>QRFJ01000213.1:0-227500 GCA_006176705.1 Cocos nucifera | reverse complement strand
CCTCCTCGACTCTAACTTGATCCGGCATCAACCAAATTCTGCACCAACAGAATTGGTGCTAGAGGAAGGACCCTCTATTTTTAAGATTCTCTTAATCTTAAAGGAGTGCTCAGTAGTGATTTAGAATTCTTTTAAAAAAAATGCCTCTTAAAAAAGCTTCGATCCGACGATCAACGGCCTCTGCAGCTAAATCCCATCCAGATGCATCTGTTTTTGCTCCAACTCTGATAACTCAAGCTCCACCTGCAGCCATGCTGGATATGGAGCAGTTCAACTTACTAGTCCAACAAGTCCGTAGTCACACAAAGGTGGTATAGGCCATACATTGGCAGGCTCTGATGTAAATTTGCTGGAGCGGGTTTTTTTGGAGCCCCATGATCCGATTGGAGAACGATCGATTCATGTTAGCCGATCGATGACCTTCGAAAAGGAAAAATAGAGGCTGGAGAGCCATAGCTCAAATCATGATTTGACCTCAGGGGTAGCTTTGCCTCAATCCCCCCAAAAACCTCTAGAGATCAATGATCATGAAGATCTTCTCAAGCTCCCATAATTTGAGAGTTATGATGGGACCACCGATCTGGTCGACCATTTAGAGACCTTTCGGATAATGATGTTGCTCCATGATGTATCAGACACTATTCTATGTCAGGCTTTTCCATCCACCCTCAAGGGAGCTGCCAGGAATTGATACTCGATACTTAATTCGGATACCATCTTTTTTTTTTATTAGATAAGCCATCAGTTCATGGCTCACTTCATCAGCAGCCGACGTCCGTGCCGAGGTTTGAATTTCCTGATGATCATCAAGTAGAAGGAGGGAGAATCCATCCGAGCTTATATCACTCGATTCAATGCAGCTACATTGGAAGTCCGGAACCTAGACCAATCCATTGCTATGGTCGCACTCAAGGGCGACCTTCAGAAGAATGATTTGCTATTCTCCTTGAAAAAAAAGTATCCCAGAGACTTCGTCGATATGCTAGCTCAAGCTAAAGGTTACGCTCGAGCTGAAGAGGCCTTCAAGGCTAAGGATGATGAAGCCTTTGGTAAGCGACGAATCGATGAGCCAGGCGGGCCCATCGAGGAAGAAAAGCCAAGTGAAGCTCGATCGCATTTTTGAATTTTCTTTGAGCGCAAGTGAGTCCGAACTCCTCCCCAGGCACGAAGGTAGGAAAGCCCAGATAGAAGGGTGTGGTGGGGTTCTCCCCAACGAAGATTTCATAACTACACCCCTCTCAATGCTCCAAAAATTTAAGTACTGATGAAAATCAGGGAGCAACTACCGAGACTGGAAAGGATGCATTCTCACCCCAGCAAGCGCAATCCTAACAAGTTCTATCTTTATCATCGTGATCATGGTCACAACACTGAGGAGTGTATCCAACTCCAGGATCAGATCGAGGAGCTCATCAGGCGAGGCAGATTAGATTGATTTCTGCAGCGATGGCTTGAAGAATGGGAAGATCGACCAAGGGCATTATCGCAATCTGAGCCACCAAGGGGGAAGGATCAACAAGAAGATCGGCCGCCTCTCGGCATCATCAACACGATCTCAAGGAGACTTCGACAAGGAGAGGCCAGCGGAGCTAAGGGATAAGTGAAGAGATGGAGGACTGAAGAACCAATAACCTTCACTGAGGCAGATGTTCAGGAGGTCCAGTTCTCCCATAATGATGCAGTTGTAATCTCTTTAAATATTGCCGACTATGATGTACACCATATTTTGGTAGATAATGAAAGCTCGATCGACGTATTATTTTATGGCGCTTTCTCAAAAATGTCCTTACTCAATAACCACTTAGGGCCTATGAACTCTCCATTGATAGGCTTCGCTAGCGATGCCGTACCAGTTGAGGTCATAATAATTTTGGCCGTGACTGCAGGGCAATGCTCGAAACTAGCTAAGGCATAAATCGATTTTTTAGTCATAAGGACCCCATTTGCCTATAATGCTATTCTCGATCGATCTCGTCTAAATGCACTTTGGGTGGTGGTGTCCACTTATTATTTAAAGATGAAGTTTCTAACAAGTTGCAGGGTTGGAGAGGTCAGGGGAGATCAAGCTCTGGTAAGGCACTGCTACTCAATTGTCCTACGAAAGGAAGCACAGTCTGATCCTTGTCCTATTGATGGGCTAGATATCCGTGATGACTTTGCCAAAGAATGGGGCGAGCCTTTGGAAGATCTTGTGACCATCCCCCTGAATGATAGAAATGCGGAGCATACGATGCAAATTGGCTCCAATCTGAAAGATGAAGTTCGGGAGCAGCTCATCACCTTCTTAAGGAGGAATGCTGACATCTTCGCCTGGGTTTTGATAGATATGCTTAGGATTGATACCGAGGTTATGAAACATCGACTGGCCATTGACCCCAAATATCGACCAGTGAAAGAAAGAGTTTGAGGCCATGCACCAAAAAAGCAGAAGGTAATAGCAGAAGAAGTCAACAAGCTTCTCAATGTCGAATTTACCCGAGAAGTCAGCTATCCGACTTGGATTTCAAATGTGGTTCTGGTCAAGAAAGCCAATGACAAGTGAAGGATGTGCATCGACTTTAAGAAGCTAAACAAGGTCTTCCCGAAAGATAGTTACCCACTATCCAGGATTGATCAATTAGTAGATACAACCTCGGGCTACGAGCTTCTCACCTTCATAATGCCTTCTCCTATTATAACCAAATATGGATGGCACTGGAGGACGAAGAGAAAACTACTTTTGTAACTAATCATGGCCTTTATTATTATTGGGTTATGCCCTTTAGACTCAAAAATGCAGGGGCAATGTACCAGCATCTGATTAATAAGATCTTCAAGGAGCAGATCGACCGCAACATGGAGGTGTACGTGGATGATATTCTCGTTAAAAGTTGAGCTTCTATAAACCATCTCATCGATCTCGAAGAGACCTTCAGCACACTCAAGAAGCACAAGATGAAGCTGAACTTGACTAAGTGCGCCTTTGGTGTGACTTTTGGAAAATTTTTGGGGTTTATGGTGTCGAGGCATGAGATTGAAGCAAATCTAGAGAAAATCCGAGCCATTCAAGAGATGACCACTCTAAAGACAATCAAAGAAGTTCAACATTTGACTGAAAAAGTGGCATTCCTAAATTGCTTCATCTCAAAATCGGTCGAGCGATGCATGCCCTTCTTCCAAGTTCTCAAGCAATCAAAGAATTTCTATTGGATGACGGAATGCTAATAGGCATTTGAGGAGCTTAAAAACTACCTCGGCTCACCTCCACTGCTGGCAAAGCCCGAACCTAGAGAAGAATTATTCTTATATCTAACGGTCTCCCCGACGACCTTAGTAGCAGTCCTAGTCAAGGAGGAAGTGAAGATACAGTGGTTGGTCTACTATATAAGCCGAATCCTAAGGGATGCAGAGATCAGGTACTCTAAATTAGAAAAATCAGCTTACTCTCTTCTAATTGCTGTTAGGAGGCTCTGACCTTACTTTTAGAGACACACCATAATAGTCCTCACAGATCAACTAATAAAGGTAGTCCTTCAACGAATGGACGGTTTTGAGAGAATCGCAAAAAGAACAATCGAACTTATGGAATTCGATATCAATTATTGATCCCGGCCATCGTTCAAAGCCTAAATATTAGCAGATTTTGTAGTGGAATGTATCATTCTCAATAATGCCAAGCTTCAACAAAATGAGATCGGTGCTCTACTGTTACAATCGAGCCCCTCCGAAGAGACAATCAACCTTTTCAAAGGTTTTTGGGCTCTGTACATGGATGGTTCATCCAACTCTACTAGAGCGGATGCAAGATTGGTCTTAGTCAGCGCCGAGGGAGTCGTCGCTGAGTATGCATTGCGCTTCGAATTTCCTACAACTAATAATGGGGTCGAGTATGAAGTGCTGATCATCAAATTAAAAATAGTAAGAGAATTAAAAGTAGATCGGCTTCAAATCTACAGTGACTCCTAATTAGTGGTCGGCCAAATTAGTGGTAGCTATGAAGCGTGGGAGGAAAGTATGATGAAATATCTTGAGAAAGTAAAAAACTTGATTTCGATCTTTAGCTGTTTCGGCATTCGATAAGTTCTGAGGATGGAAAATATAAGAGCCAACCTCCTCTCTAAGTTGGCCACTTCAGCTCCAGTCGAACTACCCAAAGAAGTATTTTTTGAGACTTTGAAGTGCCCAAGCCCAGACTCGAGCCGAGCTGGATCGATCCATTGGTTGCCTACCTCAGGAAGAGAGTTCTTCCTCAAGATCCAAAAGAAGCTTGAAAACTCAGAAATCAAGCCTTCCGATACATTTTGTATGAGGATAGATTGTATAAGAGATCGTACTCGCTACCGCTGTTGAGATGTCTCCGACCTTCAGAGGCTGACTTCGCATTATGGGAAGTGCACGAAGGAATCTATGGAAGTCATGTAGGAGCCAGGTCCCTATCGCAAAAATTACTTCAGCAAGGATACTATTGGCCGACCTTATACCATAATTGTATAGAGTATGTTGAGAAATGTGATCGTTGTTAGAAGAATGCAAACATACAAAGATAGTCAGCCTCCGAGCTTACTCCACTAAGCGCATCCTAGCCATTTACACAGTGGGGAATGGATATACTTGGCCTTTTTCTGATGGCATCCGAGCAATGAAAGTTCCTCCTGATCACAATCGACTACTTCACCAAATGGGTTGAAGCCGAACCACTAGCCAAAATTACTAAGATCAAGGTATAGAACTTCATCTGAAAGTCAATAGTCTGTCGATTCAGGCTGCCTTGAGCTCTCATAATCGATAACGGATGACAGTTCGCTGGGATGAAGTTCGCCGAGTTCTGCGAAGACCTAAACATCTTCTACCACTTCACATTGGTAGCTCACTCACAGGCAAATAGAAAAGCTGAAGTGACCAATCGAACTCTACTGCAAGACATCAAGATAAGGCTCGACAGAGTAAAGGGGGCCTAGATGGACGAACTCTACCACGTTCTTTGGGCATACTAAACTACTCAAAGACTGCCAACTAGGGAGACACCATTCGCCTCGACCTTTGGAATGGAGGCGGTCATCCTGGTTGAACTTAAGCTCCCATCAGCATGGGTCGTGGCCTTCAACGAGCAGCACAATCCACAGGACCTCAAAGTCAACCTCGACCTGCTGGAAGAAAAAAGGGAGAAAGCCCAAGTTTGGATGGTGGCCTATAGACATTAGGTAGCCCGATACTATAATTCCAGAGTCAGAAGTAAAACATTCAGAGGGGGGACTTAGTACTTCGGCGAGTCATCGTCTCTCAATCTCAGAGCTAGGGGAAGCTTGCCCCAAATTGGGAAGGCCCGTAAAAAGTGATGGAAGTTATCCGGCCTAAAACTTATCACCTCAAGAAGCTTGGAGGAATAATACTTTCATGATCTTAGAACTCAAAAAATCTGAGGATGTACTATCAGTAATCTTCCTTCAATAAAACTCCTTCATTTCAACATTATTGTTTCTTGGTACAAGAACTATGTGATGACAGAAAAGAAACAACCGAAAGTGGCCATGTTAGGAACAGGAGGAGAACCTCATCCTAATGTGAGCAAAGTCGAAGGCCTCATTCATTTTAGACGAGATGGAGGGAGAGGCCCTGACAATAGCCCTTAAGTGCCCCCACAGTCCGTTAGGAACATGAGGAGATCCTCATCCTAACATGAGCAAAATCGAAGGCCTCATTCATTTTAGATGAGATGGGGGGAAGGTCCTGACAACGATCCTTAAGTGCCCCCACAGCCCATTAGGAACAGGAGGAGAACCTAGCAAAGTTGAAGGCCTCATTCATTTTAGATGAGATGGGGGAGAAGCCCTAACAATGGCCCTTAAGTATCCCCATAGCCCATTAGAAATAGGAGAACCTCATCCTAATGTGAGCAAAGTCGAAGGCCTCATTCATTTTAGACGAGACGGGGGGAGAGGCCCTGAAAATGACCCTTATGTGCTCCCACAGTCCGTTACGAACAGGAGGAGAATCTCATCCTAACGTGAGCAAAGTTGAAGACCTCGTTCATTTTAGATGAGGTGAGAGGAGAGGCTCCAACAATGGCCCTATTGTGCTCGAGCTTCAATTTTACCGTCAACCTCGACTGGAGACAAGATCTCCCCCGGGCCTCAACTTCAATGTCAACCTCAATTGAAGATAAGATCTCCTCCGAGCTTCAACCTGAACTGATGCAGAGCCTTGAAGAGGACTTCGACAGTTGCCCTTTTTGTACTCCCTTCCTTCGAGTTTCGAACTCGAAAATGAGGGGACTATTGTTGGGGATAAACTCCGCTCCCGTTGAAGTTCAGTTTGACGCTTAGCCTAATGTAACTGCTAATCATGAAAGATCTTCAATTGAGAATTCTCTCCCCAATGGTCGAACCCAATCGAACTCCTCCAACAACAATCCCCAGCCGAACTCCTCAGCGATCGAGTCCTAGTCAAACTTTTCCAACAGCCGAACTCCCCAACAGTTGGACTCCTATGGGAGCCAAACTCTCTCTGGTTCTCTCCTTCAGTCAGACTCCTATGGTAGTCGAACTTCTTCTAGATTTTTTCTTCACTCGAGCTCCTACGGGAGCCAAACTCCCTCAGATTTCTGCCTTCAGTCGGACTCCTATGGGAGCCAAACTCCTTCCAAATTCCTCCTTCAGTTGGGCTTTTATGGGAGCCAAACTCCTTCCAAATTTCTCCAGCATTCGGATTTCCCCAGGAGCTGGACTCCTTCCAAATTTCTCCAGCAGTCGAATTTTCTCAGGAGTCAAACTTCTTCTGAACTTCTCCAATAGTCAGATTTCTACGAGAGCTAAACTTCTTTCGGATTCCTCCTTCAGTCGACTTTCTTCAGGGGCCAAACTTCTTCCGAACTTTTCCTTCAGATGGATTCCTATGAGCGATTCCACTACTGAATGGTTACGATTATCATTTATCAGGATAGTTATGATTGGCATTTATTAGGACAGTTATGATTATCATTTATCAGAATAATTACGATTGGCATTTATCAGGATGGTTACGACTGTTATAACAAACTCCGTCTATAAAAAGGGACCTCCAAATACGTTTTCTCTAAACTTTCTTCTCCTTCTCGAAACTCTGCCAAACTCTTTTTCGAGTAGTCCATTTCTGTTGGCCAGAATAGCTAACTTGATCGTCGGAGGGTCCTACCAGAGCCACCACCACTAACTCTAGATGAAACTTTATTTTGTAGGTCATCGACGACGACCTCGTCCCCCTCAACTCCAACTTGATCCGGCGTTAACCAAATTCTACACCAACAAACATCGATAAATATTTTTCTTATTAACTTTTTTATTTTTATAAATAATTTATCGTTGATAATTTAGCGTAGGTAATAAGTCTAGTTACCTGCGCATAGTTCTGTCGTAGGTAATTAAACTTATTTCCTATACTATATTATCATCGATAAATATTTTTTATTAATTTATTTTATAAAAATAAAAAATAATAAAAAGTAAATACATTTGCCCATGTTAGGTTAATGTAGGCAATGAGGCTTATTACCTACGTAAGGTATAAACGTAGGCAAATAGGATTATTACTTATGCAAGACAAAAGCATAAGCAATTTTTTTTTAATATTTTTTATAAATAATTTATCAATATAATTTTAGAATTTAAAATCTATCTTCATCATTTATTATCTTAATAATTATTATTAAAATATCATTATAAATTTTTGCCTCGATTAAGTAGCCCTAGCCATGTCAATCCATAAAATTTAATTTTGACGATCACAAACGATCGTATGATAATCTGATAGATAGAGATCATTGATGGATCCAAAAACTTGCAATGATAATTTAAGTAATATTTTTAGTATACTATTAAAATTTTACCTCAATCGGACATCATTATCATGGTCAATTAAGCACGGAATGATTTCAGTCGTTAAATAAAAAACTAGTGATCAAAAGGCCAAACAACATTCGATTATGAGGCAATTTTTTAGATAAATGATCTTTGCTACTACTTTAATCATTTGTACAAAGATGATCATACAATTTAAACTGCACGTATATGAATGATCCAAAATTATGTCTCTTGATATTAATTCTTAAGGTCCTTAAGTAATTATACTTGTATTTTTAAAAGATCTGCTTAACGTGGATGATTCATATACGTATGATTTAAATTTTATGATCACCACCATATAAATGATGAAAGTAGTAGCAAAAATTATTTATCTAAAAAATCATCTTAATCGAATGTCGTTTGGCCTTTTGATCACTAATTTTTTATCTAATGGCTGAAATCATTCCATACTAAATTGACCATGATCATGATGTCCAATTGAAGAAAAATTTTGATAGTATGTTAGAAATATCACCAAGATTATTGCTATAAATTTTTGAATTCATTGGTGGCTTCTATTGATCAGAATATCATATAGTCATTTCTGACCATCGAAATTAAATTTTATCAATCGACATAGCTAGGGCTTCGAGATTAGGGTGGACTTTTGTGATGATACTTTAACGATAATTATTTAAATAATGAATGATGAAAGGACTTTAAATTCAAAAATTATACCCATAAATTATTTATGAAAATATAAATGTTAATTTAAAAAACTTTTTTTTGATGTTTAGATTGCATCAAAAAATATTCAAATTGCCTATGCTACTTCTTAACGTAGGTAATTAACATTGTTACCGACATAAAACAATTGTCAAAAAATGTTTGATACTTTTAGTGACGTAAGATAAACATCGGTAACCAAAAAAATTACCTATGAAAAAACTAATGTAGGGAAGTTAATTTATTTTTGATGTATAATTTGCATCAAAAATATATTTTTTTAATTTTTTTATTTTTAAATTTTAATTATATATTTTTAGAAAGTAATTTTAATTTTAAATAAATATTTTTCAATATTTTTTTATCATCAGTAATAACCTTAATTTGTTGACACAAATTATGAGTCGATAAAAAATGTATTTTGTGATGAATATTATGCATCAAAAATAAACTAATTTCTTATGTTTATTATTCTCGTAGGTAAATACTACATTTGTCGACATTAATTTTACATTGCTAAAACTTATATTTTTTATTAACTATTTTATTTTTTGTTAAATAGTTGCCGACATTTATTAAACATCGGTAATAAGGTTATTACCGATGTAAGTTTGCATCAAAAAATATTCTTAAATATATTAATTTTTTGTTAAATATTTTTTGATGATTATTAAACATCATTAATAACTTGATTACCTACATTTCTATTTAACATAGCTAATTAGAGGAATTACTGACGTAAGTTTACATTGGTAAATTTCTTTAAAAATTTATAATCCCATCCCTCTGCGCATTTTGTCTCCCATCCCTGCCCTCCTATTTCTCCATCTGAACCATCTTCATCAGCTACCAAGCCTATTCTTTTTCTTCTCTCTTTCGATCTCTCTCGCCATCGATGGTCCCCACTTCCACCTCCATCGCTATCATTGCCGCTGTGCTGCCGCCCTGGAAAAGGTAAAATCCTTTTTTTTTTTCTTTTGCATCCCTCGGGGAAGGGAGGGGATGGAGTTTGTTGCTTGGGTAGGAAGGAAGGAGAGGAGGGGGGGGTGGGGCGTAGGGGAGCCACGGGCTGGGGCTGGGTGTGGGGGTGATAGTGGTGACAGGTACCCCAGGGATGGCGCGGGGTAAAGGGGAGGGAGGCGCGGGGGCAGAGGGGAGGGAGGCATGGACGGAGGGGAGAAGGATGCGATTGGCGGTGGTGATTGACTGTGGGAACCCGACTGGGGTGTGGGGATGGCGATGGTGAGGGATACTAGAGGGATGGCATGGGGGTGAAGGGGAGGGAGGTGCAGATGGAGGGGAAGGAGGGTGCAGGGGCGGTGGGGACGATGGGAGGGGGGCGCATGCGCTAAGGGGAAGGAAGGGGTTTTAATCCTTTTTTTATAATTTATTTATTTATTTATTTTTAATACTTAAAAATAAAAAAAATAAAAAAATAAAAAATAAATAAAGTACATAAAATAAAAATAATATAAAATATAAAATATTTAATTATGTTTTCAAAATTAAAAAAAATATTATTTTTTAAAAAATAAATTTTAAAATAATTTTAAAAAATAAAAAAAAAGAAAAAAATTATAGTAATTTATATAATTTATAATTATATATTTTATATAAAAATTTAATATTTTATATATGTTATATGTAATTATATAGATATTTTATATAGGATTATTTATTATTTTATAGGATTATATATTTTATAATTATTTTATATATTTTATTTTATATATTATATATTTTAAAAAAGAGAGTGAAAATAAGTAATTTTAAAAATAAAGAGGAAAAGATTGAAAAGTCATCACATATAATATAGTGCAAGTACCAAAACAACCATTTTAAATTTATTTTATAATTCAAATAATTGCATGAATAGCTGGTAAGTAGCTATAATGGGATGGAAAAAAATATAGGACATATGAAATTTGCTGCAAAGTTTGTTGAAATATAACTTTAAATTTTATAGGTAATCCATAATTAATAAAAATAATATGTGATTCAACTAAAATGATAGTCTCTAATTTGCATTGAACCTCGTGTTGTTAATTTTATAAAGTATTTCTCTCCGATGCTCTTTTCCATGGTAGATCTAGCTTGTTAAGACTATCTTTATGATTACTTACTTTAGTTATTAGTTGTATAAATAATTTTTTTATTTATAAAATTTATTGCATAAAATATGAAAAATATTTATATTTTAGAGAAAAATCTATTGAAATATAGAGTTATCCTTTTTTGATAAATTAGGATACCATTTCTAAATGTATATTAAGAAATGGATGCTAAATTGCATTGAGCCATAGATTCCTGTTCAAGAGTCGATCCCGATTGGGATCGACTCTTGGATGCCCCAATTTTGAGCATTTTAGAAAAGGTTTAATCTTGTTATTATTATTAATTAATATTTTATTTCATTATGTGGTGTTCAATAGTTATCTCTCATCTATTCTCTAAGTATATATTGGATATGATGCATAGGCACCATATTCACATCATATATTTGGAGAACCATGAGAAGATGCTATTGAAATTTCTATAATAATAAAATAAAATATCAACTAATAACAATAATAAGATTATTGCTCTTCTGAAAGAGATAGGACCATACTTGTTAGAAATGGATAGGATTATGCATTCTTAAAACCTTACTAATAACACATACTTTAATGATGAACATTTTTTGTGGATAGATGAAAAATATTGACAAAAATTAGATGAATGCTTGCTCTATCATCTTATCTGAATATCGATAAAATATTAAAAATTTTATAAAATTTGCATGAGAGAGAGTCGATGATCCCAATAGAATCAAATATCCTTATCGGAGATGTCACAATAATTATTTTCAACCTACAGATACAACATTGGAGTACTTGTTGAATTAGGTTATGGATAGAAAGTATATTATTTAAAATTTGCATGAAAAAAGTAGACCTACTAATATAAGAGACCAACATACGGATCAACAGCCTGAACTAATTGGCATCAATAAGATGTTAGATGATTTATATGAAGGAGCATATTTTGACAACTCTTCTGAGAGTACGGATAATGCAAATGATGAACATTTTGAAAAACTTATGAGAGATGCCAAGGAGCCATTGAATCCAAATTGCAAGAAGTTCTCAATGCTTGAGTACTTGATAAAACTTCTCCATGGTAAAACCATATTTAGTTAGAGTCAAAAGTCATTTGATTTTATATTAAAATTAATCAAGGAGGAATTACCGAATGGTGAAAACTTCCATAATCATATTCAGAGGCAAAAAAGTATATACGTGAACTTGGACTAGGTTATACACCAATACATGTATGCAAGAATGATTATGCATTATTTTATAAAGAGCATCAATAATTGAATTATTGCCCAGAATGTGGTGAGTCAAGATATGCTGAAGATTTTGAAAGAGACAAGAAGCGACCTCACAAGATTTTGAGATACTTTCTATTAACACCAAAATTTTATAGACTTTATCAATCATCGAAGACCGTCGAGGCAATGAAATGGCATCATGAGATGAGAATTCCTAAGGATAACATCATTAGTCATCCAGCAGATTTTATAATTTGGAGGAAATTTGATAAACAATATCCTCAATTTGCTAGTGATCCACACAACATTCATCTTGGCTTAGCATCTAATGGTTTCAATTGATTCAGGAGCATGAGCAATGCTTACAGTATGTGGTCGATTATGCTAATGTCATATAATGTTGCATAATAAAAATATATGAAAAAGTCATTTATTTTTTTATCATTACTTATTTCTGGACTTAGAGCTCCTGGTAATGAGATAGATGTTTATCTACGATCCTTAATTGATGAATTGGGAGAACTTTGGGAGATTGGTGTTGTAACATACAATTCAGTTAGTAAAAAGAATTTTTGATTGCATGCGATGATAATGTGGATAATTAATAATTTTTTGGCATATGACAATCTATCTGGATAGAGCACAAAAGGATATTTGGCATGTCCAATTTGTAACGATGATAGCTGCTCTATTAGACTGAAGCATAGAAGGAAAATTGCCTATATGGGTCATCACAGATTTTGACCATCTAATCATTCTTGGAGAATTCGTTAGAATCGATGCTTCAATAAAAAGTCAGAGATGCGTGGGCCACCTTGTATGATGAGCAAAGATGACATATTGGCACAACTAGAGGCTATTGGCAGTGTTAAATTTGGCAAAATTTTTGGGGTCACAAGCGAAAGCATAATGAATCAGAGTTGAATTGGATGAAGTAGAGCATATTTTTTGAATTACCTTATTGGCAACATCTCCTACATCATCATAATTTGGATGTCATGCACATTAAGAAGAATATTTGTGATAATGTTATCAGGACACTTCTTAACATCAAGAAAAAATAAAAGATAATCCAAACTCTCGGCTAGACCTAGAAAGAATGGAAATATGGCATGAATTGCACTTGGTGCCCCATGATGGTGGAAAATTCTTAATGCCAACTATAAGTTATATATTGCATGGCAATGAGAAAAGATGCATACTTCACAAGCATCAACTTTGTGAGAATATAATACCAATCAGATCCTTTCATACTCGCTAGTCAGGCAAAGTAGGTATTATACCTAAAAGATATGTGATATAAGGGTGAATGGCATATTGTACAAAGGATTGCATCAAGGGGTGTTTATGACATAAGTGTTCATTTTGAGATAGAAATAGATGAGGATTTCTTTCAGAAAGAACATAATATAGCTGACTTGGGATAGTGTAGTACCGATATTGAAAGTACATCTCCTCTAATTAGGAATAACATGCAATCCAATAATATTGATATTAGTGAATTAAATCTGAATGTGTCAGAGGATTATGATGATAATGATGACAACTTCATAAATGATAATGAGGAAGATTATACATTGGTGGATTATGATGATGAAGATGTCGATAATCCTTCTAATAAAGATACAGACATTGATTGATAATATGTAATTTTTTAAAAAACTCATTTATCTTAAATTTTATATATCATTTAGTATTGATGTAATATTTATCAATATTAATCCATCTCTAATATATTGTTTGATATAGACATGGTAACAGGAGGACGACCCCGGAGGGTTCAGACACAAGGAGATGTCGGTGCATCGGCTTCTCAGCAGTGGTCTTTTAATGATCAGGCAGTCACATTAGCCACTTCAGATTGATTTTACATATTATAATTTTTTATATTTAATTTATTTTACTTTTTTATTATTTATAAATAACTAATTTTAAGCTATGCCATTAGGAGGATGATCTAATCGGAGGGCCAACATGGAGATGTCAGTACCTCTTCATCTCAGTAGCACACTATTGAGGCAGGCACATCGTCTCCTACCATAGGTTAATTTTTTATATTATATTTACTTTAAATTTTTATCATATATAAATAACTGATTTTAAGCTTTTTATTTTGCTGCAGCTGCTGATACTGTGATTAAGCAGACACATGGAGTCGTTAGAAATGAGAAGCTAAAGAAGTGGAGGAGAGCACATCTTGGGGAGAGGATGAGGGTTGTCATCCCATCGGGATATATCATACCACTAGAGCGCCAAATCAAGGATCCAAACGTGTGCGAGGTTGGTATCATTATCCATTCATATGCTCTCCTGACTCTATCTGATTGGCGTAAAGTTACGAGGCCACAATAGTAGGTCCTCGATCATTTACAGGTAACTAAGTATAATTTTTGATAATTATTTAATTTTTATTTTTTTTGATAAATCTCATATATTATACATTATTTTTGTAGCATGATTTTGATATTCAGAAGATTGATACCCCGCATGTGCGAGAGGCTATTGATAAGTACCTTAAATTTATCAATAAAAATATTAATATATCAATTAATTTATATTAATTTTTAAAAATTAATGATTAATTTATATATAATTTTTAAGAAATTTATATTTTTATTAATTAAAAAATTAATTAAAAAATAAAATTTTATAATCAATGAAAAGAGCTCATTTTTTTAACACAAAAAAATAAGTTTGAAGCAAAATAGAGCTAAAATGAAGAAGATATAAATTTCTAAAGAAATAAAATAAAAATTAAATAAAAAAAATGGCTCAGTCGGCTCCGCAAGCCAAGCCACCAAGCCAAGCTAAGCCGTCAAAGCCGACTCAGTCATAGAAGCCACCAGTCGGTTCACAATCTAGGCATGGACTGCCAACTTAGCAGAAACCGATGAATCAAGATGCGACACATGGCAGACCTAGACCCTTAAAGGGTCTACAAAAATTTATCGCGGCTCATAGGATATTTCGGTCTTTTCACTCAGCGACAAGGGCGCTAATTGGTTGCGGTGTGCGGTGTGGCCAGTCCATGCGGTCCATGAGAACAGTAATTGCGTGATCGGATGGCTACGGTTGATTGCGGTCAAGATCGGATGGTGGTGGTTATTTCCGAGTTTGATTGAAATTCTATCAGCGATCTAGCACGATCCAATGGCCAAAAATCAACTGATGAAGATCCAATGATCCAGAATGCTTTCGGTGGTGATCAGCACTCTCGACGTACGATCAACGGTCAGATTTCCTCCATCAACGTGCGATCGGATGGCCAGAATTTAATCCAACCTAATTTAGGCTGATACACATCCGATTTTGATGATTTTTGGACCGTTGGATTTTTATTGATGGCCAAATTTCATCCAGAGTAGTAGAATTCATTCAGGACTCCTTTTAATCTAATTTTTATATAGATTTCTTTATGATCAAAGAGCCCCTTAATCACACATTGCCTAGAAGCAAACTCTCCAGCCTTTCTAGCTCTATAAAAAGGACCCCAGGCCTCCAGAAATTAACATCTTCGATCAAGGTGAAGCCTTGGTACAGGGTGAGACCAGGCTCTAGGTTAGTGGCTGCTTCAAGGCAACTGGTGCTGAGAGAAAAAGCTGGGCTTCTACACCATCTTTCCACCAATGCCGATCCAAGATCAGAGATTAGGCTATTTTATTTTATTTTATTTTATTTTTAAATTTTATATATTTAAATTTTAAAATTTTAATTAATAAAAATTTTATTATTGCACTTTAATTTTATTCTTTTTTTATTTTTATTATAATTTAATTTTTATACTTAAATTATTATTTTTTATTTTGTTACAAGTAGATGCTAAGATTTAACTAGTAGATCTTAGTACCAAGTTTATTTTTCTGCATAATTTTCACTTCGCAATTCTAAATTTTTGACTTTAAATTATATTTCTAAATCTTTTTTTTTAAGAAAATCAAAGATTTCAAATCTAAAAATACTATCTTTCCTATGGATTCGATCTGACTCACTGCTATCTACGTATTTTTAATTATTTTAAGAAGTCGAATTAAACTGATAAACATGGTGTCTTAACGACAACATCGTATTCCTATTAAGTTTTTAGCATCGTTGTCGAAAAAGGCACAGACATTAAATTTTTTATCTCTTTGATTTTTCTATGAAAAAATTATAAATAAAATTTTTATTTTCTTATAAATATTAATTTTTTTATTATTTTATAGAAAAAAAGATTAAAGAACAAAAAGAACTAGGAGTTTTGCTTGGTGAGATCAATCCTAACTCTAGTTCTCTTTTTATTTTATTTTATTTATTTATTTATTTTATTTTTTAATTAATTTTAAAAAATATTTATTTAAATCTAATTAAAAATCTCATGATAAGATTAGAAATTCTAACTATTTAGAGCATGCATCATACTAGTTTTTTTTTTTTTTTTGGTGATTGCTGGAGGCAAGGTAAGCCTTTTAGAATTCAATTAGTTGCATGCATCTAGTTTAAATTACATAGAATCCTTTGATTGAAAATTTTTTGTGCATATTCATATTAAACCAAATTAAGGGCACAACCCAATTAAACAAGATAAGATGAAGATTTGATCACCCTTTCTTGACCCACAAACAACCAACCAGCATCCTGCATTGACCTAAGCCTTTAATTTTAAAATCAATTAGACATCAACCCTAGGAACTCGAGCTCAATAGGATAAGAAATCCTAAGAGTTGAACCAGGTTAGGGTTAGTCAATTTGACTGGTATCTAGGAAAGTGGTTCAGGGATGACTGGGTCCGAAGGAAGGTGGTTACTTAATTGGTTTCGTTCGCTTACCTGGTCAAGTATAGTTGGTATCTAAGGCAAGCAACGGAGGGACTCCCACCGATCTTACACTTATCTACCAGTTGATTGGCTAATCCTACACTTGGAGTGCTCGAAGGTTGACTTGGAACAGTTAGGAGTTGTCTAGGCTGATCTTAGCTTAAGACTAATTTATTTGAAACTTGTTTGAAAATAAAAATGTTTACTTTAGGTATTTTCAATCTCCATTATCCTGACATAAGGTTGCCCTAGCATAACGGAAAGTTATGTTGCATGGTTGTCCTAGGGTATGAAAAGGGGGAATTAACTTAGAACTTTAAAAGAAAAAGAGAGTTTAAAATATATATATATAAAATAAAAAAAAAGATTGAAGATATTGAGAATATAGTGAATTCTCCAACACCTGTGTGGAGAGGATTTCAGGTCGACTAGTCAAAATGGATTTAGTTTCTGTTTTAGATCCTACAACCTTAATGGATTTAGCAAATCAGTCTTAGCCTCAAATCCTTAAGGATTTATGTTATCTAGTTGGTTCTGTCCAATCCTCTTGTATCAGGTTGCCCCAACCCACAGCAAATAATTTTGAAATTAAACCTCAAATCATTAACATGCTTCCAAAATTCACGGGAATAGAGGATGCATATATATTCATTAGGGAATTTGAAGAGGTTTGTGCAATCATGAAACTACAATAATTGTCAGAGGACGAAATCAAACTGAGATTAATCAATTTTGCCCTTAAGGATAATGCCAAAAAGTGGCTTTATAGTCTTCCAAATCAATTTATCATGACTTGAGAGGGCTTTGTAAGAATATTCTTAAAAAAATATTTTCCTCATCATAAAATAGCTAGAATTAGAAATGAAATAAATCAATTCTATCAACTAGCTAGTGAATCATTTTGGAAATACTTCGATCGATTCAAGAACCTCTTGACCCAATGCCCACACCATGGAATAGAAACTTGGAGGCTATGCCAAATAATTTATGAAGGGTTAGAGTCAAATTTCCCGAACAATGCTAGAGTCAATGTGTTAGGGAATAATTTATGTACAAAGAACCAAATGAAGCCTAGACAATTTTTACAAGATCTAGCCGAGAAAAGTTTACAATGGAAAAACAACAAGAGAACCAAAAAAATCTACACCTTCAAGAGGTGGAAATTTACCAAACCTTCCTAGCTGCAGAAGCCAAAATTGCAACGTTGACATGTAGGCTAGAGGCCTTTAGAACTTTCAGAGATTCAGCCTAGTGTGAACCAAGTATTCTGCACCCATGTACAATGGGTGCAATGCACCAAGACCATGTCCTTGAGGACTGTCCCCTCCCAACGAACCAATTAGATAATGGATGTGCACAAGTGAATGATGCCACATATCAGAGACTGTTGAACAATCCCTATGCACCCACTTACAATCCAAGATTGGAGGAATCATCCAAATTTTTTCATGGTCACAAAATTCAAATATAGGTGGTCCAAGTTTCAATCAGTAGAACCCAAGTCCTAATCCTATGATAAACACCTTGCCACCATCAGGCTTTAATATTAATGAAAAGAAACTTAGTTCTTTAGAGAAAAGTTTGGAAAATTCTAGCCAAATCTAATACTGACACCAATGCCACCTTAAGCAATTTCATGCAAACCATAGGCCAAATTCTGAATTCAAATTCTCGGGCCATAGCCCACTTAAAAATTGGTCAGCTGGCATCTACCATAAGTGAATGTGAACGAGGTAGCCTACCTAGCCAACCTGAAGCCCAACCTAAGAAATCAAAATGGTAGACCATCCCAAGGAAACTAGGTTAATCAAGTTAATGCTATTCATTCCTTAAGATCAAGAAAAATAAGTGGATAATAAGGTAAATACACCTAACACTAGAGAAGACTTGAGTGCTAAGTTCTGTTGAGCCTCCCATTGAACCATTCATAGAAATGACTAAACCATTCATCTGAGACATCAAAAGAAGAGGCACCCAAAGTAGAGTTGAAACCCCTCCTTGAGTATTTAGGTTCATAGAAAACCTTGCCTTGTAATTGTTGCATCAGACCTGAATCCTAATCAAGAGGTATGTAATGAAATATCAATGGAGTTGTTTAAGCAAAGATCACATTAATTTACCTCTCAGAATTAAAACCATCTTTAGTCACCCTTTCCAGCATCCATTGAATCAAACTTAACTCCTAATACAAAAACTCAATTCATGAGCATTTTAGAAGAACAAATAGGAAGAAATTCTTAATAAACATGGGTCTGAGAATGGAATTCACAAATTATGTTCTCCTTAATTAACAATGAATTATATCAATAATAGAATTATAAATCAACTTTCTGAGATTAACAATCCAAAATTATTGGAATTTGTCAATCCAATATTTGACACAGAATAGTAAGCTACATTGTGTCTGGCTGAAGACGGTAAACTTAGCGTTGTTGGGAGGCAACCCAATATTTAGTTTTTATCTAATTTATCTTTTTAGTTTATTTTTTTTTAGGATAATTTGAATAAGTTAGACGGAGAGCTTAAATTTTTCAAAGGCATGTGCTGGACCAAAAATATACTGAGTTAGGTGTATTCTTTCATGTTCTTTATTACATCCTTTATTTTTTCTTCTCCATTAAGGATAATGTCGATTAAGTTGGGAGGAGAGAAAAATAAAAAATTTTTAAAATTTTAAGTCCTCAAAAAAGTTAGTATTTAGTATTTAGACACCTGATTATGCTTAAGAATCAAATTAAACTAAGCATTTTTAAAAGAAAATTGATGCACAGATCAGAGAATCTGTGAGATATTGAGGAATCAAGTATTAAGAAAATTCAATAAAGAGTTAAGTCTAGAATATAAAAAGTTTTTTTTTTCTTGGAGCATTTCTAATTTTTTCTACTAGCATCAAAGAAAAGTCTACTTTTTATAGGCTTATGTAGGGTAACTATACGTTTCTTCATATAAAAAATTTATTTTAATAAAATAGTTTCCAAGTACTTCTCACTGAGTAATCGGGCCTCTTTGCCTAAGCAAGCATTGAGTTTCGCGTCAAAAGATGGGAAGGGCAAAGAAGCTCGTTGTAAAGCTAGTCTTAACTCGTAGCCTATTTGATTCGAGCTAGTAAGTCCTGAGGGGTATTCTATACCTAGTGCCCTAAAGCCAACTGGTTTGGGAGTCATTGGCCCAAGACTCGCTACATGGATCAAATAGAAAGCTTAAGGAGTTAAGACACTCAATAGTGGTACAATATGTTAAAAAAAAAATAGAAAAAAATACATTGGTTTTCCACTAAGTAACCGAAGTCCCATTGCCTAAGTAAGCAATGATATTCACATCAAAAAGTGGATAATAAAAAAATAAAAATCAATAAATGAAGGATGAAAGTAGCAGTACACTTATCTATATGAAAGTTTAGACAAATCAATGATAAAGGTGGGATAATTTAGAAAAAATTTAGAAAAATTTATTATTCTTTACTTAATTTTTTTATTGATAAGTATTAATATCCCAATGATATATCTCATTTAAGCTCTACTGAATATCAATAGCCATTTTGAAAATTGCTTAGGTAAAATTTGAAACTCTAAAGTTAAAAGATATTTAAAACTAAATTCTTTCTTTACTCGAGGATAAGCAAAGCTTAAGTTGGGGTGTGTGATAAGTATCATAAATTTACGAATAAAAGTATTAATTTATCAATTAATTTATATTAATTTTTAAAAATTAATGATTAATTTATATATAATTTTTAAGAAATTCATATTTTTATTAATTAAAAAATTAATTAAAAAATAATAAAAATTAAAAAAAAAAAATTTATAATCAATGGAAAGAGCTCATTTTTTGATCATAACGAAATAAGTTTGAAGCAAAATGGAGCTAAAACGAAGAAGATATGAATTTCTAAAGAAATAAAATAAAAATAAAATAAAAAAAATGGCTCAGCCGGCTCCGCAAGCCAAGCCACCAAGCCAAGCCAAGTCATCAAGGCCAACTCAACCATAGAAGCCACTAGCCGATTCATGATCTAGGCGTGGACCACCAGCTCAGCAAAAATCGATGAATCAAGGCGTGACACGTGGTGGACCTATCCTTAAAGGGTCTATAGAAATTTATCACAGCTCATAGGATATTTTGGTCTTTTCACTCAGTGACAAGAGCACTGATTAGTTATGGTGTGCAGTGTGGCCGGTCCATGTGGTCCATGGGAATAGTAATTGTGCGATCGGATGGCTACAATTGATTGCAGTCAAGATCGGAAGATGGTGGTTATTTTTGGATTTGATTCAAATTCTATCAGCGATTTGGCATGATCCAATAGCCAAAAAATCAACTGATGAAGATCCAATAGTCCAGAATGCTTCTGATGGTGATCAAGACTCCCGACGCACGATTGACAGCCAGATTTTCTCCATCAACATGCGATCGGACGGCCAAAATTTAATCCAACCTGATTTGGGCTAATACACATCCGATTTTGATGATTTTTGGATCGTTGAATTCCTATTGACGGTCAGATTTCATCCAGAGTAGCAGAATTCATCTAAAACTCCTTTTAATCTAACTTTTATATCAATTTCTTCATGATCAAAGAGCCTCTTAGTCCCACATTACCCAAAAGCAAACTCTCCAGCCTTTCTAGCTCTATAAAAAGGACCCCGGGCCTCCAGAAATTAACATTTTCGATCAAGGTGAAGCCTTGGTACAGGGTAAGGCCAAGCTCTAGGTTAATGGCTGCTTCAAGGCAACTGGTGCTGAGAGAAAAAGCTGGGCATCTACACCATCTTTCCACCAATGCCGATCCAAGATCAGAGATTAGGCTATTTTATTTTATTTTACTTTTTTTAATTTTATGTATTTAAATTCTAAAATTTTAATTAATGAAAATTTTATTATTGCACTTTAATTTTAGTTTTTTTTATTTTTATTATAATTTAATTTTTGCACTTTAAATTATTGCTTTTTATTTTATTATAAGTAGATGCAAAGATCTAACTAGTAGATCTTAGTACCAAGTTTATTTTTCTACATAATTTAATTTTCACTTTGTAATTCTAAATTTTTGACTTCAAATTCTATTTCCAAATTTTTTTCTATTTTTTTAAGAAAATCAAAGACTTCAAATCTAAAAACATTACCTTTTCTGTGGATTTGACCTGACTCACTGCTATCTACGTATTTTTAATTATTTTAAGAAGTTAGATTAAACTGATAAATACGGTGTCTTAACGACAACATCGCGTTCCTATCAGCTATCCTTCGGTGTATGGGGGTGATTGCTTAGAGGATTCAAATATGAACTCCATACCAATAGAAAAGAGATTTTCCAGGCACGCGGGGCGGCAGTGGCACGTAAGACACCGCACAGGAGTGTATCATGCTCGACTAGGACCTCCTCTACACCAAATACGAGGATCCTGCATATCAGATATAACTATATGTATAAAAAAAATATTGATTATTGAATTAATATGGTATTGTAATATGTTCACTAATATCTTCATTGCATTTGTTTATTAGGCCTATTGCGACAAGGCCTCACAGAGCAAGTCGAGGCTCACGGTGATGCATTACGATAGATCAAAGTCATTTGCACAGTATCAGTATGAGCTGATAAGTATACATACATATATCTTTAATAATTCGTTAGAATATGTCTATGTCAGTATACTTACATTTATAAATTTTAGAGGAACATCAAGATAGAATAGTTGCCTGAGTGGATTGACATCTACCAAAGGACCCATTGCCGGACGACAGACGAGTGGCTTCCCGGGACTAGGAAGAGATATATCAGTATTAATTGATTAAGTTTTATTTTAATTTTATTATAAAGTTTAGATTTTTAATTTTATTTATTTATTTTTTAATTAGGATCGCATGATGGAGATATAATCTCACCCTTAGTTGAGGGCTCTACCCCACCCACAGATGACGATATCTATGATGAGGTGCTCAGTAGGAGACCTAGCTATGTTACGGGGTTGGGATATGGAGTTGTCGCCCCTAGCTCCTCTCGAGCAGCACATGTTTTTTGTGATGCTCGTCTACATGAGGTAGAGAGGAGACATACTAAGACTGAGAGAAGACATCAGGAGGAGATAGTGGACCTACGGTGAGCCAATGCCGAGCTTTCATCCTAGCTTCAAGCATTTGGGGTGAAGCTCGATGTCGTATGCCTCGCTCACTGACTTCTAATGTTCCTGCTGATACTTATGATTAGGACTCCACCGATGATGATGATGCTGCCTCCCCCACTAGTATTATTTTATATAATTTTTAATTAATATATTTTTAGTATTTATATTAGATAATTACTTTGCTAACTTAATTTTTTAATTTAATACAGGTCTATGATATGTCGCCGTCGATATAGAATTTTATTTTATTTTGATGTATTTTTTTAAAAAAATATGTAGTATGTACGATATTTTATATATATACATGGTTTTTTAAATGGATGTTATATGCATGTTTTAAAGTGAATGAATTTGATTAACGTCATAAAATATTTACCGACGTTAATAAATGTAGCCAAATCCAATGTAACAGTCACTAAAAAATATGCTAGCATGCTACCTTTGGCCACGCTTAACAATTACCAACGTAACTTTACGTCGCAAATTATTTGCCAACATAAAATAAGCATAGATAAATTATTTTTTACCGACAAAAATATTTCATCGCTAATAGTTTACTAACGTCTATATTGCATCGCAAAAACTATTATTTTTGATATTTATTTAGCATAGGTAAATATTTATTTGCTAATGTAAGTTTTCATTGGTAAAAATATTTTTGCCAATGTTTATTTTGCATGGGTAAAAATTGATATTATCGATGATTATTTTATGTTGGTAAATACCTATTTTTCGATGCCTTTTTAGCATAGCTAAAACTAATCTCTGACGTTTATTGTAACATTGGTAAAATTTATTTTTTCGATAAAATTTTAAAAAATATCGGTAAATGGAATCAACGATGGCACTTTTGTCGACGTATTTTTTTCGATGCATTTTACGTTGATAAATATAATTAGCGATGTTCTTTTAGGATTTATCCATGCTTTTTTTGCATAGCTAATTTTTTTTTTTCTTGTAGTGTCTATCGATATTTAAAATTATAAAACTTTAATGTTTGCTAAGTTATTTTCAAGTTTTGAACTTGTGACTAGAGAGGAACTACTAGTATTTTATTTGCTAAGGATACAAAATATTAACTTAAACAATAGATCTCTTGCTCACCAAGTAGAGAGGTTTTCATAAATAATCAAACAGAAGGAATAGCTATTTCCATTCCTTTTTCTCCCCACCCGATCTTCTGTTCTTAGTAGCCAGCAAGGAGGGTTTCTAAGGCCCATGATCTTGAAAGAGGGTGGAAATAAGCTAGGCTAGGCTAGGCCAGGCTAGGCTTTGGTTTAAATAGACCAGACCTATATTGTAAAATATTAGCCTAAGTCTGGCCTGTTGGACTGATTTAGAGTTAAAATAAAGCTCGGCCTGACCTATTTTACAAAATAAAAAAGCCTGACCTAGCCTGAAAATCTATTTAAAAGTTTATAAACATTAAGACCTTTAAATAGGCGAATAGGTCTAGGCCTTCAAGGCCTCAACATCGGTCCAAAGGTCTATCAAATATAATAATTTTCTACATCCAACATGCTTTAAATTATAGGAAATATAACTTGAAAGAAATGAAAAGTAAAAAGTAGTATCTTAAGAACCATTTTCATAATGAAAAGCTAAAGATTTTTTTCTTCTTTTCATTATGCTGCTCTTAGATAGGCCGGTTTGCAGGCTTTCAGGCCAAGCTTTGAAATTCTATGCCTGACCTATTTATTTAAACATGCTTTTTTAAAAGTCTATGCCTAGCTTATTTGAATAAATAGGCTAGGTCAGGCCAGACCGCAGGCTCCTGACAAGCCGTCTAGTCTATTTCCATCCCTAATCTTAAATGGTCCATCATTATTGGCAAGAGACTTCTCGATTTAGCCATTAGTTCAAATTCATTGAAATTTGAAAGCTACAAAATTCCTTCCAATTTGGTTGGCATCACTAAAAAAAATCAGCCAAATCTTGCCTACATTTCTTTTCCATTTTTGCTTGGCCAATAGGAGAATGGAATATCTTACCTTTCCTTGTTCGCTAGAGCTAGCCAAAGAAGGATGAATTATGCCCTCCTCCTTCATTTCTTCTCCTCCTTATGCAGGCGAGAATGACATCCCAAGATCCTTGTATGTTATCTTCCCCTATTGTTGTTGTACCAAACCATTACCACGCCATTCTTCTTATTCCTCTCTATCCTCTTCCTTCTCTCTTAACTCCAATTGTGCCACCAATGATCTCTTAACTCAAGTCCTTGGATTATGGGGCATAGTTGAATTGATAGGTGCTGCTTGGTCTTTATTGTCGATTGGAGTGTTTTTTTAATGCCTTATGAGTTGAGCTATAAATTCCTCTGTCTAATATTCGATTGCATATATTTATGAATTGGTTCTCTTATGCATAACTTGATAGAAAGATATTAATTTAACTTAATAATAAATATAATATATATATTTTTTGAATTATATTATGTATGCTCTATATAAGTAGATTTTGAACAATCGGATTAAGTATAAACTAAAATTTCGTGAGTATGAACTATCATTTTTTACTATTTTGAAATATTATCAAATTTACTGATTTTGATATACCCTTTCTAGTCAGACTGTGATCACATGGCTAGGATCTAGTCTCCTTTTGCATTTTCAGTAGGACGATCACTGATATATACTGATTGACAGTATATTATAGTCAAGAGCTAGTTTCTTCTTTGGCCACACCAATGAAGCGATCATTGATACATATATGCTATCGTAGGCATATTTTTCTTGTAATTTCATAGCTAGCTCTTTTTGAGTCTATAATGGGACAATCACTGGTGCATGTTGATGAGTAGCATGTTGTAGTTAAGATCTAGACTTTTGGGATTGATTATGGCCATAGTCAAAAGATTAGGAGAGAGTGTGAATAATTAAATATACAATAATTAAAAGTTTTATTTTCATTTTTTTTATCCAAATATATTGATTATTTTGAATATATATATATATATATATATATTGCTCAACATGTTTTAAATTATATATTAAAAATTTTATATTATGATTTTGAGTTTGGTGCTTATTATTTTTACAACTTTTCACTTTTACATTAAGCAAAATAAAAAATTAAAAAAGTTGTAGTGGCAGCGTACTTTGTTAAGAAAATCCGGTGCGACCTTGAAGGGCAGAGTGGCCAGGTGGGTTGGAGGCGGCTTATTTTTTCTCTTCCGAAGAGTGGCCAGGTGGGCTGGAGGCGGAGCGACAAGAATTTTCTTTTTTTTTTTTTCTCTATTTTCTTTTTAAAAATCTTTGCTTTTCTTTGATCATACTGGGCATTGTCTAATTTTATGCTTCTTGACGGAATGATGTTTATGCTCTGAGCTTTTTTTCTTTTTTGGTAAAGTTTCTCTGAACTTTTTTTAGTAAACATAAGTTTTGTAATCGTAAGCTAGATTAGAAAGTTATACCACGGCTAACCACGAGGTAAAATGGGAAACATGATTAATTCTTCTAACAAAAATGAAAACCGACATTGTTGACTGGTTAGTATGAGTGCGCCTTGTCAAACTACTGTTCAATTCCGACTAAGAAAAATCTTGTCCTTCTTCCATCTTTCTTCGCCAAAACCAGCAATCAAACGTAGGCGGGGTCGTTCACGTATTTTCAGTTATGTGTCTCCCTTTGTTTTTTTTTTCTTTTTGGTCGTCGCAGGTGTCTGGTCACGAGTGCCATGGGCACTATCTCGTTTTCTTGGTCTCTCCTGACCTTATCCATACTCTCTTGGATGTTGGTAAAATGTCATCACGAAACGGAAGAGAAACGACATGAGGACTTCAACCTTCTTGGCTTTTAATTTAGGGGATTTTGAGTTCCGGTCCAAAATTTGATCGGATTTTAATCTTTAAGATTCGTTGACCCAAACTATAATTTCCGATTCATTGTTTAAATTTTAGTCCCGATGAGACAAAAATGCCCTCAATTCAAATTCAGTCTCTCCCAAAAATAAAATTTTCTGTCTTCCTTCTTTTCCCCTTTTGGTACCCCGATGACTTCCGACGGACCAATTTTAGGACGATTTGCCTCACGTCACTAGCAACGGCATCTGCGGCATTACTTCTTTGGCAAAATCTTCAATGGAAAGGACGATGATGGAGGTGGCGGATGGAGGTAATTTTAATCATTCCCCCCTTTCTTTTTTTGCCGACATTTTCCTTTTTGCCTCTTCAACAGCACTAATTCTTTTTCTCTTTTTCTTCTTGCAGATTTTAGATAGAGAAGTTTTTAAGTGTCGGGTTGGTTGTTAAGGTTGCTTTCAAATATTTTAGCATTGGACATTGCATTCCCTCCTTGTCCGAAAACCTCTATTCAATCTGAAAAGAGGAAGAAGAAGAATCAATTGTCAAGTAGGTATTTTTCTTTTTATTTCTGCATTATATTTTATATTCATAATCCTTTTTGTGGTTTTGGCTTTGACTAGTTTTGATTTCTCAATTTATCCTTGAAAATATTCAATTCATGATGTATGTTTTCTTAAATTTAAGGCATTCAAAGAATTGAGAGAAAATGTGAATGTAATTGTAGGATATTGCATTTCTTTCATTGGTAAACTCGGAATTTTTATATAAAAAAAGTATGAAAATTTTATTATCGGTCCCTTATTTGACGCCGCTATAATGAAAACTTCCTGTTGCAAATTTAAATTAGAGTAATGGCAGAAACTTTTACATTGAACTTCATAATTATAAATTTAAATTATTTTATTAACTTGAGTTAAACTATTAACACCACAGAATAATGCATTTTAATTAGCAAAAGCTTTGCTATCTTAATTTTTTTTTTAGTTTTTTGAGTTAAATTGGATTTATATTTGTTTACAATATTATGATGATGTTTTTGATATGTATCATATGAATTTGATTTGCAATGCAGTGTCAAGATGGCTAGTTCAAGGAGAAGCAAAGATTTATGTATTGGCCCAATTAATATAGTGAATGGAAGATGCTATTTTAGTCACTATATTGAGTTTATGGACATACTTATAGAGTCCATGTCTGAAGAGTAGAAGACAAAGGTGGCTGTGACTCCATTTGCCCATTTGCTCCGACCTCCATATATCAAGCAAAGTAGGCCACTTTTGGATGCATTGTTGTTCTTTTGGGATGATGAGAAGGAGGGCTTTAGGTTGAGTAGTACTATGGTTTCTTTTATGGACACTGATATTGTCCTCATCCTTAGTTTAAGGGCTACGGATGATAAGGTTGAATTGTATAGGGATGAGAAGATTCAGTCGGACCTCATCACCCGATTTTTTAATAGTGACTCTAAAAAGACTACTAGGGATTTAGTTAAAAATAGATTGATGTCTCTTACTGAAAAGCCAGGGTTGCAAGATGTAGAAGATTTTGCCAAGTGTTAGGTTCTTTTTCTTTTTGTAACTATTCTTTTTCTAACCATATGATACCATGTTCCAAAAGGATTATGTCAATATCTTGACGATTTGGATCGTCTAGGTTTATATAGTTGAGGTCTTGCGATTTTTTCTTTCCTTCGATAGCAGATTCCTAACCTAGCAGAGAATGTGTGCATGAGGAACATGATTGGAAGAGGCTCTTTTGGATATATAGATGGATGTACGGTGGCTCTGGTGGTAAGCATATCTGTGTTTACTTTAAATTTAATTATTTGATAGTCAATATATTATGGTATCACCTACTTTAACATGGTATATATTTAGTCTAGTATGGTTCATAGTTGATATAGAATGGCACACAGTTAATTTATTATGGTACATAGTTATTATATTATGGTACACAGTTAATTCATACTGGTGCACACTTAATCTATTATTGTACATAGTTAATTTATATTTTTATGTACAATTAATCTATATTGAAACATAGTTTTTTATGGTACACAATTAATTTACTATAGTATACAATTAATCTATATGGAGTCATAGTTAATTTACGATAATACACAGTTAATTTATTATGGTACATAGTTAATTTATCATGGTACACAGTTAATTTAAGTTGAACATAGTTAATCTTTATTGGTATACAGTTAATTATTATGGTATACAGTTAATCTTTACTGGATCATAGTTAATTTAGTATAGTACACAGTTAATTTATTATCTTACACAGTTAATCTTTACTGGATCATAGTTAATTTACCATAATATATAATTAATCTATAATAGGTATACAGTTAAGTATTATGGTTCACAGTTAATTTATTATTGGTACATAGTTAATTTATTATGTTACACAATTAATCTTTACTTGGTCACAGTTAATTTGCTATAGTACATAGTTAATTTACTATAGTATATAATTAATCTATAATAGGTACACAGTTAATTTATTATATTATATAATTAATATTTATTGGATCACAGTTAATTTACTATAGTACATAATTAATTTATAATAGGTACATAGTTAAGTATTATGGTACATTGTTAATTTATTATTAGTATATAGTTAATTTATTATGTTACATAATTAATCTTTACTGGGTCACAGTTAATTTGCTATAGTACATAGTTAATTTACTATAGTATATAGTTAATCTATTATGATACACAGTAAATCTATATTTTTTTGGTATGATACATAGTTAGATTCCTCTAAAATATGATACTTACATTATTTTTTTTTGGTGTAGGCATGGGCTGTTGAGTTTGCTAATAGTCTACTTGGAAAGCACAAACCATCATTTATTTATCCTCATCTATTACATCGAAACAACGCCCCATTCCCTCGCAAGGTGGAGGCGATAATCGAAGCTATTAAGAAATTAAAAAAGTTTGAGGTATTAACTTTTGTATCTAACATAATACAAATTTCAGTTTAAGCATAACTAATCCTTTTGGAAAATTTTTCTATTTTATGATAGGTGATCTAGAAGATTGAGCCTAAAGAGGATAAGGTGCACCTCTTGTCATAAAGGCCACAAAGGGGCAGTTTCAATAGAGGAGCAGACACGTATAAAATCTATTTTTTTATTTTTATATTTTATATTAATTTTTTAATTTTTATATTATTTTTTATTTGGCACACACATGCGATGTGCCGATACATAGTAAAGTTCATCTTGCACACACTTATAATGCATTCTTAGACATTTTCTATTATATCATTGTCTTCATATCGCATACACTTATTTTCATTTGGTACATAGTCATTTGGCACATAGTTCATCTTATTCTCACTTATACCATCTTCAATATTTTTATGATTTTCAGGATCCATCATCTAGCGGATCCAAATAAGATCCAATTAATGCTTTGGAGATGCGGATCGCAACAGTTAAGAGATCCTTGATTAGTCACGGCTTTCACTTAGGGGACCCTCAACCAATTGAGGATACCGTATCGAAGGATGCATAGATTAATACCTTTGATAGGAGGCTTTTGTGCATTGAGAAGATGCACCAGGACAAGGGCTTAATGTCTGAGGATTTATGGTGCTCCCAAGCCTTGGGAGGCCACGAAAGGAGTCACGGTGATGGCTCCGAGGATTTCAGGGGCTTGGTTGGTGCTTCAAAATCTTGGGACACAAGGTGAAGCAAGGAATTAAAATCGAAGAATCAAGACTGCAAAAAAAAAAATTTCTATAGATTAGCTAGCTCAGTCCAAAACAGGATTGACTAAGTCTCAGAGTATAGGCAAAATAGAGAGCTAAGCATTCGGGACTGCTGGCATGGCATAGGACTGGGCCAGCTCAGTTTCAGACTGAGCCAACCCAGTGAAACTTAGCCAGCTCAGTGCTGAGACTGAGTCGGCTTAGTATGAGGGCAGAGTTACATGAGGGTCTATTTTGGGCTAGGATCTAGGTTGATTCTAAGGGTCTTAAGTCCTAGTTCAAGAGGTCTTAAGGGGGCTAACTCATGTATGGATCGGATCTAGATTCAGAGGATGAGAGCATGGGAGACATGGGTGTACATAGGCTCGGTGAGTATTTTTATGTATTGGATTAGCCAGAAAAGTTTTTGGTCAGACCTAATGGCTATATATAAATACATAGGTTGTATTAGGATTTTTAAAAATGAGTGGAATCAATAGAGATCTTTTCTCCTTCAATTCTCTCTTCTTCTCTTCTCTTTAGATTTGCCACCTAAGGGTTTTTGAAGAAGCCCTAGAGAAAGGGGCATCTCCCTCAAGCCCAAGGAGGGAGGCGCCCCATCACAGATCTAGGTGGAGGGTCGGTGGTTTGCTGCCCATAGAAAACATCACAGGTTTCTTCAGGTTCGTGTTAAAAATTACGGGCTTCCACAACATGCTATCGATGCTTGTGATGTCAAGGATGATTGGCGTTCAAGCGATATCATGGGTCTATAATTTGGTATTAGAGCTAGGTGATGCCTAAAATGTTGTGGACAATAATATGATATCAGAGCCAGGTTTCAGAGTTTGATGGTATATGGAAAGAGCTAGGTTTTAGAGCCTAATGGTGCAAAGAAAGAGCCAGATTTTAGAGCCTAATGGTGTGTGGAAGCAAAGGAGAAGTCGTACAAGGTAAAATCAAAAATCTGCACAAGGATTCTATAGTATGTCTTAAATCTACCTTATTATTATTGTGGTTTGGCCAACTGGGAGCAGCAAGTTGAAGGTGGAGGTTGAGAGGATTAACAAAAAGGGATTTTTCTGAGGTGAAAGGATTGGGTGCATGATTTGCTGATCGATCTTGGTGGAAAGGCCAGGGTGTATGATGGTTATGTGATAGGCCGGGGAGCACTGGAGTGCTTTCTTGAAAATGCAGGGCTGAGAGAGGTTCGGCGATGCAGCAACTAAAGAAGGTATCTTAGCAGAGAGCATCAAGGTTCTCTAGGAAGATGAGTAGTGTGGGACTGTTGAAGAGAGGTTTCTCAAGGGGTAACGATCGAAGGAAGGTTGAAGAAGCGATTATACGTCCTTCGGTGTTAGGAAGGTGGAAAAGTAGTTGGAGATGTATTCAGCGATTCGATCAGAGCATGGATTTATGAAGCCTTGGGAGTGATGGAGATCGATGATCCATGGAGGTCCAGTAGGTTAGGGTTGGGTGACTGTAGAGTGGCACAAAGACAAGGCCAGGGAGTGCTGGAGTGCTGCAGGAGCGCTACCTTGGAGGCACAGGTGCTGAAAAAGGCTCGATGGTGTAGCAGTCAAGGAGTGTATCTTAGCAGAGTGTGTCAGGGGCTTTTCAAGGAGATCGAGAGTAGGTTTCAGGGAGAGCCAAGAGGTCATAGGGAGTGCTAGAGCCATCTAGCTATCGGGAGTATCATGGATCAGATTTTTTCTGTAGGAGCATCAGGAAGAGTCATGGTTCAGGTAGAGGATGGTTCTCCGAGTGCAACTAAAGCAATGGCTGGTGTAGATGTAGAAGAGAAGGATTGTGGTGGAATTCTCTAGGGTTCAATTGCTGAATTCAGAAGAGTTGGATGAGCTCTTGGATTTCGGAGGTGCCTGCGGGTTATGGAGGCATTCGAGACAACGTCGAAGAGGGCCACAGAGTGCGGAGGGTTCGAAGGGATAGCGATGGTATTCGAGGTATAGTGGCAGGCTCAGTAGTGTAGTGTTGAGTAGTTGGCCTCGAGAGATTCGATGACAGAGTCAACTTCTGCGGCATCAGGTGGACTTTGGATATAGGTAGAGCTTCATAGTGGTGGCTTCACAAGTGGAGAGAAGATTTGGCATGAGTTCACAGCATCGGTGATGCACAGTTCTAGGTGGACAGAAGGAGATCGTGTCAGGTAGTACAGCATGTGTTGGTGTAGAAATACTGTAGGTTCTCTAGAAAAGTCTAAAGAAAGTGATGCAGCTGCTAAGCAGAAAGGATCCTATAATTTTAGGATGGTGCCAAGAAGCAAGCACAGGCCTTCAGCGGTGGAGGCAGTCATCCTAAAGGCCTTAAAGGTGCACAATAGTTGAAGAGGATTGGTGAAGGCAATGTTTGCACAGGTGCTGTCAATTGTGCAGGGACAGCAGGATCGTATAGGAGGGCATTGCCGAAGGATTTGCCAAGACTTGGGGCACCAAGATGGAGATTGTGAGGATTTGTGGTGCTCCCAAGCCTTGGAAGGCCATGGGAGGAGTCACGGTGATGGCTCCGAAGATTCCAGGGGTTTGGTTGGTGCTTTCGAGATCTAGGACACAAGATGAAGCAAGGAATAAAGTTAGAGAATCAAGACTGTAGAAGAAAGATTTTCTATAGGTTAGCCAGCTCAGTCTAAAACTGGATCGGCTAAGTCTTAGAGCATAGGCAAAATAGAGAGCTGAGCATTTGAGACTGCTAGCACGGCACAGGACTGGGCTGGCTCAGTTTCAAATTGAGCCGACCCAATGGAACTTAGCCGGCTCAATGGTGAGACTGAGTCGGCTCAGTGTGTAGACAGAGTTATGTGAGGGTCTGTTTTGGACTAGGGTATGGGTTGATCCTAGGGATCTTAAGGCCTGGTTCAAGAGGTCTTAAGGGGGCTAACTCTTATATGAGTCGGATCTAGATTCAGAGGATGAGAGCATGGGAGACATAGGTGTACATGGGCTCAATGAGTGTTTTCATATATTGGGTTAGCCAAAGAAGTTTTTGGTCGGACCTAATGGCTATGTATAAATACATAGGTTGTATTAGGGTTTTCAAAAATGAGTGAAATCAATACAGATCTTTTCTCCCTTAATTCTTTATGCTTTTCTTCTCTCTAGAGTTGCCGTCCCAGGATTCTTGAAGAGGCCCTAGAGAAAGGGGCGCCTCCCTCAAGCCCAAGGAGGGAGGCAGCCCATCATAGATCTAGGTGGAGGGTCAGTGGTTTGCTGCTCATAGAGAATATCATAGGTTTCTTCAGATCCATGCTAAATATCAGAGGCTTTCACAACATGGTATCGGTGCTTGTGATGTCAAGGATTATTAGCATTCGAGCGATATCATGGGTCTACAATTTGGTATCAGAGCTAAGTAATGCTTGAGATGTTGTGGATGGCAATATAATGCCGGCAGTTAATATTACAAGCATGACTGTAGATCCTTCTAAGGTGAGTACGATGATATAGTTTTAATATTCATGAATGGAAATGATGCTATTCCTGACGTAATTAATCTTTTTTATTAGGTGAGGGTGGATCAATATTTTATACGTGAGGAAATCCACCCAGTTGTAGTGGATACTACTATAGCTCATAGTAGTGAAGCAGTGGAGGTAATTTTTAGAAAAAATACTTAAAAATATATATTTTTTAATATCAATGCTTACTAAAATAATGATAAATAATATACATCTTTTTTAGGTCAATTACATGGCTGGAGTGGAGTACAAGATAGAAGGTGCTGCCGCAAAACTAGTATCCTCATTATGTAGGTGGGTAAAATTAGAAGGTTGGGAGAGAAAGCCCATGGAGAAGGGAAAGACCACGTCATACCTTCCTAAGACCTACAAACGTGTAAGAAAGAAACAGTAGGAAGGAAACACAGCTGAAGGAAGCATGGCCTTATCCACTAGCAAGAGTGATGTTGATCCTCATCAGTTTTTAGTTTTGGAGCCTATCACTATCGCACTGATGGAGCTAAGTCAATCAGTTAAGGAACAAGAAGATCCTCCCCAACATAGCGAGGTTTAGAAATTTTTTGATGTATCAACTAACTATGTTTGTATTGTGTGCTTGTATGACACATAATAAACATTCAATACATTTAGTTAAAATGTTTTTTATATTTTATCACTTTTAGCATATTCGAGAGTCTACCACATTTATAGATCTTGAGTCATCAGCGCTGTCAGATAAGCTAAGACAATTGAAGCACAGGTGCATATATAATGAGAAGGGGAGAGATATACTACCATCGTTTCTTGAAGCATCTATTGATTTTTATCTTGATGGTGATCACTCCGAGTAAGTAATTCTAATATTTTTGCATGCATCCCATTGTTCATAACTGGCTCGTTTGTTGTCTCAAATAAGTTATTTTGTTAAACCATATCCTATTATAATATCCATGCATATTTTATGTAGTGAGACTATCTGAGAGGATCCAGATACTTCTAAATCATTTTGCACATGTTATGCATTGAATCAGCTCCTTAATGATGGGCCAATAGCCAGTACAAAGTGATATGTGAAAATTAACTACTCATAGTTTTTCTTAGACAAATATTTTATTTAATGATCTTAATAATTTGATTTGCATTAACTGCAGCTTATTAATATATACTTTCGTATAATGGAGCTATTCCACATAGAGGATAGGGAGCCTGTGGAGAATGCTGCTCTATTTTTGCGCTATGAGATATAGGTATGAAATTTAAGTATGTAATGCTAGAAATATCAACAAAACTTATTCAATAATTTATTTTATATGGCAACTAATGGATTCATTTGGATTACCCATCTTCTTCTTCTCATTTATCGATGTAGATTGTTGTACTTCAATGCCTTTCTAGTGTTACTGAAGTGACTGCTGAAGTCACCAATCGTATTATAGATTCAACACAATTAAGTATATAGAAATGATTGGCTGATATCCGATTATCAAATCTTCAGCATTGTAGGTACTTATTCATTTCCATGAACACTTCATGGCATTGGTACCTTTTAGTTTCAAATTTAAAGGAGCAATGATTTGACTTCTACAACTCATTATGGAGCTTTAATGTATCTGATGATGCAAATAAATATGTATGTAACATTGTATCCCATTTGTTTGTTTCTTTTATTTTTAACAGCATCTATAACTAATGTGTTGTATTTCATACCATATGTAGAAAACGTTCGTGCAGTTATGGTTGTGTGAACGAGTAGGATTACACATGTCCGAATCCCAAGTTCGAGATGTTTGTGACTGTTTACAGCAAAAATATGATAGTGTTGATTGTGGTATGCATATGATGATGTCTGCGAAGATATTTATAAGAGGTAGCTCAAGACCATTGCGTGATGTTTTTAAGGATGCCCCATTGTACAGAAGTTGGGTTGCAGTAAATATTCTATTTCATAGATACTGTGTATCATATAAAGAATTTTAGTTGTGGTATGAAAAGAAGATGCTAATTTCTAAAGATTAAGACATATTATTTTTTGTAACCAGTCTTGATGATTAATTTCAATTATAAATTATAACGTTGTACTGCTTATCAGTTATACTTAATACCATCCAAAATTTTTCAGCATAAAATTTGACCTTGTGAGCTTTTATGGTTTAATATTATAGTGCTTGATGACTGCCATAAAAGCCAATAATATAACGATGTTTAATATTATGAATTACAGATTGTGACATGATACTTCAAAAGCATGCTGCAATACATCCAAAGTATGTCAGTTCAGTGACTGTTACACAATTAATTAAATACTGTACATAGTTAAATAAATCTTGTGTGTAATATCTTTAAGACTGCATACAGTTAAATGATTCATGCACACAGTTAATCTAAGTATCGTGGCACGCTTTTGAAGTATCGAAGGATGCCGAGCATTTGAAGTATCGTGGCACGCTTTTGAAGTATCGTGGTATGCTAATTTAAGTATCAAGACATATCGATCATTTAAAGTATCATGGCATGCTTTTGAAGTATCATAACATGCTAATTTAAGTATTAGGGCATGCCAAGCATTTGAAGTATCGCGGCATGCTTTTGAGGTATCGCGGTATGCTAATTTAAGTATCGGAACATGTCGAGCATTTAAAGTATCGTAGCATGCTTTTGAAGTATCGCAAAATGCTTTTGAAGTATCGGAGCATGCCAAGCATTTGAAGCATCACGGTATGCTAATTTAAGTATCGGAGCATGTTGAGCATTTAAAGTATTATGGCATGCTTTTGAAATATCACGACACGCTTTTGAAGTATCGCAGTATGCTTTTGAAGTATTGGGGCATGCTGAGCATTTGAAGTATCATGGCATGCTTTTGAAGTATCGCAGCACGCTTTTGATGTAAGATTTGGTGGTGTTCCCAAGCCATGGGAGGCCACAGGAAAAGTTAGGTGTTGGCTCCGGGAGTCTAGGATGGGTGTGAGTCATAGGGCACACAGGAGTTATCTTAGGTGAAGACAGCATGCAGCCCGACATGGACTCGAGATTCAGGTGTGAGGATCTTGAGGAAGCTTGGTAGGTACTCCAAAGATTGAGATAGAAGGTGGAGCCTTAAATTAACTGTGTGCAGTCTTAAATTAACTGTCTACAGCCTTAAATTAACTATGTACAACCTTATATTAACTATATGCAATATTCATTTAATTATGTGCAGCCTTAAATTAATTATGTGCAGTATTAAATTAACTATGTGCAGCCTTAAATTAACTGTGTATTATTAAATTAATTATGTGTAGCCTTTAATTAATTATGTGCAGTCTTAAATTATCTATGTGCAGTATTAAATTAACTATGTACAGCCTTAAATTAACTGTGTGCAGTCTTAAATTTACTATGTACGATATTAAATTAACTATGTACAGCCTTAAATTAACTGTGTGCAGTATTCATTTAACTGTGTGTAGCCTTAAATTAACTATATGCATCCTTAAATTAACTGTGTACAGTATTTATTTAATTGTGTACAGCCTTAAATTAACTGTATGCAATCTTAAATTAACTATGTGCAGTCTTAAATTAACTGTATATAGTATTCATTTAACTATGTACAATCTTAAATTAACTATATGCAGCCTTAAATTAACTGTGTGCGGTATTCAATTAACTGTGTACAGTCTTAAATTAACTGTATGCAACCTTAAATTAACTGTGTGCAGTATTCATTTAACCATATGTAGCTTTAAATTAATTATATACAGTATTAAATTAACTGTGCAGCCTTAAATTAATTGTGTACAGTATTAAATTAACTATGTGCAGCCTTAAATTAATTATATGCAGTATTTATTTAACTATGTGCAGTCTTAAATTAACTATGTGCAACCTTTAATTAACTGTGTGCAGTATTCAATTAACTGTATGCAACCTTAAATTAACTATGTGCAGTATTCATTTAACTATATATAGCCTTAAATTAACTATGTACAATCTTAAATTAACTATGTGCAGTATTTATTTAACTATGTACGATCTTAAATTAACTATGTACAGTATTAATTTAATAATACGTAGGATTTATTTAACTATGTATAATTTTTGAAGTATCGTAGCATGCTTTTGAAGTATCACAGTATGCTTTTAGAATATCGTGGTATGCTTTTGAAGTATCGCGGCATGCTTATAAAATATCCTGACATGCTTTTGAAGTATCGCAGCACACTTTCGAAGTAACTACCATATCATTATTTCAAGTATATAGAAATGATATTTCAAGTATATCATTATTTCAAGTATATCATTATTTCAAAGTATCCTGACATGTTTTTGAATAACTAAAAAAAGATAGATACTTTTTGGTTTATAAGTTCACAAAAAATTGTACTTTCAAAATATTCAAACTGTCTACTTCTGATAAAACAACTCCAATCTAAAATATTACTCCATAGGATCATTACATATCCTTCTGTTGTGTCCTTCCTTTCCGCATCGCCCACATTTCACATTTCTTGATGAATCTATCTATGAAGCTCTTCTCTTCTTTCGAGGTATGCCAAGATGAGTTTTTGTGATAGGAGGTAAAATATGAATATCATCTAAGATAGTCCAGCTCACCTCAATATTAAGAATTGGATAGATGAATTCTGCACATGCTGCTCTGTACATTTCATCTTGAAAATAATTATCAATAAAGTGATATAATGATCTACCAGCCTTTTCAATACATGCACATGCATGCTTACATGGAATTTGAAAGATTTGCCAATCTCCATAAGAGCATGTGCATTCCTGTAGGTCAACCTTATATGAGTACTTCGTGTTCTTTACATCATAAATTATAATGCTTGATATAAAGACAGATAACCTATGACCTGCTTCTGCATTTCTTTGCAATACTTTTTTAGGATCAGGACAAAGATAGGTTTGGATGCTATAACCCCGATCGACTTCGTCTATCATGCATTAATTGCATAATTTGGATTCTTATATGATCAACCATTTGAGGAATAGGAAGATATCGAGCCTCCAAGATCCAACTATTAAAAGATTCAGCAACATTAGATGTTATTATACCCCAATGTGGAGGAATAGGAAGATATCGAGCCTCCAAGATCCAACTATTAAAACATTCAGCAACATTAGATGTCATTATACCCCAACGTGGACTTGGAAAGACTGAATTTGCCCAATGCTTTGGCTTCGCATGCGCTATAAAGTTTCTTGCACCTGGGACTTCTGCTATAAGTTTGCTCATTAATTTTTGAAAAATATTCAGTCTTGGAGTATATGCAACAATATTTAATAAATCAACAAACCTCTTCCTTTGACTTGTAGGATAATGGACAAGCATCTGCATGTAAAATAATAAAACAAGAACATATACAATAGTTGTATGTTAAAATACTCAACTAATTTAAAGATACAATTGATAATTTAGAAAAGGATGCTGCATGCCTGATTTTTAAATTTATCTTTAGCATGACGGATATACTAGGAGTGGTAGTTATCTATGAAGTACTTCAGCACTGCTTTCATAAGTTTCTGATGTCTATCTATCATAATCGTGGATGGTTGTCCATGATAGTCGACACAAGACTCTAAGGCTCGTTTCAAAATCCGACAAAACTAGTCTCAATTATCATCATTTTTTATATCAACAATAGCATATGCTATAGGAAACATATCATCATTCGCATCTTTACCCATAGCACCAAGTAAAACTCCTCCATCTTCATGCTTAATGAATATTGCATCCATGAATATCATAGGTCTACAATCTTTTATGAAACCATTAATTGATCCTTTAAATGAAATAAATAAACATCTGAATTGATCATCGAGGGTTTCATACTCCACTATACTACCGGGGTTGGTCTCAATAACGATATTGCAGTCCATCGGATCCATTCATAAGAACTGACCTCTAACCATAGAGCTCCTTAGTAGCAACCTCTTTTCCATGCCAAGCTTGATGATATGGTAATTCTACATCGAATTCACGGCGAATATCTTTTACAATATCAATTGGCCTATACAAAGGCATATCCTAAATTTTTTTCTTTACAATATTTGAAACCCAATGTTTGGAAGCCTTAGAATGAGATCGAACTTTCAACCCTACTCAGCATGTATGTTCATTATTTAATGTTTTAATTACAAATTTATCTTGATTTCTAAAGCAAGAAGCATGAAGACACCATCCACATCCTTTATATGCATACTCAACAATCACACGCTGACGATCATTCTTCACAAATCTCTGCAATTTGCAATGTAGAAATTATGAATTATAAGATGAAGGATTTCAACATTGTTGAATTCTTGACCTACACCCTCTATAGAGTTTTTCCAAACATCCAACGTGTTCCTTGGATTGAGTTCATCTTCAATGGTAGTTCTTGTTTCTTCGACCACTCGAACAAAATTACTTGAGCTACAAATGAAAAAAAATGAGATGAATTGCTCTTCTTAAATTTTTTTGAACAATCTACATGTTAACCAATTTTTGATTGGTCACCATCCCTAAAATGTAAAAGAATCATTTTTTTAAAATATTAGTAAATGTTGATTATCACATTAGATTAAGTCTAATTAGGACTATTAAAATTAACTATAAATACATATTATATTATCTCATATTGATGGTCGTATTATGCGATTCAGCCAATGACAGAAAATGATATACAACCATTTCAATTATTGTAGTTTTTAACTTTACATGTATCTTATATATATTCCAAACATCCTTGTCCATAGTGAGCATAATGAGCATCCTCGAATTGTTAGGAACATAGAATTTTATATCAATCATCATAGGAGATAAATACTTCCATCTCTTCACTATTTCATCAAAAATATAATTGAGAGTTGTGTTTTGTGAAATTGAAATGATACTGGTTTCATTACCATAAAAGAATACAGTCATAAAAATTAGATACTATTCTTACAATCCATGACTTCTAAAAACCTAGATGAAGTATTTAAAAAAGACATCAACAAATAATAAAGATATTTAGGACATGAAGACAACAAAATGAGCTAAGAACAACTTTATGCAGAAATTCAATACGTATGTGTGCCTTAGTTTCATAATGAAAATAAGAAGACTAAACACAATACGGCAAGGTAAGAAGGTTTGGCTATCTGGGAAGGCTACGAATAGTGAAAATCTACGATATTATGAATACGGCAAGCTAAGAAGGTTTGTCTATCTAGGAAGGTTAAAAATAGCAGCTAGAATGGGCAATCTTATTCCCTATTATTTTCGATATTTCTGTTTAATTTATCATGAAAATCAGGTAATAAATTAGAAGATGTGAACCCTGCTTAAACTCCAACCGTTGTGGTTCAACAGACAGCTTCATACAGTCACCTGTATAAGGTTTTATTTCATTATCTCCAATTTTTTTGAATCTTTCTGGACTATTAGTTCAAGGGCTGAGATCAAAAATAGAAATCTATTAGCAAATTCTCTTTAGCTTAAGGTACAAATTAAAAACTAGTCTCAAAATATAGACAGATGGATACCCATCTTTGTGATTTCACATGATATAGGAAGCGTATTGTTTACCCAATCAATTGATGATGGATTCGTGAAGAAACTGTAAGTTTATTTCTATTTGTATAGCTTTCAAATCTAAAAAAATATTCAAACTTGCAATAAATTCAAGATCCCTTTTTTAATGTAGTTTTTGATGAAGATTTTCAAGTATGCTGAAAACTTGTTGTTTTTGACCCAAGCCCAACCCAATTTGGGGTAGGGCTGTGTAGGTTGGGTTCCATCCCCGGCCATTGTCATGGATTTTCAACCCAAGTCCAACCTGTAACCCCTTAAAGCCCAGCCCAATTATGGTTGGGCTTAGTGGGTTCAGTTCCATCCCGGCCATTGTAAGTAATCCTAGCTCTGGAAGTAAAAGTTATGACCCAAAATTCCTGACCTTTTAGCTAGAAACTGGGTCTCCTTACCTAAATTGGATCCTGATTGATGTGTCACTAATGCTCTATTTGGTATGAAGAATGGATGGATAGAAGAGAAAAGATGAATGAAAGATCCATCAATCTTTTTATATATTTGATAAAATATAAAATAATAGAAAAAAATAATTTCTTTCTTTGCTTGGTATAGAAGAAATGAAAGAAAGGATGGATGATATTTATATAATATTTTTACTAAACTATTCTTTAAAAAAAATATTATTATTAATTTATTATACTAATTTATACTAAATAAGTAAACAATATATAAACTTATAATCATTATAATCTATAATTATATAAAAAATTATATAAATATTTAACTTTAGTTTAGTTTAATTTAATAAATAATTTCATAATTAAATTATTGATGAATTAATTTTATAAATAACTAGCTAATTTATAATTTAATTTAATAATTAATTTTATTAATAATATAAATAACTACTTAATTTATAATTTAATTTAATAATTAATTAATACTATACAAATAATTAATTAAAAATAGTAAATAAAAATAGAGGAATTCAAGATAATTTTAGTTATTTAATTATAATTATCGAGATTATAAACTAAAATTAAGTAATTAGTAATAAAATTTAATAGTATATGATTAATAGTATGTATAAAAATAATATGAATGAAAAAGTGAAGAAATATTATAATTTTATTAAAAAATTAATAAGAAATAATTTTATCAATGCAAAAATCTACCTATCAGTACTCCATCCATCCTTTCTTGCATCCTTCCAAATTGAAAGGATGTAAATTAGTAGGCCTACTTTTTCATTCATCCTTTCTATGACTTTTTGAACCAAATAATGGATAAAAGCCATTCATCCTTCTAACCTCATCCATCCTTCCTTCGATGATCTTAACCAAACACAAGGTAAGTTTTGATGGTTTGAGCACATTTCATGTAATAGATGAAATAGGGCATGTATAACATAATAACATGGTCATGTAATAGCATATATCTCTTAGGCCTAATTTTATTGAAGATTGAGGTTTCATGGTCCATGGCACGCTCCAGCATATACTGGTTTACTCTCCATCTTCAAAACCTTTATTTTATTTATATTTATTCTTTTAGGGCATATCTAGGTAGAGAATAAGTAAGGAGATATCTCCTCGAAGTGGCGAAATATCCTACAACAATCAAAATAGAAGGTTGAATAGGCCTCTATATTTAATCTACCACTCCACTCTGATATTTTTTTTTGATAAGCCAAATAACAAATGATTGTCAATCTACCACTCCACTCCGATATTTTTTTTTGATAAGCCAAATAAGAAATGATTGTTAATCTACCATTCTACTCCGACATTTTTTTTTGATAAGCAAAACAAGATTTGAAGGGGGTGACCCAGCATAGCTACCTCTTCTAGAGGTAACCATGAAGTTCCAAATTCTACTGAAGAATATTCGATTCAGAAGCCAATTTAGTTGTAGAATCCTCTTTCTCACCATATGAATGAGTACATCACTCCAACCCCATCACGAGCCAATGAATCGAATATTTTTTTAGACCTCATGCCCGAGCCATCATGAATGAATCTAGGATATCTGTCATGACTCAAACATGATCACTTAGTTGGAAGCTAAGCTCGTTATCGTTGGGCTACCACTGTGGTGGATAAAACGTATTCCTTTCAAAATCCATTCCACAACCAAATACTATTTCAGTAATGGCATTCCTACTAGGCTTTGGTGGCACAAATTTTAATTGCACCAAGGACCCAAGTACTTGAACAACTTTATTTTGTTAGAAAGCACATGCAATATCTTAAATAAAATACCTTCATAAATAAAATGCGCAGAGGACTCTAATGAAACTTTATTATGCTACACAACGCATACAAAAAAAATAAAGAGAGACAAAATAGACTAGTGAAGCAAATTTATCATCTTTCCCCTTCGTCCCAGTTCTTTCGCGGTGGTTAGGAGGGTAGGCGGAGGCGGGCGGGAGATGATTTCTCTCTCTAATCTCTCCATCAAATACCTTATTTTTTAAAAAAATTATTAATTATAACTGTTCTACCACCAACCAATAATAAATCATAGATAATAGTAAAAATTAACTTTTTTTTTATTTAAAACTTTAAATGATGCATAGATAATAATATATTTTTTTGACTTTCATTATTATTTATAATTTATTATTGATTGGTATAAGATACATATGGCATAATCAATAATTTTTCTTCTTGAAGGTCCAAATGAAAACCGATTTTGTTGATTGGCGAGTGCAGGTGCGCCTTGACAAACAACTCTTCAATTCCACTAAGAAAAATCTTGCCCCTCTTCCATGTTGTTGGCCAGAAACCAGCCATCAAACGTAGGCGGCGGATCGTTCACGTATTTCAAGTCATGTGACTCGAGAGATACGAAAGAGGTGTCTCTTGTTTTAGGTCGTCACAGGTGTCAGCAGGTCATTGTAGGACCAGGGGATGCCGAGTGCCGTGGGCTCATCTCTTTTCCCGGTCTCTCTCGACCTTATCTATACTCTTTTCTTTTCTAGATAAGGATGTTGTCAAGACGTCATCACTAAATAGAATAGACGGCATGAGGACTTCAACATTCTGGGCTTCTAATTAATTTGGATCGAAGATGAAGTAATAAATTAGAAGATGTGAACCTTGCTTAAACTCGAGCCGTTGTGCTTCAACAGACAGCTTCATACAATCATCTGCCGGAGACTTTGGGGACGGTACTGCTAAACCGATCTGTTGTTAGCTCCAAAACCATGATGGATCAACCTTTTCCATGACTTGATAGTTTATCAAATAACTTGATGGTTTATTAATATACGTACGAGGTTTTATTTCATTAGCTCTAATTCTTTTGAATCATTCCCGACTATTAGTTTAACGGCTGAGATCAAAAGTAGAAGTCTGTTGGCACCTCCTCTTTAGCTTAAGGTACAAATTTAAAACCAGCCTCAAAATATAGACAGATGGATGCCCATCTTTTTGATCTCATATGATATAGGAAGCTTATTTTTTACCCAATCAATTGATGATAGATTCATGAAGAAACTGTAAGTTTGTTTCTATTTGTACAACATTCAAATATAAAATAATATTTAAACTTGAAATTAAATTGAAGATCCCTTTTTTTTTATGTAATTTCTGATGAAGATTTTCAAGCATGCTGATCGGAAAGCTCAGGTCTCCCTCCAATCCATACATCTTCCTGCTCTGGTGCTGCTGCGGCGAGCGCCCAGTTGTCGACGTCCAACGTGCGTGCAACATACCATGAATGCAACCCGGCGCAGCACGACTGGGATCTGAATGCAGTCAGCAAAGCGTTCCTGGTAAAAAGCTCTCTAGAGAGCTATTTTATATCTATCCCATTCTCCAATGGAATCAAACCGTGCCCGAATATGCCCACAGCTCTAGTGCGGACCTGTGCCACTGAGAGGAGCAAGCGTACTAATTTTCAAATTCACCAGCCGATATCTCTTGAAAAGGAAAAAACTATAACATGCCGTGATTAAATTTTCTATTGCTGAAGAAAAGAAAGGGAAAGGATTGGTTAAGAAAATGAACATCACTTGTTCACACTTGTCACTTTGGTCTAAATGCCAAGTGTCATGATGCAAAAGTCAGGATGTGCATACCATGGAATGCATGTATGCATTAAATGTCAAATATGAGGATAGAGAATTTAATTAGGCTGCATACGATCGCAAAAAAGATATTAGGTTGCATGATTCATCTTGACACGCTTGGCCCAGGCAGGAGTGCGCGTCCTATGCGGTGAAACCTAGTTTTTGGATTGGTTTGCATAAATTTTGCTTCCTTCAAATCACCTATCTCGGTGAAAGATTCAAGCCATATTGTAGGTAAATGAAATCCGGAAGCAACATAAGTTTATTGGTAAATTTGAGTTACTTGATGCATTTGAACATGGGTTTGTAGGATTCAGTTGATACAATAAATTTTTTTTTATTAAATAAATAAATAAATAACCTTGTAGAAAATCAGTCATATTCTTTTCTCCATCTGAAGGTGCCACGTAGTATAGCTCAAATGCCTAAAATTATTTTCCAAAAATAAATAAATTTCCTTTGGTTTTCTCTAAATAAAAAAAGCTAAGGGAAAGTAAAAGAAAAGGCTCCAGCAACCTCGCGGGCAAGTGGAAATATGTTTGTTTTAGGTCATGGTGTGTTCTCTAAACTAGAGATTAATGAGCAGGGCTATGCCCAAGGCCATTTGATCGTCAACTGTCAAATTTTAAACTATTAATTAGTACAACAATTAATGTCGTACTACCATCTTTTGTGGCCATCTAGAGAAGTATGCAATCAGGATGACGTCAGTTGTCTATTATTAATAAAACTGATATATGCGAGGAAAGTGTGACATGAAAATCCAGAAACAAAGATTTTGTGTGGATTAAAGGTGCCTCGATCATGATATAATATTCTCCAAAACAACCAATTGTCATATGTTGCGGGTTGTACGTTTGTTTGACGACTATATTTAGGAGTACGCAAGTGTAAAACTGACCCGTCGCAAAACCGAGCTGAACCGGTAATTTTAGTTTGGTTTGAGTATGGTTTCTTCGCACTTGGTCTATTTTGGGTTTGGAAATTTTTCAAAAAAAAGAAAATAGTAAAGATCGGTTTGGTTTCATTTTAATAGTAATTGGTTTATTCAGTACAGTGACTTCATGCTTCAGCAGTTCAACTCGACAGCCCTAGCTGGCCCAAATCCTTTCATGTTCTCCTATATCACCACCCACAGCTCTCGTGCGGACCTCTATAACTTTGAGAGAGGAGCAGAGCCTAGATCCACCAACTCTCTCTCACCTCTCTCCTCCTCCAACCTCTCCTAAGGAGCAGTTCAACAACCCCATCATCTCTGCCCGTAGACTCTCTTTGACTGCTAACACAGCCCTTGCTACTCAATCTGCTTGGTTATAAACCCTTAAAAACCTACCATCCGATGAGGCCCGGTCCATTGAACCCAGCCTAAAAGCCCAACCGAGCTGGGTGTGTGCAATGACTCTTGATGACAGTTCTATTTTTTCGATAACTCCTAATAGGAGATGAAGATTTAAGATTGCATTTAATACATTACTAGTTAGTGATAATCTAGATTATCTGATAATCTAAATAATCTATAATCTGGATAGATCACTAGTAATATTAACTATTGTATTTAGTACACATAGATAATATTGTATTAAAATTACTGAAAATCTTAATTGACATGTTTGGCATGATAATCAGATTTCTAATAGGTTGCGTTTATTAGCCAGCAATCTATCCAAATTACTGGTAATTTAAAAGAGCTCCACCAAATTATCATATTTGGTATAACTTTTAAGTTGGTATAATTTAAAAGGGCCCCATCAGATTATCATGTTTAGTATACTTTTTAAGTTGATGATCTAAATTGTCAGGTAATCTGGATTACCTCTCATAAGATAATCTGAATTATCAAAGAAAGGAGTGGCTATCCAGATTACCAAATATTTGGTAATTTAATAATGACATATTTGAATAAAAATTCATCAAAAAAAAATATAATATAATATAATATTATGTTATAGTAATATTATAACATAATATTATATTATATATTATTATTATAATATTATAATATATGATAATGATATTATAATAATATATTATAAATATAAATATATATTAGAATATAATTTATAATATATAATATATATTAAAATATATAATATTTATATTTATATTATAAATATAATATAATGTTATATTATAATAATATATTATAATATATTATATTCTAATATGTATTATAATATATTGTTATAATATTATGATTACTATAATAATCTATTATAATAATATTATATTATATTATATTATACTATATATTATAAATATAAATAATATTAAAATATAATATATTGTATATAATATATAATATATATTTATATTTTGTGCATGGGTTGTGATGTTTAATAAATTTAATTTAAAAATATTTTAAAAATTTGATATTATATTAAGAGAGTTCGAAGGTTAGGAAACTCCGGTCTTCTATCTCTATTTAAAGATCCCCATAGTTTCTTTGAACCCCACTACTAAACCATCACCGAAATTTTTTCTTTTTACCTCTTCAACCATGGAACCTTGCTAGATATGAGATCTCTAAACTCATGTCTTCCCAGTTCTTCATATTTTCCTACTTGAGGTTGCTAGATATGAGTTGTCTAAACTCATGTGCTGATGGTGATCTCTAAAGCTCAACCATCAGCACATAACTGAGCCTTGATTTAATGCTTAAACTCTATGGTCCTCTCTTTTTTCTATCATTTTCTCCATTTTTTTAGTTTCTTGCTACTATCACCTCCCATCTATTAGCTAATTATTACTATTAGCAATACCATTAGCCACCATGATCCTTTTTCTCCTTCTAATGAGAGATGAGAAAGTCCTATTCTACCTCTCTACCGCATCTTCTTGTTCTCTTTCTCTCTTTATTCTCTTTCTCTCTCATCTTTCTCCTCTATTTTTCTCTCATTGTAGCTTTGTGGACCCTAATAGAAGAGTCCCACACTTCTCCTTAGTGGATCCCTAATCAACTCCTGGTAGAAGGAACCTGAACTGCTCTAGTGCCTAGGTAGTGTGCCGGCCTTCGTGTAGGTATTTGTTGGTGTAACAACAATAACATCATCTTTGCCTTGGGTTGTATTTTCATAATTCAACTCAGGCCATAGGATGTTACCCTCTAATAAACCTGTTTCCAATTGTTAGGCTCAACATGGCATTACAATATTGAAATTTAGGATTTTTAACTTTAGGATTTATCATGATTAAATTCTAATAGATATGAAATTTTACGTACTAGGTATTGAAGATAATTTTTAAAGTTAATCAATATAGTTTTTTTTTTTTTGATGAAATTGAGTTAGAGAATATCTAATTCAAGGTATATATATTGATATATATGTACATAGAATAACATATACTGAAGGTTATAAAGTTAGGTTAGTTTGTTGGTTTTCCTAAACACCCGAGATTCAAACAGATCAAGATACAGACTCCGATTTCCTGAAGACAGTTGCAGATTTGGATTTAGCACTGTAGACTTAGTAGCTCGTTTGCTAGATTGTTGGAGGGCATCAAAGTGTCTCACTACAGATTTTATTACTCTTGAGCTTCAAGTCCTGGAGTGTAAAGTAGATTGTGGTGCTCTTAAGTCTTAGAGTATATTTGTTTAGATCCTACAGTTTTTGACCATCTGCATGAAGGAGTTGTCTCCATTAGTGAGAGCAATCTAAAAAAAAAAAACTCTTCCGATGTTTTAGTTGGATTAAAGGTCAGGCATTAATGACTTATGCTGTGCCCGTTTTAATAATGCAAGGTAAGTAATGCAACACCTTGTTCTAGATTTTTTAGCAAATTATATAATATTTAATAGCTTTTGAGTTATAATATGTTTGATTTATGAATTTGACATTTTGCATTTTTATTACTGAATAATATGTCTTGTATGACATATAATTAGAAATTATATTTTTTGTTATGGATTATGCCTATCATTTATTGGTTGATTTTGATAAGATATGATTTATATATCTTTTGATTTGGAACTTGAAACATATTTTTGTAGAAAAGAGTTTTGATTCAAAATGGTTTTGGACTCTCAGCCTAAAACTTTATTTGTTCTTAAGGATAATACTGCAAAAGGGTGTGGCACTCTATGAGAAGAGGGTGGCACAAGGACTCAGGTTAAACATTAACATAAAGATCTTGCCGATAAGAATTGAATGTTAGCATATGATTTATCCTGAAGGTTTAGCATACAACCAAAATAGTCTATAAAACTTTTAGCAAAATGTATTAGTATAAATACTTTCTACTAAAGATTTTAGGAGATATCATAAAAGATATATAATATTACAAGGATTTATCAGGAGTATTACTAAAAGTTATTATATAGCAATGTTTTATCTTATAACCACTACAAAAAAATTATATTTTATAGTAACTATTGGTGTAGAATCTGGTTGACGCTGGATCGAACTGGAGTTGGAGAAGAAGAGGTCACCATCGATGACCTGCAAAACAAAGTCATATCCAGAGTCGGTGGTGGTGGCTCCGATAGGACCCTCCGATGATCAAGTCAACTCTTCTGGCCAACAAAAATGGAGTGCTCAGACGAGAAATCAGCAGAGTTTTGGGAAGGAGAAGAGAGCTTAAAAAAAATGTATCTAAAGGATCCCTTTTTATAGATAGAACTTGTCATAATCGTCCGGTAGTGAGGTAGCCTGTAGCAGACTGATAAATAACAATTGTAACCATCCTGATAAATGACAGTCGTAACCGTCCAATAGTGGAGTCGCCTGTAGCAGACTGATAAATGATAGTCATAACCATCCTAATAAATGACAGTCGTAATCGTCTGATAGTGGGATCGCATATTCGTTGAGATTTAATAGTCGAAGTCCAGAGGAAGTAGGCGTTGATTAGTGAAGAACTTTGATATATATCAATTTCAGAGAAGTTTGGACTCCTAAAGAAAATACGGTTAGAGGGGATCATCTAGGAGGAACACTACTTGAAATCTAGAAGTAATCCGCTGGAGGAATCCAGATGAAGTTTGACTGAAGAAGTTCGGAAGAAGTTTGGCTCCTGTAGGAATCCGACTGAAGGAGAGGTCTGAAAGAAGTTTGGCTTCTGGAGGAATCTGACTGAAGGAGAAGTTCGAAAGGAGTTCGACTCCTATAGGAATCCAACTAAAGAAGAGGTCCGAAAGAAGTTCGGTTCCTATAGAAATTCGACTGAAGAAGGAATCTGGAAGAAGTTTGGCTCCTATAGAAATTCGACTGAAAGAGAAATTCGGAAGGAGTTCGGCTCCTGTAGGAATCTGACTGAAGGAGAAGTCAGAAAGAAGTTTGGCTCCTATAGAAATCCGACTGAAGGAGAGGTCCGGAAGGAGTTCGGCTCTTGTAAAAATCCAACTGAACGAGAAGTCCAGAAAGAGTTCGACTGCTGGAGGAAGAATTTTCGATCGAAACTCTTTCGTGATTATCAGTTGCATTACGCTAAGCATCAGACTGGACTTTGGTGGAAGTGGGATTTATCTCCAACAATAGTCCCCCCACTTCTAAGTTTAAAATTCGAAGGAAAGGAGTACAAAAAAGATGACCGTCGAAGTTCTTTTTCAGGCTCTGCACCCATTGAGGTTGAAGCTCGGAGGAGATCTTATCTCCTGCCAAGGTTGAAATAGATCCTATCTTATGTTGAAGTTGAAGAGAGAAAGATCAAAGGAATCTTTGTTCTTTTCGTATAATGGCATTATTTTAGATCCATGGAGAAGCAATCGATTGTAGTGGAGCAAATCCTCTACAAACTCGGTTATAGAAAAACTGATCTGATAATTAAATTATCCTTTTTTATTTTTCACAAGATCATTATAGAGGTATCTTGTATTTAGATTAAGCACCGATCACATAATTAATAGGGGCCTTTCCAATATTGAAGATAGTGAAAAATCTCCAACAATCTTCGCCCATGATTTTTTTCTTTGATTTAGAGAATTTTTCATATAAATCCTAAAAAAAATTTGTAACAATCCGATAGTTTGCACCGATCTTTGTTTTTCTTCGATTTCTTTTTTATTTGACGTCTTGCAACAACAACCATTGTTACCAGCTTATAAAACTCAAAAACATAACCATTGACAATGCCAAATTTTTCATCATTATATCACCAATAAGAGTTAAAAAGAACAACTTTAATTTCAAGTGCTAGACACAAAATATTATTTTATTGCTAATATATAGTTTGGATTTCATAAATTTATTTCATTATGCATTTGTCCAGCATCTTAGAATTTCTTTATAAAACATTTGATGGTTCACATCTGATGCGCTCTTTTTAGGGTGAGAATGGTGATGCAGCGAGATTCTAGCTCCCAAAAATTATAAAAAAAAAATAAAAAATTATATGATACATATATATATAATATTGTCAAATGAGATGTCTCAAATTTAAAAACGATTGATTTTTTTCAAAAGAATAAGCATAAAATGAAACAAAAAAAAAGATGGCTAGAAAAGACTTTTAAGGATTTATTTATATATTTGAATAAAATTGGACCGAAAATTCTACGAGAAGAAGGAATCTTATAGAAACACTCAAAATCAAAAAAAAGAAAAATGCTCTGTTAGAAGAAACAAGAAGCTTGCAAGAAACATGTGGGGAAAGCTATGGAAAGTTAGGTGCCGCTGGGTTCCACAATTTGGTACTTTATTATTATTATTTCTTATAAAATATCTCGTAATATTATTTGGTCATAATACTTTCTTCATGTTGTCAGCATGCACTTTCAGTGAAAAATTGAATTGAATTTGTTTTCTAAGTGCATTCGTTTGAATTGAATGGAATCTGTTTTCTAAATGCATTCATAAAGCCTTTGATCCAATGTAACGCAACGCGAGTTACCAATAAAAATTGTCGCGCGAAACCACGTGGACAGCGTCGCGGCCGCGGGAATTTGGTCAGCTTCGTCGTTTTCGCCGACTCCGGCAACCAGTCCATGGGATGCCGCTTATTAAAGAGCTGCCGGAACGAACATCAAAACGGAACATCTAAAACTTTATTTGTTCTTAAGGATAATACTGCAAAAGGGTGTGGCACTCTATGAAAAGAGGGTGGCACAAGGACTCAGGTTAAACATTAACATAAAGATCTTGCCGATAAGAATTGAATGTTAGCATATGATTTATCCTGAAGGTTTAGCATACAACCAAAATAGTCTATAAAACTTTTAGCAAAATGTATTAGTATAAATATTTTCTACTAAAGATTTTAGGAGATATCATAAAAGATATATAATATTACAATGATTTATCAGGAGTATTACTAAAAGTTATTATATAGCAATGTTTTATCTTATAACCACTACAAAAAAATTATATTTTATAGTAACTATTGGTGTAGAATCTGGTTGACGCTGGATCGAGCTGGAGTTGGAGAAGAAGAGGTCACCATCGATGACCTGCAAAATAAAGTCATATCTAGAATCGGTGGTGGTGGCGGCTTCGGTAGGACCCTCCGACGATCAAGTCAGCTCTTCTGACCAATAAAAATGGAGTGCTCAGACGAGAAATCAGTAGAGTTTTGGGAAGGAGAAGAGAGCTTAGAAAAAATGTATCTAAAGGGTCCCTTTTTATAGACAGAGCTTGTCATAACCGTCCGATAGTGAGGTAGCCTATAGCAGACTGATAAATAACAGTCGTAACCATCCTGATAAATGACAGTCGTAACCATCGGATAGTGGAGTCGCCTATAGCAGACTGATAAATGATAGTCATAACCATCCTAATAAATGACAGTCGTAATCGTCTGATAGTGGGATCGCATGTTCGTTGAGATTTAATAGTCGAAGTCCGGAGGAATCAGGCGTTGGTTGGTGAAGAACTTTGATATATATCAATTTCAGAGAAGTTTGGACTCCTAAAGAAAATACGGTTAGAGGGGATCATCTGGAAGGAACACTACTTGAAATCTAGAAGTAATCCGCTGGAGGAATCCAGATGAAGTTTGACTGAAGGAGAAGTTCGGAAGGAATTTAGCTCCTATAGAAATTCGACTGAAGGAGAGGTCCGGAAGAAGTTTGGCTTCTGGAGGAATCCGATTGAAGGAGAAGTTCGGAAGGAGTTCGACTCCTATAGGAATCCAACTAAAGGAGAGGTCTGAAAGAAGTTCGGCTTCTGTAGAAATTTAACTGAAGAAGGAATCTAGAAGAAGTTCGGCTCCTATAGAAATTCGACTGAAAGAGAAATTCGGAAGAAGTTCGGCTCCTATAAGAATCTAACTGAAGGAGAAGTTAGAAAGAAGTTTGGCTCCTATAGGAATCCGACTAAAGGAGAGGTCCGGAAGGAGTTCGGCTCTTGTAAAAATCCAACTGAACGAGAAGTCCGAAAAGAGTTTGACTGCTGGAGGAAGAATTTTCGATCGAAGCTCTTTCGTGATTATCAGTTGCATTACGCTAAGCATCAGACTGGACTTTGGTGGGAGTGGAATTTATCTCCAACAATAGTCCTCCCACTCCCAAGTTTAAAATTCGAAGGAAAGGAGTACAAAAAAGATGACCGTTGAAGTCCTTTTTCAGGCTCTGCACCCATTGAGGTTGAAGCTCGGAGGAGATCTTATCTCCTGCCAAGGTTAAAATAGATCCTATCTTATGTTGAAGTTGAAGCTTGGGGAAGATCTTATCTCTAGCCGAGGTTGAAGAAGATCTTATCTCCTGCCAAAGTTGAAGTAGATCCTATTTGAAGTTGAAGCTCGGGAGAGATCTTATCTCCAGCCGAGGTTGAAGGAGATCTTATCTCCTATTAAAGTTGAAGAAGATATTGTCGAGGTCTCTTCTCTCACCTCATCTAAAATGAACGAGGCCTTCGACTTTGCTCACGTTAGGATAAAGTTCTCCTCCTATTCCTAATGACTAGGGGCACATAAGGGCCATTGTCAGGGCTTTTTTCATCTCGTCTAAACATGAACGAGACCTTCGATTTATCGAGGTTAACCATGGCCATTTTTTATTACTTTTTTTCTATCATCATATAGTTTTTATACCAAGAAACAATAATGTAGAAATGAAGAGGTTTTATTGAAAGAAAATTACTGGTAGTACATTCTCAGATTTTCTGAATTTCAAGATCGTGGGAGCGTTGTTTCTCTGAGCTCCTTCAGACAATAAGTTTTGGGCTGGATGACCTCCTCTATTTCATACGAGCCTTCCTAATTTGGGACGAGCTTTCCCTGGCTCTAGATGGTGGCTCATCAAAGTACTAAGTCTCTCACTTTGAACATTTTATCTCTGACTCTGGAGTTAAAGTATCGGGCCACCTTTCGCCTATAGGCTGCCATCCAAATCTGGGCTTTCACTCTTTTTTTTTTCTAGCAGATCGAGATTGATTCTGAGGTCCTATGAGTTATGCTACTCATTGAAGGCCATGATCTGTACTGATGGAAGTTTAAGCTCGATTGGGATGACTGCCTCTATTTCAAAGGCTAAGATGAATGATGTTTTCCTAGTAGGTAGCCTTGGAGTAGTTCGGTACGCCCAAAGGACGTGGTAAAGTTCATCCACCCAGGCCCTCTTTGCTCTGTCGAGCTTTATCTTGATGTCTTACAACAGGGTCCGTTTGGTCACCTTAGCTTCTCCATTTGCCTGTGGGTGAACTACCGACGTGAAGTGATGGAAGATGTTTAGATCTTCACCGAACTCAGTGAACCTCGCCCCAGCGAACTGTCGTCCATTATTTGTTATGAAGAAATCAAACTGGCAGACGATTGACTTCCAAATGAAGTCCTTTACCTTGGTCTCAGTAATTTTTGTTAGTAGTTCGGCTTCGATCCATTTGGTAAAGTAGTCGATCGCAACCAGGAGAAACTTTCATTATCCGGATGCCATTGAAAAAGGGCCAAGTATATCCATTCTCCACTATGCAAATGGCCAAGGTGCACTTAGTGGAGTAAGCTCGGAGGTCGGCTATTTTTATATATTTGCATTTCTCTGATAGTGGTCACATTTTTTGACGTACTCCATAGAATCATGGTACAAGATTGGCCAATAGTACCCTTATCGAAGTAGCTTTTATGACAGGGATTTGGCTCCTATATGACTTTTACAAATTTTCTCGTGCACTTTCCATAATGCAAAGTCGGCCTTTGAAGATCGAAGATATCTCAATAGCGGTAGCATATGATCTTTTATACAACTTGTCCTCATACGAAACATATCAGAAGGCTTGATTTCTGAGTTTTTAAGCTTCTTTTGGATCACGAGGAAGAACTCCCTCTTTGAGGTAGGCAACTAACGGATCAATCCAGCTCGGCTCGAGCTTTATCTGCATAACGAGCTATGATTCCTCTGAGCTTGGGCATTTTAGAATTTCAAAAAATACTTCTTTGGATAGTTCAGCTAGGGCTGAAGTGGCTAATTTAGAGAGGACATCGGCTCTCATATTTTTTATCCTCAGAATCTATCAAATGCCAAAACTATCGAAGGTCGGAGTCAAATTCTTTACTTTCTCAAGGTATTTCATCATACTTTCCTTTCATACTTCATAGTTGCCATTAATTTGGCCGACTACTAATTGAGAATCACTGTAGACTTGAAGCCGATCTATTTTTAATTCTTTTGCTATTTTTAACTCGATGATCAGCGCTTCATATTCAGCCCCATTATTAGTTATAGAAAATTCGAAGCGTAACACGTATTTAGCGATGACTCCTTCGTATTGTGATTACCAGTTGCATTAGACTAAGCATCAGACTGAACTTCGGCAGGAGCAGAGTTTATCCCCAACATTAACAATTTTAAAAATCATCATGAAAGTTTATAACATTGTAATGGTTATTTATATATGCTATTAAAATTTTTTATGTTGTCATGATATATTGTGAGGATAACATTTTCTAGTTGAATAGAACTTAATTGACAGTATATATAGTTTTATTATAAAATACTAACTGTTTATTGGTGAAATAAATTTTGTTACCTATACATCATTGTATAACCAATAGTTTTCATTTTTAATTATTCATATTTGTTTTATTTGTATACCAAATTAGTATCACTACAAACTAAGTTAGATATTTGTGATGATAATATTTCATCACTAAATATGTATATATACAATTTTTTTAGAAATATGTATTTCATATATCTAATAAATGTTAGAGGTAATGAGGTTTCAACTACATATATTGACTAGTATATGTTCTATTCATACTTTACAATTTTTAATGGATTAAATATGCTATTTTGAGCTTCATTTGACTGGATCTATTTATCGAATAGGTTATATAATCAGTCATGTCAAGTAAATAGTTGAAGAAGTATAGGTTGATTTTGACTTGGGATTTTTAATTTATTTCATCATAGTTTTGTAAAGATTAGTAACTATTAATTAATTAAAGGGTGTTACAAATAATTTATTAATCTCCTACTCTTATGAGAAAGGAATGTTAATGCTTATTGCTTATTAGAGAGATTATAAATTTAATCAAAATAATTACATATTATATTTTTACCTGAAACTTTTTGATGGTAAAATATATTATTTTCAACTTCATTTGATCCAATCTATTTAATAAATAAGTTAAATAAGTTTAGTTAGTTTGAAAATTATATAGATAAAAGTAATTTCAACATAAAATCTTTTATAAATATTGCAAGCAATGCATTATAATTAAGTAATAATCTAAGATATAATTATTAAAATCTTACATGGTGACCAACGTAACTAACAATTTGGATTACCGATCCAACTTACTTTTTATTAAAAATATATGAAAATTTTAAAATTATTTAAATAATATATATAATATAAAATACTAAAAATATCCTATATTATAAGTATGCGTCGGGGCTGCCACTTTCTTAGCTCATGAATTTGGGTTGGAGCATGACAAATTGATGATATCATAAAAAGGAGTGGAAGAGTTGGTGAAAAATGATGTCATATAGGAAGTATAGATAATCAGAAGAATACTTAAGACATAAACAATTAAGAAACAGGATTTATAATAAAATAACTTCCTTCACATAAGCAAGGTGAAGTATGTATATGAATAAAAGTAATTGATTTAGAGTTTCTTCACTGAGTTTTTATTTATAGTATATTTTATATAACTTGAGTATCAAACTTTCAAATTAGAGAAGGATGAAATAGGCTTTTACAATGTTTACCAATTCAACATACATAGTTTTTTCATTTTTTGTGAAAGCTAATTTGTAGTATTTAATGTATTCCATAAGAACAACAATATAAGTTAGCCTCATTTAGCAATGGTTTTAGAGGGCCAAATAATATTTCTCAAAGTGCCAAAGCTCTCTCGACTTATTTTGGAATATTTGGTAAAAATTTCTAAAGTGCTCTCCGGCTTTTCAAAAAGTAAAAAAAAGTCTCATAGGCAAAGCTTTAATTTTTAGCATTTGGAAAAAAGATCTATCACTACTATAAAAAAAAGCTATGGTAGCACATATTATGGCGATGGTTTTTGAAATTACTACAATAGATTCTACGGCAGTGGTTATAAAAAATTATTACTATAAGTCCAATCTATGATAATGGTTCACACTAACCATTATTATAGGTTCAACCAATAGCAGCAGTTTATCTAACCGCTGCTATAGGTCAATCTATAGCAGCGATTCATTGATCAAATCTATAGCAATGATTTAACATAACTACTGCAATAGATGCGACCTATAGCAGGATTCCATATAACCACTGTCATAGGCCCAACATATTATAGCAGTTAGACATAACTGCTGCCATATCTTTTTTTCATATTTTTACTCTAAATATTATATAATTTTAAAATTTAATATTCATCTTCATCATTCATTATCTAAATAATTATCATTAGTATCATCATAAAAGATTGTCTCAATCCGATGGCCCTAGCTTCATCAATCAAAAAAATTTGATTTCGACGATCACGAAGGATGACGTGATGATCTAATAGATGGAGACTACCGATGGATTTAAAAATCTGCAACCACGATCTCGATGATATTTGTAGCATACTATCAAAATTTTATTTCAATCGAATATCGTTATCATGATTAATTTAATATAGAATAATTTCGATCGTTAAATAAAAAATAAGCAATCAAAGGATCAAACGGCATCCGATTATGAGATAATTTTTTAGTTAAATGATCTTTGCTATAATTTTAATCATTTTATATGGTAATGATTGAAAAATTCAAATCATTTTTGTATAAACTATTCATGTAAAGTAGATCTTGCAAAAGCATGAGTATAATTACCGATGGAGTTTAAGAATGAGTATCAAGCGATGTATAGTTTTGGATCATTCTTAGATCCACGAGTTAAATTTTATGATCACCATTGTAAAAATAATTAAAGTAGTAGCCAAGATCATTTATGAAAAAAATTATCTCATAATTGGATCGTCTGGTCCTTTGATCACTCATTTATCATTTAACGACTAAAATTATTCTATACTAAATTGATCATGATAACGATATTCGATTAAAGTGAAACTTTAATAGTATACTAAAACATCACTGAGATCATCGTTGCAGGATTTCAGACTCATTGGAGGTCTCTATCTATTAGATCATCGCATCGTCATTTATGATCGTCAAAATCGATTTTTTCTTATCAATAAAGCTAGGGTTATCGGATCGAGGTGATCTTTTTTAATGATAATCTAATAATAATTATTTAGATAATAAATGATGAAGATAAATTTAAATTTTAAAATTATATAATATTTAAAATAAAAATAAAAAAAATTATTTTCAACCTATGGTAGTGGTTACTGAGAACCATTATCATAGATCTATTGCAGCGGTTCATAACCACTGCCATAAACCTATAGCAATAGTTTTAAGTAACCGCTGTCGTAGATCCATGGTAGCAGTTCGGCAACCACTATCATAGGTTAGGTTATTTTTGCCCAGCCCACTCTCAAATTGGTTTTTCCTCCGTCGATCGCTTTCTCTCTTCCTCCTTTACACCATCGGTGAGGCTGCACCCCCTCTATTTCTTTTTTCGATGGGTGCCGCCTCCTCCCCTGTCTCCTATTGGCTTTCTGACTGTCGACTCCACTACCTCTCCATCCTCCTCCTTTTTACTACTACAAAAAAGGGCTACGACGGCGGTTACGAACCGCTGCCGTAGCCCAAAAAATCACTATCATAGGCTATGATAACCGCTGTCGTAGCCCAAAAAATCACTGTCATAGGCTATGACAGCAGTTTTCTAACCGCTGCTACTACGGCTACCGCCGTACTCTATGGTAGTAGTTGTTACAGCGGTTGTTAGAACCACTGTCATAGATAGTCTATTACAGTGATTTATAAATTGCTGCAATAGATCGACCTATGGCAGCGGTTATGTAACCATTGCCATAGGTTATCTATAGCAGCGGTTATATAATTGCTGTTATAGATAATCTATAGCAGCGGTTTCTTAATCGCTGCCATAAGTCTAATGCAGCGGTTGGTACCGTTTGCACCAGGAACCTATGGCAATGGTTATAAAATCACTGTCATAGATCTTAAATAATTAAATTTTTTTTTAATTTTTTTATATATTTTATCTGATAAATATAAAAATATAACATAAAAAAATATAATAAATATAAAAATTATTCTAAAATATTAAAATTTTATTATCAAATAAAATTTATTATAATATTTTTTTTAAAAAATAAAATACATCAAAAGTCTCCTAAATCTACATCATCGTCATCGTCGTCATCACCGAGAGTCAGAGCCGAAGTTGGAGCTGGAGCTAGAGTCAGAGTCGAAGTTGGAGCCGAAGTCAGAGTCGGAGCTAGAGCTGAAGTTGAAGCTGAAGCCGAAATATGGGCCAACATATTCTCGAAGCTCGTGACTCTAAAATGCGCACTGAGCGTCGACATCATATCTCTCATGATGCCCTCCAGATGAGATGCGCGCTCCTCAGTCCGATCTGCCCGCATCGCAGCATGATCTGCCCATGCCAATGCCTCCTCAAGCTCCTCCCGACCGATGACATCAGAAATCTGTGAGAAGATGCTCGTCTCAGATCAGTAGCTCATCGGTGTGTTTCCGGGCCTACATTGGATCCTCCCAGAGTGCTCAGGCCCCAAGACCTGAGATAGATGGTCATGGGGCCCAGAGGTATCCGGGCCCTCCCTCACGAGCGCATCTAACTGATCCTGTAATTATAAATTGAAATAAAATTTTATAAGAAATGCTATAATACTAATCATATATATTAATATATTTAATACTTACAAAAATACGTCCGATCACCGCATTCATCGGCCTGCCCATCTTGTCCGTGCGGCTGGATTGAAAGATCTCGCTATGGATGGGCATCACTTCATCTCTCATCAACTATAACAAAGAATAAATTTATCAGAAAGATGATAAAAAATATAAATTTAATTTATCTAATAAGATTTAGAATTAATTATCTCTCCATGCATACGACTGATTATAGACTCGCGGTCTAGAGTGTGCGTATACTCCTGAGTTGCATAGTTCTTTCGATTCTGATGGAAGGTAGCCTAACAAGTATTCAAATAAATAATAAATATTTAAAAAATATTTAAATAAAATTTTAAGCATATTGAAAAATTCAAAAGTTAGAAATTTTATCTCGAACTTTTGGTTCCTCCAATGTCTAACCATCCTCTCCCATTGACTTAGAGGACATTCCTGTATCCAAGAAACAAGCTCCTCCGAAGTGTCTCATCAGTGTTCAAGCCATCCTCTATGGAGCTTGACCTTGTAACCCTGGTACAACTCTTTGACCTTTTTCAGTCGGGCATCTCAAGCCCTCTCGTGATCGGAGAAGTCGTACCTCCTCTATACAAATTTATCAAAAATTAGTTACAAAATTATTCTAATCAAACATATATAGTGTGAATATATAAAATGCATAAATATAACTAAGATGCACGTACTTACCCATATCTCCTTCCATACCAGTCACTGATGGCAGCATCCATCAAATGCCAATCTCTGGGCTCTACGGAAATGATGTCCGACCACCTCACAAGCACTCCAAAAAAGGAATGCATCTCTCGTGCAGTCTCCCCTATCGATCTTTCCTCCGCATTGTAATAGACCATCACCTGATGCTGGCGGTTCCACACGTGTGCCATACGTGTGGGACTGCGAAATATCTAGCTGGATGATGCACCTGCAATGCAAATACATAATGCAAATATATAAGTGTACAAATACTATATAAAAAATAAAGTTGTGCTAATATAATAAAAACGTATACTCAGATGCCTGCGTAGTAGCATGTGCCTCAGATATGGATGATGGTAGAGGCTCAACTATCGGTGGAGCAGATACCATCGGTGGAGTAGATGTCGGTGGTGGAGGTTCCTGAGCAGTCGATGTCGAGGTAGATAGAGTATGCTTCGACTGCTCCTCGAATGCTGAACTATGCATAACCCACCGAGGGACAGGGGTGAAAGCTAGATGACATTTCGGTGCCATCGTGACCTACAACGTTAATGAATATTAATCAATATAACATCGTGACATATCAAATTTTATTTGCTTGGAGGCCGAGCTGGCTCTATGCTTGAGATAGCTAACTTCGTGCCTGAGACATCTGACTAGGGTCCTCCCTCAGTTGGCTCGATCACGGCCCGAGCCAGCTCAGCTGCGTATCCAAGCTGGCTCGGTTGTGTGCCATCCCCTCGATCACTCCCTCTCTCCCTCCCTCGATCTTTCTCACCGACAAAGGCGGTGAGGCCGAACCCCTTCCTTTCAGCTTTTTCATCTCTCGATCTTCCTCTCTCCTTTTTTCGATCTCCCTCACCGACGAGGCTGGACCCCATCCCTCCCTCTCTCACTCTCTCGATCTTCCTCGTCGGCAAGGCCAGACCCATCCTCTCAGTGATGCCAGTGAGGTCGGACCCCCTCCCTCCCTCTCTTGCTCTCTTGATCTCCTACTCTCCCTCTCTTGATCTCCCTCGTCGATGAGGCGGGATCCCCTCCCTCCCAATGATGGCGGCAAGGCTGGATCCCTCCCTTCCTCACTCAAGTACAGACCCATCAGATATTTGATTTAGAATTCGATACCAGTAATTAAAATTGGATCTAGATCTGAATATCTAGATTTTCATCCAAACCCAACCTATTAATAGATCTAGTCCACAGCCACCGACGTGGCACGACCCAAGGCTACCGCCACGGAACAATCCAAAAACTACGGTATGCAGATAATTATAATATTTATAATAAATATTTATAATATTTATTATAAGTATTCTATAAATTATTATAAATATGCATGATTAATAAATAATACTATAAAATTTTAAAAAAATTATACCTATGGCTATAGAAAGCGGATCACACCAAAAGCTTCGAGAGTCACCGACGACGACACTAGAGGAGGATGACGACACTAGAAATAACCTATGAAACAAAAGCAAGATAGTGAGGTAGAAAAGAGAAAAAAAGAGAAAAGAGAGAGAGCAGGGGCGGTCGGGATCATAGTGACGAGGAGTCGAAGGAGGCTTTGCACTCGACCGAAGGAGGGTCAGAATGGTGGTGGTGGAGGAGGGGTGGGATTTTGTGAGGGTCGAAGGAGGGTGGAGGGAGGCTCGCCAGAAGGGGTTTTAGTTTTACACCAGGAATGGAGGAGGATAGAGTGTGGGGGAGGGGTTTCACGGGGACCAGTGAAGGGTCGAGGGTGGATGGGGGTTCGTCGGGGGGGGTTTCATAGGGGGCCGAGGAGGGTCGAATGAGAGTTCGTTGGAGGGGGGTTCGCTCGGGATCGAGGGAGGGTCAGATGGGGCGGGTTTCGCGGAGGCTGAGCGAGGGTGAAGGGGGTTCGTCGAGTGGGGGTTTCACGGGGGGGGCGAGGGATGGTCGGATGGGGTTCGTCGAAGGGAGGGTTTCGCTGGGGCCGAGGAAAGGTCGGATGGAGGGGTGGGGGTTGGGTGCGGGCTGACGAGGAGGGCAGTCGGGGATGGGGGTCGGAGAGGGAGGGGAGGAGGGGGCGACACTGACCGAGGAGAAAGGAGGAGCGATGTCGGTCGGGGAGGGGAGGAGGGTCGACGCCATCAGAGGGAGGAGGGGCGATGCTGGTTGGGAGGGGAGGGGGGCGACGTCGGTCGGGGGGAAGGATCCTCACCAGCGATGAAGAGGAGGGGGAGAGAGAGTGAGAGAGATCGAGCGCGCATGGGAGGAAAGAAAAAATTTAAAAAATTTTAACCTAATCTACGGCAGCGGTTATCGAACCATTGCCATAGATCTATGGTAGCAGTTATCGAACCACTACCATAGATCTACGACAGTAATTCTATAATCACTGCTATAGATCTATAGCAGTGATTTTTGATAATCGCTACCATAGGTAGAAAATAATTTATTTATTTTTTTATAAATATTATATAATTTTAAAATTTAATGCCTATCTTCATTGTTCATTATCTAAATAATTATCATTAGAGTATCATCGTAAAAAATCATTTCGATTCGATGGCCCTAGCTTCATCGATTTCAAAAATTTAATTTCGACGATCACAAACGATGATGCGATGATCTGATAGATGAAGAAGATCTTCGATGGATTCAAAAATCTACAACGATGATTTCGATGATGTTTGTAGCATACTATCAAGGTTTCACTTCAATCGGATATCGTTATCATAGTCAATTTAGTGTGGAATGATTTCAGCCATTAAATTAGAAACAAGCGATCAAAGGATTAAACAGTATTCGATTATGAGATAATTTTTTAGTTAAATAATCTTTGTTAAAATTTTAAATATTTTATATGGCAATGATAGTAAAATTTAAATCATTTTCATATAAACTATTCATGTTAAGTAGATATTTGTAAAAGCATGAGCATAACAACCAGTAAAGTTTCAGAATGATTATCAAGAGACGTATAGTTTTAGATCGTTCTTCGAGTTGAATTTTATAATCACCATCATAAAAAATGATTAAAATAATAGCTAAGAATATTTATAAAAAATTATCTCATAATCGAATACCATTTGGTCCTTTGATCACTCGTTTATCATTTAACGATCGAAACTAACCTATACTAAATTGACCAAGATAATGATATCCGATTGAAGTAAAATTTTGATAGTACACTACAAACACCATCAAGATCATCGTTGCAAGTTTTTGGATCCATCAGATGTCTCCATCTATCAGATCATCGCATCATCGTTCGTGATCATCGAAATCAAATTTTTTTGATCGACATAGCTAGGGCTATCGGATCAAGGCGACCTTTTGCGATGATATCTAATGATAATTATTTAGATAATAAACAGTAAAGATGAGTATTAAATTTTAAAAATATATAATATTTAAAAAATATATATATATAACAACGGTTATAATTAACCACTGCCATAAATCAGATTATAGTAGCGGTTTCTATTAACCGCTGCTATAGGTCCAACTTATGGCAGTGGTTATAATGAACCGCTGCTATAGGTCAACATATTGCAGCGGTTTTCTGTAACCACTACTATTATGTTGGACCTATGGCCGTGGTTACAAAAATCGCTGCCATAGGTCCAACCTATAGCAGCGATTAACGAAAATTGCTGCCGTAGGGGCTATGACAACAGTTTCGAAAATCATTGCCATAGTAAGCACCATCATAGGTTATTTTTATAGTAGTGTTCCCATCCTCTCCACCATCGACTCCTCCAACTCCCCCTCCTCTCTTCCCTCGACCCGACAACCGACTCCACCACCTCCCCCTCCCTTCTCTCTCTACTATCTTCCTTAATCGGCCTGGCCATCGACCCCGACCCCTCCTTGCTTTCTCTCTTTCTCTCTTGTCTTCCCTCGACCTGATCTACCCCCTCTTACTCTCTCTCTCCTCTCTTCCCTAGTCGGCCGATCATCGGCCCCGACCCCTTCTCTCTCTCTCTCTCTCTTTTTCTCTCCTCTCTTCCCTCAAACTTGATCTGCCCCCTCTTGCTCTCTCTCTTTCTCTCTCTCTCCTCTCTTCCTTGGCCGACCCGACCACTAGCCTTGACCCCTCCCTACTCTCTCTCTCTCTCCTCTCTTTCCTTGGCCCAATCCGCCCCCTCCCTACTCTCTCTCCTCTCTTCCCTCGACCCAACCTGCCCCCTCCCTACTCTCTCTCTCTCTCTTTTTCTTTCTCTCTCTTTTCTCTTTCTATCTCACTATCTTATGTCTCTCATTTTGCAGGCTACCTCTAGCTCCATCGTCTTCCTATAGTATCGTCGCTGGCGACCCTCAGAGCTATCTATGCGACCCCTTCTTCGTAGCTGTAGGTATCATTTTTTTTAAAAAAATTATAGTATTATGAATTAATCATTTATAATATTTATAATTTTTATTATAAATATTATAATTATTATTGGTCATAGGTTCATACCGGTGGGTAAGAAAACTCCTATCAGTTGGTTTTGGACCATGTCGGTGGGTTCTAGACCGGATCGTACCATATTAATGGTCATGGATGGCTCTAGACCATGCTGGCAGCCTTGGGCCATGCTGTGTCGACGATCGTGGACAACCCTTGGGGCATGCCGACCGATAATGAAATCTTTATCGCCGGGTTCTGGGCCGTGTCGGTGGCTATGAGTTATGCCAGCCACTAAGAGAACTCTCACCCCCATCGACCACTAATAGAAAATAAAATTATTTGTTGCTCATCCTTAATTATTTATGGATGTAATTTATATTATAGAATTTATATCTTATTGATTTTGTTTATTGTATTGTACAATGATAGACCCATCAATTGATTGGTGTACATAATCTTCGACATCCGTATATTTATATATTTTTGTACGGATAGGAGAATTATATACAATAATCAATTGATTATCTAATTTAGATAGTTTAAAAATTATAAATAATTTTATAGATAATTATAGTAATCAAACGGTATGCTAGTCAAATCTTCTATGTTAGTGATCCCTTGGAGCCTTAATAAGATGTTGTTATGAGGATGGTGCCTAGGCATATCTTTGATGATATCGAGGTTGATGACGATATTGGACCATGCATGCAAAGTGCTCCTCTAGGATAAAATTTATTTGATATTGTCGAGATCCTAGATACATTTGTCAGAAGCGATAGTATTGTCCATATTGTAGATGCCACTAGGCGACAACTTCAACATTCTGATATAAATATTAGAATCTATTTATTGATGCTCTACTAATATTATTGTTCAATATATTATATTAGTTAATGTTCATTAATGTTGTTGATCACGATGGCATCGAAACGCCATCTAACTTTCACCCCCACCTCTCGATGAGTTATGCGGAGCTCCGCATCTAAGTCGCAGGCAGAGCATACTCCATCTATGTCCGTATCGACTGCGCAGGGACCACCAGCATCTACCCTCCACCGACATCTACTCCATCAATATCTGAGCCTCCACCATTAGTCACATCTCTGACACATGCTCCATCCATCGATGAGTCTCTACTAGCATCCACATCTCACGATCCCACGACCAGTGAGTGAATATTTTTATTATATTATATTATTTATTTATTTATATAATTATTGTCACTCTTATATATTGGTATAATATATTTTTATTGTAGGTGCATGATCCAGTAGAGTATTTTGCTGTCCCATACATATGCTGCATGTGTGGAACCACCAGCATTAGGTGATGGTGGACTATGATGTGGAGGGGAGGCCAGTAGGAGAGACCGCACGAGAGATGCATTCCTTTTTTGGAGTACTTATGAGATGGTCTGACATCATTCTGGTACTATCCATAGACTGATGATTGATGGATACTGGTGTCAAGAATCGGATATGGGAGGAGATATAGGTAAGTATATCCTAATTATATTTATGTATTTGATATTTTTATATAATGTTTTATTCATATAATTTTATAACTGACTTTTGATAATTTTGTGTAGAGAAGGTATGACTTCCTAGATCAGAAAAGGGCTCAAGATGGCTGATTGAAGAAGATTGAGGAGTTGTACTAAAACTATAAGGTCAAACTCCATAGAGGATGGCTCGAGCACCAATGGGACACTCTGGAGGATCTTCTTCCTTGGATTCAAGACTGTCGCTCGAGTTAATGGGAGGAGATGGTTAGATATTGAAGGAGCTAGGAGTTCAAGATTTAATTTCTAACTTTTAAATTTTTTAATATACTTAAAATTATATTTAAATATTTTTTAAATATTTATTATTTATTTGAATACTTGTTAGGCTATCTTCCATCAGAATCAGAAGAATTGCATAGCCCAGGAGTATACGCACACTCTCGACCATGAGTCTATGGCCAGTCATGTGCATAGAGAGATAATAAATTTTAAATTTTATTAGAGAAATTAAATTAATATTTTTTTATATTTCTAATAAACTAATTTATTATTATAGCTGATAAGAGATGGGGTGATGTCTAGTCATAGCGAGATCTTTCGATCCAGCCATATGGACAAGAAGGGCAGGCCGATGAACGTCGTGATCGAAATAATTTTTGTAAGTAATAAATATATTAGTATGATTAGTATTATAGTATTTCTTATAAAATTTTATTTAAATTTATAATTATAGGAGCAGTTAGATGCACTTGCGAGTGAGGGCCCGGATACCTCTAGTTCTCATGATCATCTATCTTAGGTCTTGAGACCTGAGCACTATGAGAGGATCCAATGCAGGCCCGGACATACATCGATGAGCTACTAGTCTGGATCGAGCATCTCTTCACATGCTTTCGATGTCGTTAGTCGGGAGCAGCTTGAGGAGGTGTTGGCGCAGACAGCTCAGGCTACGGCATGGGCAGATCAAGCTACAACGCGGGCTGCTTATATTGAAGAGCACATATCTCATCTAGAGGGCATCCTAAGTGCCATGGTGATGAGGCTCACTGCACGTTTTAGAGTTAACTTCATAGATCTTGAGGACATGTTAGCCGACATTCCAGCTCCAGTCCCGCCAGCTCCAACTTCAGCTCCTCCAACTCGTGCTCCATCTCCCAGTGACGACGACGATTTAGATTTAGAAAATTTTTGATGTATTTTTTTTAAAAATATTATAATAAATTTTATTTAGCAATAAAATTTGAGTATTTCATAAATATTTTTATATTTATAATATTTTTTTGTGTTATTGAACTGCATTTAATAAGTAAAAAAATAAAAATTTAAAAATTTATTTTTTTTTATTATTCAAAAGCTGTGATAGCGGTTGCAAAATCGCTACCGTAGGCGTGCTAACCACTGCTATAAGCTTCATGCCAATCGCTGTATTAGATCTATGACAGCGGTTTGTAACCGCTGCGATAGTTTAACTTATGACAGCAGTTACGAAACTGCTGCCATAGATCTCTAGCAGCGGTTCTATAACCGTTTTCATAGAGAATTATGATAGCGATTAAAAAATTACTTTCATAGGTCGAATTATAGCAGTGGTTACAAAATCACTGCTATAGATCAATCTATTGTAGCAGTTTGGCAACTACTGTCATAAGCAATCTATGGTAGCGATTTGCATAACCACTGTAATAATCACTATCATAAATCTACGGCGACGACTGGAGTGGCAGCGATTAGCTATCTGTTGTTATAACCTATGATAGTAATTTTTTAGGCTACGACTGTAATCCTATTTTGTAGTAATGTACTAAAAGTACTATATAATATTCATTGGCACTTTGGAAATATAGTTGGCAAATGGTATCCAAGCCTTACACACAAAAGCTCTATTATCTGTAGTTATATCAAACGAGATAGATTTTATTCTACCTTACTCCACTTCTAAATACAGCCTTATATATATTCTCTCTTCCTACTTTATCCTCTTTGTATAAGAGAGGACAAATATATCGAGGCTAGATTTGGTTTAGGTTTGGAATCAAAATTAAAACTGAAATCAAGATCGATTGGAATTAAAATCGGAATGGCTATATCCTCCAACATATTTGTTTTGTAACCAGAATTGAAATCAAAATCGGAATGGGATTTGATCAATAGAGGATATGAATTGGATTTGAGGAGATTGGGGCATTCTATTTTCCCATAAAATCAGGATGCAAATAAAACTTCTTCTAACTAAATGATTGGAATGAGAGTCATTTATTCTCATTCCTATTCTAAAGTCCAACCTCCCAACCAAACATGCCCCTGCTGTATAATGTTTGTAAAGAAGTTTACTACAAAAATCATCATATCTTTCTTGGATAACCTTTTGTATACTAGTTATAGTAGATCAAAAAAAAAAAAAAAAATCAGCTTGTATGAGAAAACTAATTTTTAATGTTTTCTCTAAGAAGGCAAGTATATATATATATATATATATGTAAGTAGATATGCATATATGTAGGCATATATGTATATGTACTTATAAAGTGGCACTCCTGTATATGAAAAAGAATGAACTGCAACCAACATGGGCAAGGTATGAGGAAAATGTTGCAGTAGCAATTAGAGCAAAAATATAACCATATAACTTGTAGGTGGTAAACCATAAAATAGCGCACTCAAAAATCATAATGGTTTTTTTGCACTTGAAGTAGAATTTCTAAATTATGATGTTTTGTGGTAGAGGTTTGTAACAACCCTCATCCAACATGCTTTAACAAAAATTTAGTACTTTTGTACTTCTCCCAATTAGTCCTCAGTTTGATTGGAAATCGTGATCATGCAATATTCTTATCACAAAAAATCATGAAATAACAAGTCTACTTTTATTTATCGATTCTCATTTAATCAAATCATTTAGAAATTGGTTCAGCTTACTGGAAAGACAACGTGTGTGTACATATATTTAAAAGAGAAACGAAAGGGAAGATATAAATGCACTATAGTTATCCAAGTTCAGATTTTCCGAGGATGCATCTTTCAAGAATGAAGCCAAAAATCTTTGATTGCTAATTGGAGAGGCATGTCCACAAGTGCAAACCTTGCAACATTATCTTCATCACCGTCAAGTAGGTGAGAAAACGTGATTAAGATGCCCTTCTAGTCGATCAAATTTTACCATGAGGTGACCAAGGAGAGCATCTTATCCAAGCTATTGGAATTTGTATCTAAAATTTACTTGAACACAAGTCATGCCAAGATCATTATCCACGAAGCAAAACGTCATAAACAAGTACGATGCACCTTGACAAAGTATTCCTCAATTTCCATGCCCTTTAGGAAACTCTCATCCTTCTTCTTCTGTTTTGACCCACCGAACGCGGACGTGAAGTATACGGTCCAAGGCGGCCGACCACGTGGTGCAACAACGTCAAATAATACGTCTGCTATGAAATTTTCCAACGCCATCTGCTCGGCGCGACATCCTGACGCAGCGACTAATTAATAATCAAATCTCTTCCGAGTGTTCCGCGTCCTCCCCTCAACGTGATATTCTCTCTTCTACAGGAGGAATATGCGTTCGTGTCATACTCTTACCATTCAACAGTTTGATCACATAATCCAATGACCAACGGCATGGATACTTTGACTGCTATATTTGACGTAGCATCTATATCCAGAGAATTGATACTTGTACTCCACTTCTATTTGATGGTGTCCTTGCAGCTTTGCGGTCATGGGTCTCTTTCTATCTTACTAAGGGGTACGACATCAAAATATGGGAGTGAGTTCATGGTCCCAACCGGTCATTTCAAGTTAGCAAGTCTACGTTACCAAACCTCATTGGCATACTGGTGGTCGGAAAGCTTGCCTAACAACATCTATAAATAGAGGCCTCCAGGCTCCGCCCCTCCATCCAAACAAGAGGCAAGATGATGAAGGGTGTGAGTCTCTCTGTGGCATTGTTGCTGTGCATTGCCGCTGTTGCGAGCGCGCAGTCGGCATCCAATGTACGTGCGACGTACAATGACTACAACGCGGCGCAGCACAATTGGGATCTAAATGCGGTCAGTGCCTACTGTGCTACATGGGATGCCGATAAGCCGCTCTCATGGCGGCAGAAGTATGGGTGGACCGCATTCTGCGGTCCGGTCGGCCCGACCGGTGAAGCTGCCTGTGGAAAGTGTTTGCTGGTAAGAATGGAGCAAAACCTAGCTATGTTCTTCCTTCTCAAATTTCTGTTTCTTTTTGTTCGGATAAATGTTTTTTCCCCGTAATTTGGATCAAGCCAGCATTTATATTCAACTTATACGATTGGGCTGCGGCTGGGAAAGTCAAATATACTCTGGTTAGGTTGGATTTGATCTCTCTGTCCCAACTGGATCTGATTTCTTCTGAGTTGAAACTCTATTTAATTGGTTTGGGAAATTCTTACGGCATGAGCGCACGCCTGTATTTTCTGCACACTTGGACACAAAACAAGGATTAGCATAAAATGGCCATTAAATTTAGAGGTGCGATACTTTTCAATTAATAGGGATTAAGAGGCCCGCTTCAACCATCCAACACAACACATATATGCTGAATTTCTATTGCAATACATCACTTGATCAAGTTTTCTATTCTTCGAAAAACAAATTAATAAAAGAGGAGTGCATGATAAAAATAAGAATATATATATATATTTATGAAAATAATTAGTTAAGAAATTAATGAAATGGGACCACATCCAACATTGCACGTGCCCAATATTAGTCCTCGTTTTTTTGTAGAAGTTGGATGTGAATGGTATAAAATTTATGTACCTGGCTTTTACCAGCATTAAAGAGTATGTGCTCAATATTAGTCATCTTTGATCTGAATGTCAAATTCATTGTGCAGGAATTAGGAGTCATGTGATGATGATAGCTTGCTATCTTGGTGAAAATTACACCGGATAGCTCAGAGGATTAGTTTGATCTATGTTCTATTTATGCAGAACAGTCGGAACATCTAAATTACAAATATTGTATCCGATGCTTCTAACAAACTGAGCTTAAAGCCCAACCAGGTGGCAAAATCTCCTGTTCTGACACGAGAGATAAATTTCGCTCTACCCTCTGATTTGTGCCAGCCTTCCATCGGTCCTTGTTCTCAAAAGAAAACCTTGTGCTCGAGTAAGAGAGTGCATCCTTAATTCGCGAGCCCCTTTGCAGTAGATGTGACCAAATCAAGACTTTATTATTAGTAATATTTTGTGCAATAATGAGGAAAGTAACGAAGATGTTGCTGATTGTGGAGTGATGCTGACAAAATATAAACCATAAGGGTTCTATTTGCTAGCTAAATCTCAGCAAATCCTAGTCCCTGAATCGGTCTGACCAGGCTAGCATAAATCTAAAATTGGCGGACCAAGTTCAAAGCCAACTTATTTCAGTGAATCATTTAAGCGATTTTAGCTAAACCAAGTTCGAAGAGAGTCAACAAATTGGCAATTCTGCTTTAGCTCTTTGAATAGGGGGATTAAATGTTTACTCGACCTTGATCATAATCACTTATTTCTAGAAAAAATAAGATAAAGAAAGAAAGGAAGGAAGAAAGAAAAGGATGGTGGAAAGACACGCTCATCATCATGGCTAATAGAATCCTATTCACGCAACCGATGTCATCCGTATGGTAAATGAACCTTGAAAATATATGCCATATCTTTTTCTACTTTGGAGCAACAAAAGCACCAACTCGATGTATACGTGCATAAGCACATGTTTGTTCTGATGTAGTTTCTTCGTACCATGTAGGTGACAAACACCGCAACTGGAGCACAAGCCACTGTGAGGATTGTGGACCAATGCTCGAATGGAGGGCTTGATTTGGACCATCCTGTGTTCTCTCAACTAGACACAAATGGGCAAGGCATTGCTCAAGGCCATCTGATCGTGAACTACCAGTTTGTAGACTGTGGTGATTAATTATATAGCAATATCATGGGATCATCTTATGTAAACATCCACAAAAATTAGGAAATATGCAATAAGGATGGCATTTTGTCTACTTTTAATAAAAACATCATGGCTCATTAGCAAGGTGCTATTTCTATTGGGAAACAAAGTGTGATTTAGTAATCCACCCAAAAAGGCTCAGTGTCATTCCCGATGTCATGCGTCGAACTAACCACATGATCAACGCCGCATATTTATAGGATAGATCCTATACACACACGCTACAGATCAAATTATATTAATTTAGATTAATAATAATAATAATACTTTTTAAAAAAATTTTTTGAAAGAATTAATTTAAGAAAGATCCAATCAAACCATTCTTATCAATAATAATATTTGATCCATGTAAAATCTTCAAATCTAAGCTAAACAAATAAGAAGAGTAATTAGCACAAGTGATGAAGATAGCCAGATCTATTAATTGCTCGAAGTAATCTAGTGCGCTACCCCAAGTCTCAAGCAATCCATGATTCAGAATTTGAAAAGTAGAAAAAGAAGAATAGTGAGCTGTTGGTGCAGAAACTGATCGTCGCCGGAGGTCACTGGAGTTGAAGCCGCCGAGGTCGCCGTCGGAGACCTGCAAAATAGAGTCCCATCCGGAGCCGGTAGGGGGTGGCTCCGGCAGGACCCTCCAATGCTCAAGTCAGCTCTGGCCAACAGGAATGGAGTGCTCGGAAATGAGTTCCGGAGCTTAGAGATCAGAGGGGAGCTTAGAGATCAGAGTTTAGAGAGAGTAGAGATTGGCGTATCTGGGGGATCCTTTATAGGCGGAGCTTAGTTGATGGTGACGACCATACCGTCTGGCAGAGAGCCGTTGGGGCCGCATGGAGTTCGGTACGGAAAGAAAGGCGTCGTCAGGTGGATGGTGGCAACCATACTGGCGGGTCGTGGGCCGCATGGGACTGATTACGGAGAGAGTGGCATCGCCAGTAGTGGTGGCCATGTCGTCCTTGTCTGTTGCGGACTGACGGCGATGGTTCGTCCAGAGGAGTTCGAACTTGTAGGAGAGTTCGGCTGAGAGAAAAGCTTGGGAGGAGCTCGGCTCCCACAGGCGTTTGGCCGGAGGTGCGCGGCTGAGGCTCGATCGCTTGGGAGTTCGGCCACATGAAATTGAAGGAGCTCGGCCGGCTGAAGGGACGGCCGCTTGGAATTGAAGGAGCTCGATCAGCTGGAGGGGTTCGGTAGGAGCTCGATCGGGCGAAGTTCGGTCGATGGACGTCCGCTGAGGAGTTCGGCCAAAGGGAAAGCTTGAGAATAGCTCGACCGGCTGAACGGGTTGGAAGAAGCTCGGCTGCTGGGAGTTCGGCTGAAGTCCGTCTGCCGAAGCTCTTCTGCGGCTACTGGTTGCATCAGACTGAGCATCGACCTAGACTTCGGCTGGAGCGGGATTTATCCCCAACACTAGCCCCCCCACTCTCGAGTTCGAAAATCAAAGGAAGGGAGTGCAGAAAAGGCGACTGCCGAAGTCTTCCTTTGAGCTCTATGCTGGTCTAGGTCGAAGCGCAGAGGAGATCTCAGTTCCAGTTTGAAGTTGACATCGAAGTTGAAGCCCGGAAAAGATCCCATTTCCAACCGGGGTTGACACGATTGCTTTCTCTAGCCAAGGTCGATGTTGAAGCTCTCCGTCCGAGATCATCGCGGGCCTTACCTCCATCCGAGGTTACTCAGACGCTCTGGCCGAGGTTATCGCGGACCTTATCCCTAGCCGGAGTTGATGCGGGCGCTCTGGCTGAGGTTGATGCTCGCGTTAGGATGAGGTCCTCCTCCTGTTCCTAACGGGCTGTGGGGGCACATAAGGGCCGTTGTCAGGACCTCTCCTCCCATCTCGTCTTTTGTGAACGAGGCCTTCGACCTTGCTCGCATTAGGATGAGGTCCTCCTCCTGTTCCCAACGGGTTGTGGGGGCACATGCAGACCGTCGTCCGAGCCTCTCCCCCCATCTCGTCTAAGGTGAACGAGGGCTTTCGACCTTGCTCGCGTTAGGACGAGGTCCTCCTCCTGTTCCTAACGGGCTGTGGGGGCACATGCAGACCATCGTCCGAGCCTCTCTCTCCATCTCGTCCTTTCTGAACGAGGCCTTCGACTTTGCTCGCGTTAGGATGAGGTCCTCCTCCTGTTTTTAACGGGCTGTGGGGGCACATAAGGGCCGTTGTCAGGGCCTCTCCCCCATCTCATCTAAGGTGAACGAGGCCTTCGACCTTTCTCGCGTTAGGACGAGGTCCTCCTCTTGTTCCTAACGGGCTGTGGGGGCACATAAGGGCCATTGTCCGAGCCTCTCCCCCCATCTCATCTTTTGTGAACGAGGCCTTCGACCTTGCTCGCGTTAGGACGAGGTCCTCCTCCCTAACACGGCGACTGTCGACTGCTTCTTCGCTGTCATCACACAGTTTTTGCATCTGAAAATAACACTATCGGAAGGGAAGAATTTTACCGAAGGAAAGTTACGGCCAGCACATCCCCATTTCAGGGTCATCGGGGCGTTGTTCCTCTGAGTTCCCTCGGGCAGCAAGTCCCGTCCAGACGACCTCCTCCATCCCACATTGGCCTCCATAATTTGGAGCATGCTTCTGCTTTGTCGCTGGGAGACGACGAATCGCCGATGTACCAAGCTCCTCCTCGGGGTGGCGTTGATGACGCCATGAGGTGGCCGACCTTGTAGCTTGTGGTTACGGCAGCACCCTTAGCCGATCTTCTTCCGCTGAAGGAATTTACCCAGCCACTCCTTCCTGACGAGCTCCTCAATTTTGTCTGGCAGCTAGATGCATTCCTCGATGTCGTGGCTGTAGTTGCGACGGTAGATGCAGTACTTGCTTCGATCGCGTTTGTTTGGGGGAGACCGTAACCCTTCTGGTCTTGGCAGCTGGCTCTTAACTTCCGTGAGAAATTGAGTTCGAGGAGCGTTGAGGGGGCGTAGTCGTAGAACCTACAGGAGAACTTTATGAGGGGGAGTTTGGCCTCGCCTGCGCCGAACTTCACTCCGCTTTCCTGCAAAACCTTCCACGGGAGAACTTCATGCTTCTTCATCCGGACCTCCTTGGAGTCGTACGGAGTTCGGCCTCGGTTGCCCTCGGGCGGTCGTGAGCGCGGTCGAACTTCATCTCACCCCCTATGAAATCTTTGTAGTGGTTTCCTTGGTGGCGAGCTCGAGGTGGAGTTCGGCCTTGCTTGCGCCGAACTTCAATCCGATGATGAGCTTCGAGGTGGAGTTTGGCCTCACTTGCACCGAACTTCGTTCCGCTCTCCAGCGAAAGCCTTTGCAGGAGAACTTCATGCTTCTTTTGTTCGGACTTCCTTGCTCGCAGGGAGGGGGTCGGCTTTGCTTGTCCGAACTTTATTGCACCTTTCGTGAATTCATTGTAGTGACGTACTCGAGGGGGAGTTCGGCCTCGATCGCCCTGGGGCAGTCTCAAGCACGGCTGAACTTCATTTGGGTGATCTGCTGTGGAGTTCGGCCTCCCTTATGCCGAACTTCATTCGTGGGAGAACTTCGTTCCGCCACTGCTTGTGCCGAACTTCACTGTGATGGTGGGCTTTAAGGTGGAGTTCGGCCTCACTTACGCTGAACTTCGTTGATGAGCTTCAAAGGGAGAGTTCGGTCTTGCTTCCGCCGAACTTTATTCCGATGAGCTGAGTTCGGCCTCACTCATGTCGAACTTTCGCCGAACTTCATTCTGATGTGTGAGCTTTAAGGTTGAGTTCGGCCTTCCGCCGAACTTCATTGATGAGCTTCAAAGGGGAGAGTTCGGCCTTGCCGAACTTCATTTCGATGATGAGCTAAGGAGTTGGGCCTTCCGCCGAACTTCATTCCACGGGTGAACTTTCCTCCGCCCTCGCTTGTGCCGAACTTCATTCCATGGGGGATCTTTGCTCCGCCCTTGCTTGTGCCGAACTTTATTTCTGCTTGCGTCGAACTTTGTTCCACTTCCGCGGGAGAACTTCTGCTCTCCATTTCTCTCCTAAGGGCGATTGGCATGTCCAAATGCTCTTCCTTAAGGCCGATTCCTTGCGTCCTCGTGGTGGGCTTGCTGGCAAAGTCTCCGCCAGAGGTTGTCGCACGTCCTACATCATCTCGACGGAGCCGCGAACCCGTCCAGAACTGCTCTGCATCTGCCGTGGCTTCGGGTGGGGCCTGGGCTACCGTGGCCGCAACTGAAGCCGGTCATCGAGTCGAAGCTCTCGAGGCATTTTCTTTTCAGGAGAGAAGGAAGAACGGATCTCTGGAGAGAGAGAAATCATCGCCGAGCACTCCTTTAAGAACAAGGGAACTCCGGAGGTTCGGGGGCCCTCCTTCTAGCGCCAATCTGTTGGTGCAGAAACTGGTCGTCGTCGGAGGTTGCTGGAGTCGAAGCCGCCGAGGTCGCCGTCGGAGACCTGCAAAATAGAGTCCCATCCGGAGCCGATGGAGGGTGGCTCCGGCAGGACCCTTCGACGCTCAAGTCAGCTCTGGCCAACAGAAATGGAGTGCTCGAAAATGAGTTCCGGAGCTTAGAGATCAGAGGGGAGCTTAGAGATCAGAGTTTAGAGAGAGTAGAGATTGGCGTATCTGGAGGATCCTTTATAGGCGGAGCTTAGTTGATGGTGACGACCATACCGCCTGGCAGAGAGCCATTGGGGCCGCATGGAGTTCGGTACGGAGAGGAAGGCATCGTTAGGTGGATGGTGGCAGCCATACTGGTGGGTCATGGGCCGCATGGGATTGGTTACGGAGAGAGTGGCGTCGTCAGTAGTGGTGGCCATGTCGTCCTTATCTATTGTGGACTGATGGTGACGATTCGTCCAGAGGAGTTCGGACTTGTAGGAGAGTTCGGCTGAGAGAAAAGCTCGGGAGGAGCTCGGCTCCCATAGGCGTTTGGCCGGAGGTGCGCGGCTGAGGCTCGGTCGCTTGGGAGTTCGGGCACATGGAATTGAAGGAGCTCGACCGGCTAAAGGGACGGTCGCTTGAGGAGTTCGGCCGCTTGGAATTGAAGGAGCTCGGTCGGCTGGAGGGGTTCGGTAGGAGCTCGGTCGGGTGAAGTTCGGCCGATGGACATCCGCTGAGGAGTTCGACCGAAGGAAAAGCTTGGGAACAGCTCGGTCGGCTAAATGGATTGGAAGAAGCTCGGCCGCTGGGAGTTCGGCTGAAGCCCGTCTGCCGAAGCATTTCTGCGGCTACTGGTTGCATCTGGCTGAGCATTGACCTAGACTTCGGCTGGAGCGGGATTTATCCCCAACATGAGCCATACCAGCCCGGTAAGCAATATAATATGTTCTATTGGCTTCCAACCATACTGAACAAATAAATAATACAATATTGACTGGGAGGAACCAATCTCAAATAATATATATTTTTTATAAGCTGATATTGAACCCAACATCAAGCTATAGCCATATAATCCAGTAGTATAGGTTTGATAACAAAAATATGTTGCATAAAATTCCTGATAACAAATACCATTATTCTAATCATCGGTGCCTAATAAAAGAAACATCCCCATTGGCTAGGTCCCATCATAGCTATGCTGAGAACATATATAAAAATAATTTCAAAAACTCTCCAATTAAGTTTTCTAAATTTATTTCTCAAAACAAATCATATATTCAAAATAAATTATTTATAATAATAAGATAATATATGCTTCATCCATTTTATCGATTAGAAAATAGAGATCATGAATTAAATTAAATAACTAATTATAATTTTCTAAAGATCATTCGAAATTATACTTGAAGCATGAGGTTACTTACCTCCTTAAGTAACCTCACGCTTCAAAATCCAACTTGAATCAAGCAGCTCAGACAAACTTATTCAAAGCTATTGAAATTTAATTAATTTTATAGTTGAGGTCTTAGAAGCCCATCGGATAAGAAATCTTAAAGAACTTAAATGGATTAAGGGAGTGAAACAACCTAACTAGAGATACAACTAGGGATGGCTTCATACTTGAATCAAGATAGATCAAGAATAGACTAGTCAAGTGACAAGACTTGAGAATCTAAAATCTATCAGTTTGAGTAATTTTGTATCATTAAAGGTCAAAAAAGAATGCAAGATACTATAATCAAGGATGACCAAAACTAACAAGATCTAACAAGAGCCTATTGGGAATACTATCCTTACTCGGACTGACGTGGCCGCTGGTGATTAGCTAAGCAACAAGAAAAGATCTTCTCCTAAGATTACTATAGAAGCATGATCAATGGATTCAAGAAAAAGAGAAGAAGTGTTATTTGGGAGAAAAGAGCTTTATTCAATGTAATTTCAACATGTTACAAACCTTGACATATTTTCAATATATATACTATTGGAAATTATGTCTCAAAAGCCAATCGTTAGCCTGTTAACGGTTGAGCTACTTTGTATATGTAATTGATCATCAATAAATAAAATACTTTGGCATATTTTTCATCATAAGTCTTCATCTTCTAACGAACTCTATTTTTATGATGAAGTTCTTAGGACTATTTAGTTTTGATAAAGAGAGAATTTATCGATTAGTTCTTAAATCAGTTTATGATCAAATGATAGGCTGTTAATTAGGATGACAGCATCTATCGAGCATAGGTCACCGTATGCCATATAGGTTGGTTATTCTCTTAACCAAGAAGTGTGAAGATACTGGTATGGCATACAGGTGAGATGTATGGATATATCGTCATTGAACATGATCAACTCCAGAGCATTCTGTTATCGAGAATATCTCTGATGGGATATAGGTACAAGTATCCTTTAGACCTGAGATCACCTCAGTGACTTACAAGCAACTCACTATGCTTTGATATCGGACTAACTGAATTTCTAATTTAGTAATAGAATGCTTCTGGGTATAGTCAAGTACTTGCAAAGTCGGTATATGATCAAGATGGAATTGACCACTTCAAGAGTTGGAGAAGAATGTATCATTATATTTCAATATAGCAAAATCTTGGTCAGGATAATCCATTAGATGGATTTGATATTTTGAAATATAATATGGACAACCTGATCAAAGTTGTCAGTTGAACTCTGAGGTATCCTATGAGCATTTTTGGTCAAGGGAATGAATTATATGAAAATTATATCTGTATGGGTTCTAAGGATGTTGTTCTACACATTCGACCTATCCAACCGTCGAGTACGATTGCTAGATGATTATTTTAATTGGTATAGAAATATATTTCTATGCTATCGACTTAGATTTGGACCTATGAGGTCATACACATTAGATCTTATGATCCGATCGGATGGTTGATCAACGATTAAGAATCGTTCTAGGGTTAAACGATCAATACGATTGATGTTTAACCTAGTACAAGTGTTGCAGGAGGATTGATTAGTAATTTGATTGCTAATTAACTTAATTTGATTAAGCCAAAGAGCTAAGATTAAGTCTAATTAAATATAATTTAATTAGATTTAGTTTGGGCTTGATTGGATCAAATTCAATTGACTTATTGGATAAGTCAAGTACAAGGAAAAACTAGTCCTAGTCTAACTAGAACTTAGGTCAACCCAATTTTCTAATTTGATTAGAAAATTAAGTTAAAATTAAATCTAATTTAATTGAACTATTAATTAAGTTAAACCTAATTTAATTTGGTTGAGTTGGTTTTAGTTTAATTTGGTTTAAGAAACCACTTTGACTAAGTCATATAGAGAATCCTAGTAAGATTAGGATTCCTCCTTGCTAGGATTCCTCCTTACGCCACCTTAGTCCCAACGCCTCCGCATGCCTATTATTTTGGTACTTTTCATGAAAAATTCTTTTCTTCTTGATCTTCATGTATGCCCCCTCTCTCCCTCTCTTTCTTATATGGTAATTGGATAGAAGACCAAGTCAAAGAAGGAGTTTGTTTTGATATTGGATTCTATGAGATAGAATCCCAACAAACCCAAACTCCTCCCAAAAGGTGCTGCCCCCTCTCCCAATTAATTTTTCTCTTATTCCACATGAGAAACCCCTTTTCTTGTGTGCCTTTTCTTGCTAGTACATGCCAAAAATTATGGAGAGGGCGCCTAATAGTTGGGCGCCCCTTGACTTACCCTATTTGACCTTTCCTTGTCTAGTATTTGATCTAGATAAGGACTCTTCTTTTTCTATATATTTTGAATGAATTTTGCCTTAAAATTTTTATGGGTTATAGAACCTGGAGAGGGATTTGAGGTGTATAAAAATCAAGGAGAGAGAACCTCTGGACGTTGAGATTCAGTAGATACAAAACTATGTATATAGGTAAGAGCAAAGAGAAGAAGAAGAGGCTCTTCTTCTAGGGTTGCTGTATTCAACATCTTTCTTCCTTCTTTCTTAGATTTTCTAAGAAAGTCTTAGATCTGAAACCTCTTCTCCATCTTCTCCTCTTTGGAAGAATCTAAATTTAGAAGATCATCGAAGAAAGATCAGCACAGTACTAGTATACTATACTGATTTCCAGCATCTGGATTTTTGATTGTGATCGTAGGCTCGTGTGGACGACTCCTAGAGGTCGGACGTATGTACGGCTTGTAACTTCATTCTCAAGCCTGGATTATCGAGTTAGAACATCTAACTCACTCAGGTAATAGATCTGATCTATTTTTTTTACATGCATGAGATATAGTGTAGATCTAGGTTGATGTGATCAACCTTTTTCTTCTTATTTATTTTTAATTTTAGATTTAAATACCATGCAATAATCATATAATATGATCTTAGATTTAGAAATTATCTAATATTTAGAATTAATTAGATTAATTTTGAGTCTTCCGCTGCTGATCTATAAAAAATTTCAAGATCTAGCCCTGAAACCCTAGATCTGGTTCCTACAATTGGTATCAGAGCCAGGCCAATTATTATATGGTTATTTATGCATGTTTAAATTATTTTTTAGATTAGATCTAATTTATAATCTAATTATTAAATCTAAAATTAAAATTTTTGATCATACGATCTACTATAAGGTTATCCTGCTGTAAAGTTTATCCCTTATAGTGGAGAGGTTGTCCTAGTTTGTGTTGATCTACTTCTTATCATAAATTTGTTAGATATGATCTAATTTTATTTATAATTTATTAAATTTAAAAATAATTTTAGATCTAAAAATAAATTTTTAGATAGCACGGACTGCTATAAGGTTGTCCTGCTGTAAGGTTTACCTCTTATAGTGGAGAGGTTATCCTAGTACGTACTGATCTAAAATTTTGATTATAAAATTTTAGATTATATCTAAAAAATTTTATGATTTGATTAAAAATATTTTAATTTAATTTTAATAATCATAAATATGTTAGATTTGATCTAAGTTGACTTATGATTGATTGATGTTGAAATTGTTTCAATTACATGAACTTGTGTTGATCCTGAGATTGATTTTGATGATTCTAAAATATTGAGTATATTATGTATTTAACCATATGCTTCATGAGTGGATGTAGATCCTTCTAGGTATTTAAATTGAAGAATCATTTCAAGAAAAGATTTACACAATTTCACCTAATCAAGATCAGAAGAAAGAGAGCTCTTTGACCAAATCAAAAAAGATATAACGTGGATTTCAAACAAAATTCAAATCCCCTTGATTGATGCAAAAAATCCCTCAAAATAGCCTTGGAGCAGTTTTTTGAGACATCTCTTGTATTTTTTGAGAGGTCTCGTGATGTCTGGCATAGTGAAATAAAGTTCTGGCATAGTCCTGAGATGTCTCAAGTTAAACTCGAGACGTCTTATTCTTAGAAGACAGAAACTTTATTTATGTGCTCTGAGAGCGAAAGATTTCATAGGATTCTCGAGAGGTCTCACAATTCAGATGAGACATCTCATTCAGAATCGAGAGATTATAAAATCTATCGAGAGGTCTCGTGAAAATCTGAGAGGTCTCGATTTGTGCAGATAGCCTTCAACAAATAGTTTTGTAATGGCTATTTTTCGACTTCAATGGCTATTTCAGAGCTTCTAATGGCTAGAACTCTATCTCCAACCATCTCCAAAGATATTAAAAGATGAAGAATCAATTAAAAAATAAGATTAAGGGATTTAAATAGAGAATCTTTCAATTTTGGTGAGGAACATTGAAAATCCAAAGAAAAGAAAAAAGAGAAAAAAGTTGTGCATAGTTTTTAACGAGTTTTCAAAGCAATCTTCTCCAGCATCTTTCACATCCTCTCAAGTATAAATTGAAGAAAAATCAAACTTCAATCGAGCAAATCATCGGCTTCTTCCTTCAGATTTGAAGAGCTTAAATTCTGTTATTTATATTATGCTGAAATTTTTATTTATATTTTTTTATTTCTTTATAAGTTTCTTTGAAAAAAAGAAACTTAGGAATTATGCCCATCCAAGCCCAAAATTGGATATTATAGGTTTTGATTGGTGAGCTCGAAAAATCAACTGGATTAATAGTAATCCCAAAAAACTATTAGTGTAAGGTTTTGGTTGGTGCTCTTGAGAAAATTAACTAGGTTTGTTTGTGAGCCTGAAAAAATAAATACACTATAATCAAGGATAGATTATAGTAGAAATCTCAAGGAAAGCTTGAGAAATGGATGTAGGAGTGGGTTGCTCTGAACCACTATAAATCTTTATGTGTTTGTGTTGTATTTTTTTCTTCTATCCCTCTACATACTTTGCATGCTTATAATTCTTACTTTACTTTTATAATTTGATTTTGTTATCTTAACTTCGTTGCTTATATTATATACATCTCATTCTCACCACTTAGATTAAAATCAAAGCATATATTTGCTTAGAGATAAATTTGGCTAAAATTTTAAAAGAATCTAATTCACCCCCCCCCCCCCCTCTCTTGGGTTGCTACCTTTGGATAATAATTGGTATCAAAGCAGGTGCTCTGTTATTGATTATTGACCTTCCATCTAAGGCAAAACATCTATGGCAATCCCATTTGGTTCATTATTTGTTGAAGGCCAATCTACATCAAGACTACCACTATTTAGTGGCATGAATTATATCTTTTGGAAAGCTAAAATAAAAATTTTCATACAAGCTTTAGACTATGACTTGTGGGGAGTTATAACTAGAGGACCACACACACCCATAATAGAAATTAATGGTATGTCTATTCCCAAATCAGAAAAGGATTGGGATGAATTTGATAAGAAGATGGCTCAATTAAATACAAAAGCCATCAATAATTTTTATTGTTCTCTTTATGTATAAGAATTTAATAGAATATCCACTTATACATCAGCAAAGAAAATTTGGAAAAGATTGGAAGTGACTCATGAGGGAATAAGCCAAGTAAAAGAGTCCAAAATCAACTTGCTTGTTCATAAATATGAAATATTTAAAATGAAGAAACATGAGTCAATTTTTGAAATATTTTTTAAATTTACTAATATTATTAATGCTCTAAATGGTCTTGGCAAAATCTATACTAACTATGAACTTGTTTGCAAGGTTTTAAGGTCTTTGCCAAAGGAATGGAAAGCAAAGATAACAGTCATACAAGAAGTGAAAGACCTCACCAAGCTGTTACTAAAAGAATTGATGGGTTCACTCATGACTCATGAATTGAACATGGCTCAAAAGGAGGAAGAAGAGAAGCCTAAGATGAAGACCATTGCTTTCAAGTCCATAGCCAAATTTGAGGAAAGCAATGAGTCGGAGGAAGATGAAGAAGAAAAAGAAAGTGAAGATGATGACGAGGACATGGAGCTACTCAGAAACAAATTCAAGAAGTTTCTCCTAAAGAGAAGCATGAAGAAGAAAGAAAAGAAAGAAGAAAAAGAAAGAAAAAGTATCACATGCTATAATTGCAACAAAAGGAAATATAACTAGTCGGATTGCTCCCTACTCAAAAAGTATCCCAAAAAGATCAAGAAAAGAGCTATGTTAGGAATTTGGGATGATAGTGACACTTCAAACTCGGATGAGAAAAAGAAAGTGAAATATCTTTACCTCATGGCCATTGAGGATGAGGTAAATTCTAAAAACTCCTTCGAGTTCACATTCAATGAATTATTTGAAGCTTTTAATGACTTAATGGATGAATTTAAAAAATTAGAACTTAAAAATAAAGAACTTAAAAGATCAAATCTTCTTTTAGCTAAAGAAAAGAATGAGCTATTAAATGAAAAAGAAGATATCTTGAAAGAAAAGAATACTTTGGCTAAAGAAAAAGAAGAATGAATTAAATCTAAAAATTCTTTAGTTGAAAAAACATTGAGCTTAAAAAAAAAATATATTTTAAGATCCTTCCTCAAAGAAAGTGAAAATTTTTTAAAAGAAAAGAAAGAACTTTTAGAAGAAAATGAAAAATTAAGAAAAAAGATTGAGATTTTGAGACTAATAGCCGAAAAATTTATCCTTAGCTTTCAAAATCTTCAATCTATGGTAAATAATAATAATAAGGTTATTTTCAATAAAACAGAAACTAGTTTTAATTCTTTAAGAAAACAATAACATACAAAAAATTTGATTACTAGAGCCTCACTTAAAAAGATTCAATAGTGTGTTTCAAATATAACAAAGTAGACCATAAAATTTCAGAATATAATTTTAAACAAATTGGCCAAACTTTAGTCAAATAAATTTAGATTCCAAAAAAAATTATATGCTCTAACTTCTATGGACCCAAGATGGCTTGGGTACTAAAAATTGCAAACTGATTTTGTAGGTGCATCAAGGATCCAAATGAAATGAAAGAAAAAAAAATTTTATGGATACCTTGAAAATGAAAGGGAATGAGATAGATGATGGATGGTGATGGTATAAATCTAAACCTTTCTCTTATCATACCATCAATGGTTATTGAATTTCTTTCATTGATTTAAGTCATTGATTAATATGCATGTATATGAAATTCCTTGCTTAAAGTATTTCTTATGTACAATTGATTGATTTTGATGCGTGCAATAAATTTATATCATTATGTTTTGATTTTAAAGACCAATATGATCTCCTCTATATATCAATGATTGAAATGATTAAACTTGAAATTTAGCTTGATATTTTAAGTCTCCCCATATCAATTCTATATTTGATGAATTTAAACTAAGAGATGCTCATTCGGTGTAAATATTTTAATTGCTAAATTTACAAGAGAAACTAAGTTTGACAATCCTCCATAAGATGCTTAAATGTTGAAATATCCCAAAAAAAAATTACATGATCTAAGTACTTGAATATAAGATATTCAATCATAAAAGATTAAGTGCTTGAAGTACTAATTTGCATTGTATCTTGTTTTATCTTAAGAATTTAAAATTTTCTAGTTGAACATAATCTCATAGGACCATTATCTAGATTCTCCTTGATTTGATCTTATTTTATTTAATTTTTAAATCTTTCAAATTGATTTGAATATCTTTCTTGATTATTGAACTGATTGCCTTTTTTTATCTCAAAAGAGAATTTATTAATGACCATTTATACTTTATTTTGGTTGAATGATTTTGAAAATTAAATTTAAAAAATGCTCTTCTTAAGTTGATATCTAACAAGATATTTCAAGAAAGTTATCATTTATCTTCAAAGCTAAACATTTAATGAAGACTTCAGTTTTAAGTAATTGGTATTAAATAGCTTACTATTTGCCATGCAATTAATTGATTTATCTTTTGATAAAAAAAGAAGAATATCTTTGTTTCAAATCTGATTTTGCACAGCTATTATATCTTTTGATATAATATCGTTTAAGATAAATTCAAAAATTCATACTTTTTCTAACCTAATTGCTTGATATCTCTCAAGAAAAGAAAAAAATGATCTCTTTGAATATTAACTAAAAATCTCTTTATGGTGTTCCTTGACTAATTTGCTAAATCAATTCAAATTGATTTATCATTCTAAATTCTTAAAACTATTTGATTTGAATCGATTCATCTTGATCAATTCAAAACTAAATTCATTAGTATCAAGCTGAACTTACAAATTAATCTTTAAATGGTATTGAACTATTAAGAAAATCATAATTTATTCTAAATTTTAGTTTAATTGGTATCAAAAAGTTTCTTCCTAAGAAAATTTTCACTCTGGGTATCATTGGTATTATTCTTTCCCTGCATTTTATTACATTATTCTTGGTAAAAAAATTGGATATAATGTTTCAAATCTATTTCACATTAATATACTATTGATATGATACATTTTGATATAAAAATTAAATTTTTTAAAATTTGATGTCTTCTTAAGTGAATGCTTTATTTGATTGATATTTGGATTAATTAATACTTAGTTCACTCAATTGATGCTTATGCTTTTGAATTTTATTTAATTTTAAAATAGTTTTATTTGCTAAAGTAAGGACAAGAAAATATTAAAGAAGAAACGATCAATTAATTAAAAAGACTTTTAAAATTAAAAATATCTTTCAAATTTAAAAAATCAAAATTTAGTGGCTAAATTCGTGTTAAATTTGCTTAACTTGAAATAAAGAGGGGGAGAATGTTGAAAAGTAAATTAATCTTGCTATAAATATGAAAAATAGGGGGAGAGATATTCTCTAACTTGATTTGATTGAAAATTTTGATTAATTTGCATTGAGACAAATAATTTTTGATCTTAAATTTTCAATCAATTAATTTATGAACTTCTTAGATTGAGCTTTCATATATTTATTCAATTAGATATGCATGATTCGATTGTCAAATTATTTTTGAAAACTATTTGGAGTGAAAAGAAGTTTGAGACATATTCTTACTCTAAACAAATTGATTTTGATATATTCTTCTACTTTTAAAGCTTATTTTTAAATATAATACTAAACTTTTCATGTGCCAACCTTTTAAACTTGATTTACATGATTATTTTTGATAAATGATTGGAGTTAAATTAAATTTATAGCATATTCCCTCTCAAAAATAAATTTCTAAACTTAATTTTAAAACTCATTTAAAAATTTAAATTTGATACTAAATTTTTGATGTGCATTGCAAAATCCTTATGAATTATTTGTATTGAAGTAATTTTTTGCTCAAAGCAATGAATTTGAAAATGTGACTATCTTTTACTTTGATACTACTTATTTTACTTTGCTTGATACATATCTGATACATACTTTTTCAAAACTTAATTGGGTGAAATTTTTTAAGAAAAGAATTGATTGAATACTAAAATACATATTATGCTTGATTTCATGATTAAATTCTTTGAAAAGCTCTATTCTTCTTAAAGCTTACAAGTGCATATTTGAAAATCTGATTGAAAAGGTCATATCTATTCAAAAAGGGGGAGAGCCTTTATCAATTAAATTCAAGCTAAGTTTTTTTTAAAGAAAGTTATATTTATTTAAAAAAGAGAGATGATTTCTTTGATTTGATTTTATAAATTTGATACATCTCTCAATTTAATACCTTGATATTGATTTTGATGATTTTCTTGTTTCTTTCCATGAGATTTTTGATGCTGTCAAAAAGGAGAAGAAGTATGTTGAGTATATGCTTCAAAGATTGATGCTTAAGAAATTTAAAATTTTGATGTTTTAAAGATTAATTAAGAACATTCATGAAGTGCTTATTCATGTGCTTAATCTATACTTCATGATACATTTTAGTAAAATATGTAAAAATATATTATTTGCTTTTATTATGCATATACTCAAGATTTTGTCATCATCAAAAAGGAGAAGATTGTTGACCCTAAGATTGATTTTGATGATTCCAAAATATTGAGTATATTATGTATTTAACCATGTGCTTTATGAGTGGATGTAGGTTCTTCTAGGTATTTAAATTAAAGAATCATTTCAAGAAAAGATCTACACAATTTTACCTAGTCAAGATCAGAAGAAAGAGAGCTCTTTGACCAAATCAAGAAAGATATAAAGTAAATTTCAAATAAAATTTAAATTTCCTTGATTGGTGCAAAAAATCCCTCAAAATAGCCTTGGAATAATTTTTTGAGACATCTTCTAAATTTTTTGAGAGGTCTTATGAAGTTTGGCATAGTGAAATAAAGTTCTGGCATAGTCCCAAGAGGTCTCAAGTTGAACTCGAGACGTCTCATTCTCAGGAGATAGAAACTTCATTTCTATGCTCTGAGAGTGAGAGGTCTCGTAGGATTCTCGAGAGGTCTTGTGATTTAGGTGAGACATCTCATTTAGAATTAAGAGGTCTCAAAATCTGATGAGAGATCTTGTAAAAATTCGAGAGGTCTCGATTTGTGCGGACAACCTTCAAAGGATAGTTTTGCAATGGCTATTTTTCAACCCCAACGACTATTTCAGAGCTTCCAACGGCTAGAACTTTCTCTCTCCAACCATCTTCAAAAATATTAAAAGGTGGAGAATCAATTAAAAAGTAAGATTAAGGGATTTAAAGAGAGAATCTATCAATTTTGGTGAGGAACATTGAAAATCCAAAGAAAAAAAAAGAGAAAAAAATTGTGCACAGTTTTTAGCGAGCTTTCAAAGCAATCTTCTCCAATATCTTTCACATTCTTTCAAGTATAAATTGAAGAAAAGCCAAACTTCATCGAGCAAATCATCGACTTCTTCCTTGAGATTTGAAGAGCTTAAATTCTATTCTTTATATTATGCTAAAATTTTTATTTTTATTTTTTATTTCTTTATAAGTTTTTTTGAGAGAAAGAAACTTGGGGGTTAGGCTCCTCCAAGCCTGGAATTGAATATTGTAGGTTTTGATTGGTGAGCCCAAAAAATCAACTAGGTTAATAGTGATCCCAAAAAACTATTAATATAAGGTTTTGGTTGGTGCTCCTGAAAAAACTAACTAGGTTTGTTTATGTGCTTGAAAAAATAAATACACTGTAATCAAGGATGGATTATAGTAAAAATTCCAAGAAAAACTTAAAAAATAGATGTAGGAGCAGGTTGCTCCGAACCACTATAAATCTTTGTGTATTTGTATTATATTTTTTTCTTCTATCTCTCTACATACTTTGCATGCTTATAATTCTTACTTTACTTTCATAATTTAATTTTATTATCTTAACTCCGCTGTTTATATTATATACATTTCATTCTCACCACTTAGATTAAAATCAAAGCACATATTTGCTTAGAGATAAATTTGGCTAAAATTTTAAAAGAACTCAATTCACCCCCCTCTTGGGTTGCTACCTCTGGGCAACAACTTGTTTAGATTAGATCTAAAGTAGTTTCATGCTCTTCTTACTTGCATTTTGATTACGAATCAAACATGCAACTTGGTTGTTAGAACCATGTTGTAAAATTATTTTACAAATATGAAAATCTTTTTTAAAAAGCCGAACCCCAACCCTCAGCCCAAAATTTAATTAAGAATTAATAAGTTGTTTGATTAGGATCTAGGATTATGAATTGAAAATTCTAAGACATGAATCATAACACATTAGGTTAAATGGATTAGTGGGGATTAGGTCCATTAATTGGGTTAGACCTAGGGTTAGATTAAAGAATGGACTTAATTAGAGAATTTACTAAATCTAATCAATTATAGTCTTAGATTAGATCAAGAATTTTCTAGATCAATTACAATAGTTGTAGTTGGTCAAGTCCATGTTTTTAATGAGACCCAAGATGGACTTGATTCTTGGCTATGCGATTTAGCACGAACTATTAGGTTGATCTAATTGAAACTAATTAAACTAGTTAGTATCTAAGATAAATCAGATCGATGGTTTTTAATTGACAGCCCACTTATCTGACCATTTTTGATGGTGTCTAAGGCAAGCTTTGGCAGATCCTCCCACCAATTGAACTTATCTAGCCTCTTGGTAAGATTATGTTTTAGTTGGATCACTTGACTATTCGAGCTGACCCATATCAGCTAGGTAAATCAGTGTGACTGATTTAGGTGCTCCTAGACCAGCCTATAAATGGTCTCCTTTAAGCTAACTTGATGAAGCTAGTGAGATGATCATAATAAGCTGGTTCATCTAACTTTCTCTTTTCTTAAATTAAAATTTTTTAAAATTATTAGATTCTTAAAATGAAATAGTTATGTTGATAACTGGATCATAGCCTTCCATTAGGTGGATGATAATGGGTCCATCAGTTGGATAATCATTGGAGGCTCAAAGGTCCGGTGCTTATCGACTAATGGAATTATCATTTATTATATGATTTCTTGACTATATCTTTCTAAATGATAGTTGGGTTAGCCAACCAAAGTTGGTCCTAATTATTTATTGGTTAGATGGGCCAAGTATGGTCATGTTAATGGTTGGACCTAACCAGATCTTTTCAGTGGAGGCCAAAGCCTACTGATTATAGACTGAGGTAAAATTTAATTACTAAAAATTATTTGAAGAAATAATTGGTTATGAACTTACCCTTAGATGCACATGGGTTGGCCAACCAAAGTTGGGCTCGTGTGTGGTCTATGTGGATTCTAGTATCCACTAAGAAATTAGGATAATTCCTCAAATTGGAGATAGAGACTACCAATTTGAATAAAATAGTAGAAGAACCTTTTGATGAAAGTTCAAATCTTTTGGTTTAATAAATCAATTACTAATTAGGTTATGATTTTTTTTATGTAGATATGGCCACTTTCCTATCACTCCGATCATTTTTGGATAATGATAAATTGGTGGAATCCAACTTCGATAGCTGATACCAAAAATTGAAGATTGTCCTAGAGCATGAACGGATCCTATATGTGTTGATGGATCCTACATCCGAGGAGCCAGTTGCCAATGCATGTGGAACAGTCAGAGATACTTATCAGAAGTGGCTCAGTGATCAAACCATGGTGCGCTGCTTTATACTGGCTATCATGAGCGATGAGTTCAGTCACAGATTTGAGATGACTAAGCCAAAGGACATGTTTCAAGTGTTCGAGAATTCTTTTAGCACACCCGATGATGTGGAGAGGCACAAGACTAGTTATGCCATCTTCAATGCCAGGATGTGGGATGGAGCTTCTATAATTGATCATGTATTATACATGATTGAGATGATGGAGTGTTTGAGCAAGCTTGGCTTTTTCTTGCATGAGCAGCTTGAAAAAGATGCAATACTGAACTCATTGACCAAATCCTATCTTTTTTCCTCACTCATTATAGAATGATAAAGCCTGAAGTAAACTATCATGGGTTATTGGGGTTACTTCAGAACTTTGAGAAGGATCACCAGCTCCATAAGGAGTCGGTGAACTTAGTGAGAGGCTTATCTTCTGATTCTCAATCCTTTGGAAAAGAAAAGAAGAACAAGAAGAAAAAATCTAAGAAGGTACAAGTTTAGGCTAGGACATCTGTGCAGGGCCAGACCAAGAAGATCAAGTCTGATAAGAGTCAAGCTGAGTGCTTCTTTTGCAAGAAGTGGGGACACTGAAAGAGGAACTGTCCTCAGTACATTGCCTTCCTAGATCCGAACAGGCAAAAAAAAAAGCAAGCTATTGCTGGATAAGGTATTTATATGATAACCCCTTGTAATTTCTCTATTTATGATATTACTGACTGGGTATTGGATACCGGTAGCCCTTATAATTTATTGCAGGGGTTGCAGGTCAGTAGAAGATTCGAGCAAGATGAAAGATTTCTGAACATTGGAGATGGAACACTAGTTCCAGTTCTAGCTTTAGAAATTTTGAAACTTATATTTGAGTTCCATATCATTGTTCTTAGTGATTGTCATTTCTATCTCAGTTTTTTTTAAAATATCATTTATGTAGGCCTTCTGATAAAAAATGATTATGAAATTTTAATAAAGAAATAAGTTTGTAATGTCATTATGAATGGTATTACTATTTTCTGTGGACATTTGAATAATGGTATATATATGCTATCATAACCTATTAACGTAGTCTATTCAACCGACAAGCATCCTAGACTAGATAGTGTGTCAGATATTTACTTATGGCACTATAGGCTAGATCACATAAACAAGAACAGGATAAATAGGTTGACTCAAGAGAAAATCCTCAAAGTCAATGATTATGAATCACTTTCAATCTGTAAGTCCTATCTTCTTGATAAAATGACCAAGTCATTTTTTACTGAAAAAGGTGAGAGAGCCACCGAGCTTTTAGGTCTAGCACATACTGATGTATGTGGACTAATGAGCACAAGTACCAGAGGTGGATATGTCTACTTTATCACTTTCTCAGATGATCAATCCAGATATGGATATGTCTATCTGATGAAACATAAGTTGGATTCATTTAAAATGTTCAAACGATTCCGAAGTGAAGTAGAAAAATAAACTAGAAAGAGTATTAAAACTCTTCGATCTGACTAAGGAGGGGAATACCTTTCTGGTGAGTTTCTCATATATCTAGGAGAGAATAAAATTCTCTTCTAACAGACTTCTCTAAAAATACCACAGCATAATGGTATGTCTGAAAGGAGGAATTGGACTTTGTTAGACATGATCAGATCTATGATGGATTTTGCCAACTTGCCGATATCCTTTTGGAGATATGCACTCGAATCGGCTTGCTATCTGTTAAATAGGATTCCAAGTAAGTCTGTAGTTAAGACTCCATATGAGATATGAATAGGATGTAAGTCAGCACTTTCATACCTTAGGATTTGGGAATGTCCGACTTATTTCAAATGGTTAGTTACAAATAAACTTGGACCTAAGTCTAACAAGTGCACATTTATAAGATACCCAAAAGAGACCAAAGGATACTATTTCTACCATACTGATGAACAAAAGGTGTTTGTCAGCCTTAAGGCAATCTTTTTGAAAAAAGAGTTTCTTGATGAAGGAATTATTGCCTCTAAGGTTGAATTTGATGAAGTTCAACAGATAGAAGAACTGACACCTATAGCTGAACCTGAGTCGGATTTGATTAGATTAGATCTGGAGCCTAATGTACCTGCACCATTAAGACGATCCGATAGAGTACTGCATCATTCGGACAGATACTATGGTTTCTTAGTTCGGGACAGAGATTCTATCAAACTTGATAAGAATGATGAGGATCCGATCATCTATATGGATGCTATGCAGAGACCTGATTATGAGAAATAGCTTGAGGCCATGAAATCCAAAATGAAGTCCATAAAGATCAATGATGTGTGGACATTGGTTGACCCACCTGAAGGGGTTAAATCCATTGGGTGTAAATGGATCTTCAAAAGAAAAAGAAGCGCAGATAAAAAGATGGAGATCTATAAAGTCCGTCTGGTTGCCAAGGAGTATCGTCAACGTTATGGTATTGACTATGATGAGACATTCTCTCCTATGGCAATGCTCAAATCTATTCGGATAATGCTTGCGATAGCTATCCATCTGGACTATGAGATCTGGTAGATGGATGTGAAGACAGCTTTTCTAAATGGAGAGCTGATTGAAGAGGTGTATATGATACAACCTGAGGGGTTCACATCCACAGATGAGTCTAAGGTGTGCAAGCTTCAGAGATCTATTTATGGATTGAAGTAGGCATCTCGAAGTTGGAACATGCATTTTGATAAGGTGATCAAAATGTTTGGCTTTGTTAAGAACGGAGAAGAGCCCTACATTTACAAGTGGGCAAATGGTCCAGCAATGGTATTCCTTATCTTGCATGTGGATGACATTATCTTAATTAGAAATGATATCCCCGCACTATAGGAAATAAAAGTTTGGTTGTCATCACAGTTCTCCATGAAGGACTTGGGTGAAGCATCCTACATCTTAGGAATGAAGATCTATAGGGATAGATCTAAAAGGATGCTTGGATTATCCTACATAGATACTATGCTGAAGAGGTTCAGCATGGAGAATTTCAAAAAGAACAATCTCCCGATAGGTCATGAAATTTCTCTCTCTAAAAAGATTGTTCGACAACTCCTGAAGAGAGAGCGTATGAGTAGAGTCCCATATGCTTGGACAGTAGGATTTATCATGTACGTCATGATATATACGAGACTAGACATGGTATACTCACTAGGAGTAGTGAGTAGATACCAGTTTGACCCTAGAGAAAACCACTGAAAAGTGGTTAAAACCATCCTTAAGTATTTGAGAAATACTAAGGATCAATGGTTGATTTATGGCGAGTCAGATCTGAAACTTATGGGGTTCACAAACTCCAGCTTTCAATCTGACCATGATGATAGCAAAAGCGTGTCGAGATATATCTTTACTCTGAATGATGGAGCCATATACTGAAAAAGTTTCAAGCAGCATACTATGGCAGACTCTATTTGTGAAGTAGAGTATATTGCAGCATCAGATGCCGTGAAGAAAGCTATGTAGCTGAGAAAATTTATCACTGAGCTTGGAGTAGCATCCTTCCTAGATGGTCCGGTCCTGCTCTACTGTGACAGCACTAGTGCCATTGCTCAGGCGAAAGAACCAAAGGCACACCAGTGAACAAAGCACATTCTATGCCGCTTTCACTTGATCCGAGAGATTATGGATGGAGGTGATGTCGATTTTTAGAAGATCGATGGAAAGGAGAATCTGACCGACCCCTTCACTAAAGCCCTAACGATAAAGGAGTTCGACAATCACAAGTCAAAGATGGGTATTAGATATTGTGCCGAGTGGTTTTAGGATAAGTGAGAGTTGTTGAAAATTGTGTCCCAAAATCCAATCGTTAGCTTGTTAATGGTTGAGCTACTTTGTATATGTAATTGATCATTGATAAATAAAATACTTTGGCATATTTTTCATCATAAGTCTTCATCTTCTAACAAACTCCATTTTTGTGATGAAGTTCTTAGGACTATTTAGTTTTAATAAAGAGATGATTTATCGATTAGTCCTTAAATCAATTTACAATCAAATGATAGGCTGTTAATTAGGACGACAGTATCTATCGAATATAGGTCGCTGTATGCCATATAGGTTGGTTGTCCTCTTAATCAAGAAGTATGAAGATACTGGTATAGCATACAGGTGAGATGTATGGATACATCGTTATTGAACGTGACCAATTCTAGAGCATTCTATGGTCGAGAATATCTCTGATGGGATATAGGTATAAGTGTCCCTTAGACCTGAGATCACCTCAGTGACTTACAAGTAACTCACTGTGCTTTGGTACTAGACTAATTGAATTTCTAATTTAATAATGAAAGGCTTCTGGGCACAGTCAAGTACTTGCAAAGTCTGTGTGTGATCAAGATGGAATTGACCACTGCAAGAGTTGGAGAAGAATATATCACTATATTTCAATATAGCTAAACCTTGGCCAAGATAATCCATCAGATGGATTTGATATTTTGAAATACAATGTGGACAACCTGATCAGAGTTGATAATTGAACTCTGAGATATCTTATGAGTATTTTTGGTCAAGGGAATGAATTATATAGAAGCTATATCCACATGGATTCTAAGGATGTTGTTCTATACATTCGGCCTTTTCGACCGTCGGGTACCATTGCTAGATGGTTACTTCGATTGATATAGAAATATATTTCTATGCTACTAACTTATATTCGGACCTATGAGATCACACACATTAGAGCTCATGATCTGATCAGATGGTTGATCAGCGATTAAGAATCATTCTAGGGTTAAACGATCAATACGATTGATGTTTAACCTAGTGCAAGTATTGCAAAAGGATTGATTAGTAATTTGATTGCTAATTAATTTAATTTAATTAAGCCAAAGTACTGAGATTAAGTCTAATTAAATATAATTTAATTAGATTTAGTTTGGGCTTGATTGGATCAAGTCCAATTGACTTATTAGATAAGTCAAGTGCAAGAAAAAACTAGTCCTAGTCTAACTAGGACCTAGGTCAACCCAATTTTTTAATTTGATTAAAAAATTAAATTATAATTAAATCTAATTTAATTAAACCATTAATTGGGTTTGAACCTAATTTAATTTGGTTGAGTTGGTTTTGGTTTAATTTTCTTTAAGAAACCACTTTGATCAAGTCATAGATAGAATCCTAGTAAAACTAGGATTCCTCCTTGCACCACCTTAGTCTCAACACCCTCCCATGCCTATTTTTTTGATATTTTTTATGAAAAATTCTTTTCTTCCTGATATTCACGTACACCCCCTCTCTCCCTCTCTTTCTCATATGGTAATTGGGTAGAAGACCAAGTCAAAGAAGGAGTTTGTTTTGATATTAGATTCTATGAGATAGAATCCTAACAAACCCAAACTCCACCCAAAAGGTACTGCCCCCTCTTTCAATTAATTTTTCTCTTATTCCATGTAAGAAATCTCTTTTCTTGTGCACCTTTTCTTACTGGTACATGCCAAAAATTATGAAGGGGGTGCCCAAGAGTTGGGCACCCCTTGACTTGCCCTGTTTGACCTTTCCTTATCTAGTATTTGATCTAGACAAGGTCTCTTTTTTTCCTATATATTTTGAATGAATTTTGGCTTAAATTTTTTTTGGATTATAGACCTTGGAGAGGGATTTGAGGTGTATAAAAATCAGGGAGAGAGAACCTCTGGGCAATGAGATTCAATAGACACAAATCCAGGTGTCTAGGTGAGAGCAAAGAGAAGAAGAAGAGGATCTTCTTCTAGGGTTGCTATGTTCATCATCTTCCTTCATTCTTTCTTGGGTTTTTTGAGAGATTCTCAGATCTAAAACCTCTTATCCATCTTCTTCTCTTTGGAAGAATCCAAATTCAGAAGGAGGCATCTGATCAACCATCGAAGAAAGATCAATATAGTACTAGCATACTGTGCTGATTTCCAGCATCTAAATTTCTGATCGTGATCGTGGGCTCATATGGACGACTCCTAGAGGCCGGACGTGTGTATGGCTTACAACTTCATCCTCAAGCCTGGATCAGTGAGTTAGAATATCTAACTCGCTCAGATAATAGATCTGATCTATTATTTTTTTTACATGCATGAGATGTAGTGTAGATCTAGGTTGATGTGATCAACCTTTTCCTTCTTATTTATTTTTGATTTTAGATTTAAATACCATGCAATAATCATATAATATAGTCTTAGATCTAGGGATTATCTAATATTTAGAATTAATTAGATTAATTTTGAGTCTTCCATTATTGATCTAGAAAAAGTTTCAAGATCTAGCCCTGAAATCCTAGATCTGGTTCCTACATATACTTTATGAAAGGGTCATGCCCCAAGCTCATAGAAAACTTTTCAAGCCCAAACAATCCACATACACAATGAATCCTGCAAAAATTGAGCTAGCCTAGTTTCAGACTAGGCCAGCTAACTTGTGACTAGGTCAGCTCAGTCTCAGATTGAGTCAACCCAGTTGTGTATCGTGCTAACAGTCTCGAAAATACTGCTTTTTATTTGTAGCTTTCTCTGAGACATAGCCGGCTCAGTCCTGAACTGAGCTGGCCCAATTCCCAATTTAGCCAACCTAGTCTCAGGGTGAGCTGGCTAAGTTTCTGCAACTTATTTTTCAGGTTGATTTCTCTTCCAGCTTTCTTCCATCTTCCCATGACATATCTTCTCATATTCCTAAGACTTAGGAGCGCCACTTCTAAGCTCATATTCTCCACCTTAGTGCTTCCAAGTCCTTGTGAATTCATCTTTTTCTAGCAAACCCATTCGTACCACATACATCTAAAAGCTATCTCTGGGGAGTACCTTCATGAGTGCATCAGACTGATTCTCCTTGGTATGAACCTTCATTAGTTCCACTTCACCTTTCTCTACCAGCTCCCTGATCCTGTGGTACCTCACGTCTATATGCTTTGTGCGTACATAATAGAGTGGATTCTGTGCCAGCAGCAAAGCACTCTGACTATCACTGAACAGTATAATCTTGCTCTGCTTCACCCCCATCTCCATAATCAGCCTCCTAAGCCAAAGAGCTTCCTTTGTAGCCTCTTTTATACCAATATACTTGACCTTTGTGGTAGACAAGGTCGTGATTGATTGAAGGATTGATCTCCAAGATATCGATCCACCATACATGAAGAAGAGATATCCAGTAGTAGACCTCCTTGTATCAAGATCACCTACATAATTCACATCAACAAACCCTTTAAGAGGATCCGAACTTTCGTCTTCAAATCCTCCAGGCTGCCCACTAAACACCAAACTATAATCCCTTATTTCATGCAGATATCTCAATATCCATTTCAATGCTTTTCAGTATTTCTTCCCAGGGTTAGCCATGTATTCACTAACCATGCTCACTGCATGTATTATATCTGATCTACAGTACACCATAATGTATATCACACTACCTACTGCATTCGTATAAGAAACTTTATCCATGTGTTCTCTCCTCTCTTCTGACTGGGGGATTTGATACTTGGAGAGAGATATATGGCTTGACAATGGTGTCTCTGCAGGTTTGGCCTTCTCCATCCCAAATCTCTTCAGAACTTTCTGAACATATCCTTCTTGTGATAAATGGAGCACTCCTTTGCACCTATCTTTGCAAATCTCTATTCCAAGGATTTTCTTTGCCGAACGCAAATCCTTCATCTCAAATTAAGCTGATAATGCCCTTTTTAGTCCTTTTACAACCTCCATGCCTCTACTGGCTATGAGTATATCATCAACATACATTAGCAGATATAGGGCATCCTCCTCATCTACATTCTTGACATAGACATAGCAATCATGTTCACATCTGACAAATCCCAGGCTCAAAATAAAGCTATCAAATCTATGGTACCACTAACGAGAGGACTATTTCAAGCCATACAATAATCTTTTAAGTAAGCATACCTTCTCCTCCTATCCAATCTTCATGAAACCATCTGACTGCTCAATGTAGATTCTTTTCCCCAAAGTTTTATGAAGGAAGGTCGTCTTCACGTCCATCTGTTCTAACTCTATATTATGCTGTGCCACTAGTGACAGCAAAATCTGAATAGATGTATCATGCACCATAGAAGAGAAAACTTTTGTGTAATTAATCCCTTCCCTTTGTGAGTATCCCTTTGCTACCAACCTTGCTTTGAATCTGACTCCATCTTGTTCTGAAGGTGCCTCCTTCTTTATGAACAATCCATTTTGAGCCAATAGGTCGAGCACCTTCTGGAAGATCTACCAGCTGTCATGTTTGATTTTTCTTCAATGATTCCATCTCCTCCATCATGGCCTGCATCCATGACTCATAGTCTTCACTCTTCATGGCCTCTACATAGTTCTCTGGATCTCCATTAGCAGTGAGGAGAGCATAGGAGATAAGCTCATCAATGCCATATCTGATCGGTCTTCTAACAGTATGCTAAGGCTTGTGCAATGCCACTCCCACTAGCACATCATTCTTGTCTGAAATCTATGGTTGATCCTGCACATCCAACTGAACAGCTGGCTCTTCATGCTGATTTTCAATCTGAGTCAGTACTCTTCTACCCAGCTCCACCTCAATAGGAATACTCCTGTAAGTGGATGTAACCTGCATGCCATTAATACCTGACTGGCCACTCCTGTTCACATTCATTTTCCTAGTTTGTCTAGTACTCTCAGACCTTTCCAAAATGCTCTTCTCATCAAAAATAACATTCCTGCTGATCACTATCTTCTGTACTTTAGGATTCCACAATAGGTACTCCTTGACTCCTTGTGGATACCCTATGAATGTTATCTTTTGAGATTTTGGGTCCAACTTGCTCTTCTCGGTTGCCTCCACATGTGCATAGGCTGTGCAACCAAAGACCTTCAGATGGCTAAGCTCTATCTTTCCACTTCAGACCTCCTCTAGAATGCCTCCATTCAGCTTGCAGTGAGGGGACCTATTGACAAGAAAATAAGAAAATATTATGGCATCATCCCAAAAAGATTTTTAAAGTGATGTTTGCAGCCTTAAACTCCGTGCCTTCTCAGTCAGTGTCTGATTCATCCTTTCTACAATACCATTCTATTGGAGAGTCATCTTCACTGTATAATGGCATTTGATGCTATTTTTCTTATAGTACCCCCTAAAGTCTAGGCTTGTATACTCTCCTTCATTATCTGACCTCAGATACTTCACCTATCTCCTAGACTCCTTCTCAACTTCAGCTCTCCAAGCTCTGAACCGAGCAAATATCTCTATTTTTTTTTTATCAGATAAATCCACACCTTCCTTAAGTAATCATCAATGAAAGTGATGAAGTACCTTACCTTACCTCTAGCTGATACAAAAGCTGGTCCCCACACATTCGTGTACCAAGTCCAGCATTTGTTTGCTGTATTTGGTACTATTGGCAAACTTTATCCTATGCTGTTTGCCAAAGATGCACGGTTCACATAAATCTATGCCCTCATTCTTTAGGACTGGGATCATCCCTCTTCTGCTAAATTCTGTGAGCCCACGGTCACTCATGTGACCCATCCGATAGTGCTACAGCCAATATAAGAGCTGCTTCTTCTATGCCGTTGCTAGCACCTCTGCACTATCATTTACCACTAAGCTTTTCATTTTGTAAAAATTATTACTCAGTCTTCTACCTCTTATCACCATCAAAGCTCTCTTAGAAATCTTTAAACATCCACTTTCAGCCTAGCTACTAAAAGCATAATCCTGCTCCTCCAAGTAGCTCAAAAAAATCAAATTCTTTTTCAGCTCAGGTACATGCTTGACATTTGATAATATATGAATGATCCTATCGTACATCCTCATCCTGATTGAGTCGATTCTAGCTACTCTGTATGGGTGATCATCTTCAAAGCTGATACTTTCTTCATCGATCTTCTGGTAGGTAGCAAACCACTCCCGATGAGAAGTATAGTGGTATGAGCATATTGAATCTAACGTCCATATAGTATCACACTCTATAGACTCATCTGATACAACTAGCAGGTCTTCTCCACTGCTCACAGAAGCTGTATCATCATTCTTACTGGCCTTCCCTTTTTTTGACTTCAAAAGGGGATAATCTCTTCTCAGGTGTCCAGGCTGATGATATTTGTAGTACTTCAATGTCTTCTTCTAATTTTGAGACTTTGACCTGCCCTTGGATTTATCCCTACCCTTTTCTTTTGATCTTTTTCTGTCTTTCATTTACAGCCAAGACCTCAGAGGTAGTCTGCCCTTTACAGATTTTTTTTCTTTACTCATTCGATCTGAGCACACCAACAACTTCTTCATAGTTTAGGGTCTCCTTCTCGTAAACTAAAGTTGTTATGAGACTATCATAAGAATCCCAGAGAGAACAAAATAGCAGCAATGCCCGATCCTCCTCATCGATCTTCATATTCAAACTCATCACCTCAGAACATACCTGATTGAACCTTTGGATATGTGCAACAAGATCTCCATCTTTGGATATTCTTAAACTGTATAGCTATTTTTTCAACCACCGCTTGTTGGTCATGTTCTTTCCCATGTATGTATTCTCCAGTCTTGTCTAGAGCCCCTATACTGTAGTCTCTGTGCAAACCTCGAGCAATACCTGATTGGCCAAGCACATTCTAATTGTGCTAAAAGCAATTTTCTCTAACTCTTCCAGTCCTTAGCACTAATCTTTTTCGATCTTTCTCTTACCAAGATCTTGTAGAATCTCTACTGAACCAACAAGTCCTTTACCCTTTGCTGCCATAAGGTAAAGTTCTCCTTACCGGCGAACTTCTCAAAATCCACCTTGAATCTGTTGGATCCCATGACTACAATCAAGTTAAGAAAAAGAAAACTAACACCCTTCTTTGATCACACACCAACAACACTATTCCTCAATGAAGATCTATAGGCCTAGATCCTCCATTCAAACCTCCTATATCATCTTTTCTTCATGCCAACAATTCTCTACCTCAATCTAGAGATAACCATGAAGAAAACTAGAAGATTTTTAGGATAAAATTTGGTGCAGCAGATCCTGGATGTAGAAACCCTAGGTGTCTTTCTTTCTTCCACGCAATACCGCTCTGATACCAAATATTGGGAATACTATCCTTACTCAGACCGGCGTGGCCGTTGGTGATTAGCTAAGCAACAAAGAAAGATCTTCTCCTAAGATTACTACGAAAGTACGATTAATGGATTCAAGAAATAGAGAAGTGTTATCCGGGATAAAAGAGCTTTATTTAATGTAATTTCAGCATGTTACAAATCTTAACCTATTTTCAGTATATATACTTTACAAAAGGGTCAAGCCCCATGCTCATAGAAAAACTCTCCAAACCCAAATAACCCAGGTACACAAAATGAATCCCACAAAAACTGAGCCGACCAAGTTTTAGATTGGACCGACTAATCTGTGACTAGGTCGGCTTAGTCTCAGACTGAGCCGATCCAGTTATGTACCGTGCCAGCAGTCCCGAAAATATTGATTTCTGTCTGAAACTTTCTTTAAGACATAGCCGGCTCAGTCCTGGACTGAGCCGGCCCAATTTTCAACTTAGTTGACCCAGTCTCAAGATGAGCTGGCTAAGTTTCTGCAACTTGTTACCCAGATCGATTTCTCTTTTGGCTTGCTTCTGTCTTTTCATGACCTATTTTCTCATGTTTTCAAGACTTGGGAGTGCCACTTCTGAGCTCACAGAGCCAAGATGGAACCTAGTGCATTGCCCAACGGTTATGGTCTGAGAACACTATAGATTGCAAAATAGAGACTTTGGGGTCACCTATCTTCTAGAGAGAGAAAAGAGATCTTAGCAGAGAGAAAAATCAAACATTAATAGAGAGAGAGGGTAAAGAGAGCAACCTTTGTAGAGAGAAATAAGAGAGAGATCAAATAAGACAAATAAGAGAGAGAAAGATTGGAGAGAGAAAGAGAGAGAGGAGAGGAGAGAGAAAAAAGAAAGAAAATTTTTTTTCTTTTTCTTTTTTTTCTTTTTTTTTTTCTTCTTTTTTCTTCTTCTTATTCTCTTTCTTTCTTCTTATTCTTCTTTTTGGTGAAATAGGGGCTGGGTTCTTGGTGTTTTGAACTAGGTGGACAAAGGCTAGTTGCGTTGGTGGCTGCTGACCAGAGGATCGGCAACAAGAGGCCACCGGTGGCAATGACGGTAGGGCAGTTAGTGATATAAAGAAAAAAGAAGAAATAAAAATGGGGAATTTGGCCTGTTTGGCTTATTCCCATGATTCTCCAATGATGAATCACTGGGAGTAACAAATGGGACAAGTCCTCATCTCTGACAACAATTGCTGATAGTAAAGAAGGTTGGGAAAAGGGAGATCAAAGGGGTTTTCAGATCTAAAAATAGGAGATTGTGGGTCTTTATTTTTTTTGGATTTTTTCAATGAGGAACACGACTGATGATGGCAGATTAAAAAGGAATAAGCAAGAGAGAAAATCAAGCGATCATAAACCTTGACTTTGGTGAGGGCATGGCCGCAATCACCGGCAAGCAAAACAAGTTTGAATACAAAAAGAAAGGGAAGAAAGAAATATGGTGATGGTTGTGGTGGTTTCTAAGGAGGCTGTGCTTAGGTTTTTAAATAGCAGTGGATGCTAGGATTTCCTAGCCTCTGCTGAGTTTGAGTTGGTGGAGGGCTCCTCCTCCATCGTGGTTCATGATTGAGCAGGACTGTGCATAGTTTGAAAATGAAATAGGCCTTCAGATTTTTCGTGGATTATATGAGAGGCTAAGGGCCGGGTCTTACACCTAACCCACTAGCACAAGTCATGTGACAAACAGCCGTACATAATATAAGGTTTAGCTTCAAGGATATATAAGATTTTTTTGAATTATTAAATTTATAAATAATTATGCATCAAAGCAGATAGTAGTGGATGATGAAGCATCTAGAAAATTTTAATTAAATAATCTTTTCCTCTGAAAGTACATAATTTTTTGATATAAATTTACTTATGAGGGACAATGAGCTAAATTATAATCCTTCAGTTCTTGGCCCATTATCCCATCCTAAATACTCCTCATTATTTAGTAAAAAGGCAAGAAAGAGCAGAGTGACCAGCTAATAGCCTTAGTAAAAAATCTTTACTTCTAGTTAGATCAAATATATATATAATGCACAAGAAATGCTATTTTACAAAAAAATGATTATGATCAATGAAAGTAACTTTGCCAATTTTAGGAGAGGATTTGATAAAAGATAAATTTATCAATATTATATTTTAATTTTAAAAATATTTAATGTGTCCAATCAATAAAATCTAATTTTATAATTTTTAATTAAGAATATTTGAAAATCCGCTTCTTCTCATCCGATCGCCATAATCTACTTTGTGACAAGATACGAAAGAGACTAACTTCTAAGAATAGAATATATCATCTATCGATATGTGCCAGTAATTTATCATGACTAGCTAGGCTGGAAAGAAACTAATATTAATTCACATGACCACAATTAGCCTCATGACTAGGCTAAAGATGTTTAGCCCTATAGAAAATATGATATATGTACGATCGTTATATGTCAGTTATAAATTTCAACTGGCTAGTTCCAAAAAGAATTAGTTTATGAATGAATGGCAAACAATCAATTCTGTTGGTTACACTCAAATTATACTCAACCTAAATTAGGAGTAATTTTTAAATCTATTTTAGAACTCATTTCCTCAGACATATGGTAAGCATATTTCTTTCAAATGTTCATGTTGTCTCAAAAGATAGTTTAACATCTCATTTTAAACACTTTCACCAAGCTTACTATTTTACTATTTTAAATAAATAGTAACTATTTATTTACCAAAAAATATTTCTCCATCATAGAAATTAAATATTATGATCATGGTCATACTTAAGTGAAATACTTCATACTTGATCCTTTTTTTTTCTTTTAATGCAGAGCATATATAATATTTAGTTTAAATATAAATAAAAAATGCATAAGTAATTGTTATAAATTTCAACTATAAATATTTAGGATATTTTCTAAATGTAGGTATATGGTAAGAATATAAATTATAAAATTAGGTTATATGACATAGGTGATGTAAACACTAGAGGTAGACATACTTATAGGTTTATAGGATCCCGAATCTTCTCTTAGCAGAGTTATGTATGATCTCGATTAAGGGATTATTAGAGTATAAAATTTAACTCTAAATTTCTTTTAAATAAATTATAAATTTTTTTAAGTATTTTTATTTGTTATACTTAAATACAATAATTTGTCAAACCTACTGTTACATCTACATAAATCAAGGACATTAGTCAAACCTTTTGTAAAATATGAAAAGACAAAAATAACCTTTGGATGATCAAAGGCGCTGTCCCCTGATCTTTGATCATTGGTAGAGGAGACAGATACTGTTTTTAACTCTTGCTCCAAGCCGGTCTTTGATCAGGAGACTGCGTTCCATCTCACTCTCTTCCCCTTGCCACTCTCGTCATATCTCGTACAGACAAACGGAGAAGGAAAGATCAGTAGAGATGGACGTCGTGGACAGGATGAGGCCCAGCGTCACCAACAACAGCCCCCTCACCCCTCTGGACTTCCTCAACCGCACCGCCACCATCTCCAACTCATTCGCCTCCCGAACTCCCCCACCTCCTCCTTCCCCCACCCATGCCCTCCGCCGCTCGCCACCGTCGGCATCGCCGGCAAGCTAACAAACCCCGCCGCGAATGGCCCAACACCCCTCGGCGATCCAAACCCACCATCACTCCACATCGCAACCCCCAAAGAACACGATATCGACCTCGCGTTGCTCAGCCGCGGCTTCCTCATCCCTACCAGGACCTCATTCAGCGCCTCCGCCCCCACTGGCGACACCGTCGGCGATGTCGGCAACATCAAGGTTGATATCAGAGTCGACCCCGGTGAGGTGACCAGATTCTTGGTTCGCCAGGCAGGTGCTGTTAGAACATAACTTCAGATATATATAGAACATAACTTCAGATATATATATATATATATATATATATATATATGCCGGACAGTTCAAAAAAATCAATAAAATTTTAAAAAAATTAAATATATTAATTTATAGAAGACCGTAAGATCAAAATTTAAAAATAATTGAAAGCACACATATCTTAAGATGTATTTTCATTCTTTATATAGAAACTTTCACAAATATCGATACGATTGGTATCTACTAAAGCTATAATATAAATAGATCCAAATTCAACTCATTTAATTAAATTTTATTTATTTATTAAATAATAAATAAATAAATTCAAATATATTTTTAGGCTCATTAATAAATGAGCTGAGCCGAATAGTTCACAAACTACTCGATAGGCCTGAGGCCCGTTTATTTTTATAGCCTCTGAAGTAAATGGCGTTGCTTTATACTTGAGACAGGAACACTTGGCCTTCCTGTTCATCCTATTCGTTTTCAATTCTAAAATTCAATCTCTTCCATTTTCCTTCGCAAGGTTTTTTTTACTCACCTACAAGTATTTCTTTTTTTTCTTTTTAATGAAACATCGGTCCATTTGAGGAGCAAGAAGTTGAGGGTTGCAAAACGAGCAAAAAAGTCTTGTTAGGCATATCATAAAGCTTCTGTCTATTTAGCTGCACATAACCTTTATAATTTATTTAACTTCATCTTATCTCTAGATCGTGAAGAGAATCCACAATGACTTACTGTACCATATACATTATATATAAGAATATGACTACTTGGTAGTCTTTTTCTTTTTTGTTCATATTTTAACACGGATCTATATATGTTATATATATATTCACTACTAAAGAAAAGGAGAAGTGATTCGTAACCACTGTCGTAGCCTAAAAAATCACTGTCATAATCTACATCAATGGATGAACTACTGTTATAGTCTAAAAAATCATTGCCATAGTCTATAGTAGCGGTTTCGCAACTCCTGCTACTGTCGTCGTCGCTGTAGATTTACGGCAGCAGTTATTGCAACGATTACTACAACTGCTGCAATATATTAGATATAGCAGTGATTATTCAACTACTGCTATAACCTTATTTATCACAACGGTTCTTCAACTGCTGCTATAGAAAGAATATAGCAGCAGTTTAAGAATCGCTGCTATAGCTCTCTACAGCAGTGATTATCCAACTGCTGCTATATATGCTATAATAGTGGTTGGGTAACCAAACTATAGCTATTTATAGCAGCAGTTATCTAATCATTGCTAGATAACTATAACAGCAGTTGTGTAACCATTGCTGTAACATTTATAGTAGCGCTTCTCCAATCGCTGCCATAGATTTGCAGGATTTCAGTGCAGGATTTCTAGCTCTACTTTTAAAATTTTTTCAAAAATTAATTAAATATAGTAAAAAATAAAATTAATCTAATTAATTTAGAGCTACCGATCGTATCAGAAAATCTTACACTAAGGATCTAAATATGATATATATGCTTTAAATGTAAAAACTAAAATGCTAGTGGTAAATATTTTACTACTATACTATGTGATCAGAACATGATACCTATGCAGGTAGCCAAACTCCACAATCTAATCACCGCTAGGGAGGTTTACTCATCACGATATAGCTACACAATGTGTCTGACCTTCGCGGATCATCCATATGAGGCCCTGATCCTGATCGGCTCCTCCCGAGTGCTAGCTCGATATCGGATGCCTTCGACGACTGATATCGACCACACTACTTCGATCTTTGTCTATGGACTCTTTGGATACTCCAAATTGCCAGTAGATATAGAAGAGAGGTAGAGGAGGCTCTCCATAAAATCCTATGGGCTTACAACACTCGTAGCTCACGAAATGGATTCCCGAACCTTAGGTTGAAACCCTAGGGCTGCACTCTTACCCTGAACCTTGTGCGCTCTGTAGTTTTCTTTCTCTCAGAAAATTTTTGACTTTTCTCATGCACACTTGGGGTGGCTCATGAAGGAAAGGAGTCTTCTTCGGATATTACGCATGCCCCAACTCAAATTTTCTTTTAAATGTGTGCCAAACAGAGTAGATATTGTGTGGAGGGATAAGATCAGGTGGTTGCTCATTTGAATTCAAACTCTATTTGAATTCAAATGGTAACCAACCTAATATTATCCATTTGGGGCATGAGAAGGCTGGGCGTGCACCCCCTTGTGCATGGGAAAAGTTTCACAAGAAACTTTTCTCATAGAAAAAATAGGCGTAGGTCAAAAGGAGATGGTGCTAAGGAAAAGATAAGGTTGTTGCTCATTCAAATTCAAACACAATTTGAATTTGAATGGCAACAAACCAATGGTTATCTGTTTAGGATGTGGAGAGACCAGGCATGTGCACTTCCTAGGATGGAAAAATTGTTACGAGAAACAATTTCTTGTAGAGAATAAAGTAGGCACAGATAAGGTGAGGTGGTGCAGGTAGACTAGTCAAACTAGTCTAAAATTTATCTCATCCAATTAAACCAACCCAATTAAAATTGGCCAAGCCCAACTAGACTAGATTAAAATCAACAAATTTAGGCTTAATTAGGCTCAATTAAATCCTAATAAAATTAAAAATTGATCAAGCTCAGCCCTTGATCAAATCAGAGATCAAACCTCCTCGATGATTAGGTCATCTCATAACCTAATCGGATCAAACCCAACTGAATCTAATTCAATTGGACTTGATCCAAAACTTAATACTCAATAAAATTAAATTAATTAGTGATCAAATCACTAATTAAACCTCTCATAAATTTAGAATCTAAATTTGGTGGGTGTCCGGATAATAGAATCCCATCAAAATGAAACTCTTAATCGAAGAGTTCCAAACCAATGAAACTCTTGATCCCGGTATCCCAAACAAATAGAACTCATGATCACAGAGTTTCAGACTAGTGAGACTCTCAATCATAGAGTTCTAGACAGGTAAGACTCAGAGTTTCAGCCATGTAGGACTCTCGATCGAAGAGTCCCAGTCCAGTGAAACTCTTGACCATAGAGATCTAGTCCAGTGGGACTCTTCATCAGCCATCAGATCAGGTAGGAATCTCTAGTATATATGATCCCATAGATTTGATCCTAAGTCAATAGCATAAAAACTACTTTCTGTACCAATCAAAGTGACCATCTAGCAATGATACCTAACACCCGAATAAATCGAATAGTTACAATCGCAACATTCAGAACCTACGTGAATATGATTACCATATAATTCATCCCTTTGATTTTCGTGCATAGGATGTCTCAGAGTTAAACTATCAATTCTAAAAAATACATCCAAATCATGTCTCAACACAATTAGTCCTGTAACTCCTCACTAGGACTACTATGGCCAAGATTTTGCTAAATTGAAATATAATAGAATACATCTCCTAAACTAGAGTGGTCAATTCCATCTTGATTCATACATCGACTCCTCAAGTACTTGACTATACCCAAAAACTATCTATCATTGAATTAAAAATTCAGATAGTCCGGCATCAAAGCACATTGAGTTGCTTGAAAGTCATCATGGTGATCTCAGGTTGGAGAGATATTTATACCCATATTTTATTAGACCAAATCTTGACAGCAGAAGAGCTCCAAAGTTGGTCATGTTCAGTGTAGATGTACCCCTATATCTTCCTGCATGCCATACTAGTATCTCCATACTTCTTGGTTAAGAGGACAACCAATTCATATGGCATGCAATGACCTACACTCGATAAACATTATCATCCTTAGTAACAACGTATCATTTGATCACGAATAGGTTTAAGGACTAAACGACAAATCCTTCTTTGTCAATTCTAAATAGTCTTAAGGACTTCACCATAACACAGAAGTTCATTAGAAGATGTGAAAATTTATGATGAAAATACCTAAATAATTATTATTTATTTATAATTTACATATAAATATAAGAATTTAGCTCAATCGTCAACAGACTGACGATTGGCTTTGGAATATTATTTTCAACAATCTTCCACTTGGACTAAAGCCAATTGGTGTAGTATCTAATACCTATTTTCGACTTAAAGTCGTCGAACCTTTTTACCACAATAACTTTAGTGAATGGGTCAGTCAGGTTCTCCTTTCCATCGATCTTTTGAAGATCAACGTCACCTCGATCTATGATCTTCTAGATAAGGTGGTAGTGGTTTAGAATATGCTTTATCTGCTGGTATGTCTTTGGTTTTTTCGCCTGAGCAATGGCTTCAGAGCTATCACAGTAGAGCAGAACTAGACCATCAAGGAAGGATGCTACTCTAAGCTCAGTGATGAACTTTCTCAGCCACACCATTTTTTTAGCAGCATCTGATGCAGCAACATACTCTATCTCACAAACTGAGTCAGCCACGGTGTGCTGCTTGAAACTTTTTTAGCAGACAGCTCCACCATTAAGGATAAACACATATACCAATACACTCTTACTGTCATCATGATCAGATTGAAAACTAGAGTCTGTAAATTCCACTAGTCTTAAGTCTGACTCACCATAAACAAGCTACTGGTCATTTGTATTTTTCAAATATTTCAGGATGATTTTAACAACCTTCTAGTGATTCTTTTCTGGATCAAATTAGTATCTACTTACTATCCCTAGTGAGTATACCACATCTGATCGCATACATGTCATGGTGTACATGATAGAATCCACTACTGAAGTATATAAAATTCTACTCATACACTCTCTCTCTTAAGATGTTGTCGAATAATCTCTCTTTGAGAGAGAAATTCTATGGCCTATCGATAGATAGCCCTTCTTAAAATTCTTCATACTGAATCACTTCAGCATAGTGTCAATGTACGTGGACTAAAATAATCCAAGCAATCTTTTAGATCTATCTCTATAGATCTTCATCCCTAGAATGTAGGAAGCTTCTTCTAGATCTTTCATGGATAACTATGATGATAGCCAATCATTCCTGATTAAGAGAATGTCATCCACATACAATACAAGAAATACAACCATTGGATAATTAGCCTACTTATATATGCAAGGCTCTTCTTCATTCTTAACGAAGGCATACGTCTTGATCGTCTTATCAAAATATATGTTCAAACTTCGAGAAGCCTGCTTCAGTCCATAAATAGATCTTTGAAGCTTACATATTTTAGACTCATCTATGGATGTAAATCCTTCAGGTTGTATCATATACACCTTTTCATTCAGCTCTTCATTTAGAAAAGCTGTCTTCATATCTATCTATCAGATTTTATAGTCCAGATGGACAGCTATCATAAGCATAATTCGAATGAACTTGAGTGTTACTATAGAAAAAAATGTCTCATCATAGTCTATACCATAACGTTGACGATATTTCTTAGCAACCAAATGGGTTTTATAGATCTCTACCTTTCCATCTGCCCCCTTTTTTTTTGAAGACCCACTTACATCCTATGGATTTTATCCCTTCGGGTGGGTCAACCAATGTTCATACATCATTGATCTTCATGGACTCCATTTTGGATTTCATGGTCTCAAGTCATTTCTCAGAGTTGGATCTCTGCATTGCATCCATGTAGGTGATTGGATCCTCTCATTCTCATCGAGTTTGATAGGATTAACATCTCAGACTAAGAAACCATAGTATCTATCTGGCTGATGTGATACTCTACCAGATCGTCTTAAGGGTGCATGTACAATGGGCTCTGAGTCTGACCTAATCATATCTAGTTCATGTTCAGCTACTTGTATCAGTTTTTTCATCTATCAAACTTTCTCAAGTTCAACCTTAGAGGCATTAGTCCCTTCACCAAGAAACTTCTTTTTCAAAAAGATTTTCTTAAGACTGACAAACACCTTTTGCTTATCAGCTAGGTAGAAGTAATATCCCTTGGTCTCTTTTGGATATCCTATAAAATAACACTTGTCAAACCTAGGTCCAAGCTTGTCCGTTACTAAATATTTGACATAAGCTGAACACCCCCAAATCCCAAGGTGCGAGAGTACTGGCTTACGTTCTATTCATATCTCATATAGTGTTTTAGCTATAGACTTACTTGGAACCCTATTCAAAATGTAACAAGCTAGCTCGAGCGCATATCTCCATAAGAAGATCGATAGATTGATAAATTCCATCATGGATCGAATCATATCCAATAGGATTTGATTCCTCCTTTCAGACACACCATTATACTATGGTGTTCCAAGAGAAGTCCACTAGAAGAGAATCCCATTCTTCCTAAGATATGTTAGAAACTCGCTGGAAAGGTACTCACACCCTCGATCAGACTGAAGAGTTTTAATACTCTTTTTAGTTTGCTTTTCTACCTTATTATAGAATAGTTTGAATATTTTAAATATCTCTGACTTATGCTTCATTAAATAAACATACCCATACCTCGATAGATCATCCGTGAAGGTTATGAAATAGAAATATCCACCTCTACCACTTGAGCTCATGGGTCCACATACATCGAAATATATTAGACTTAAAAGTTTACTGGCTCACTCATCTTTTTTATTAAAAGATGACTTGGTCATCTTCCCAAGAAGATAGGACTCACAGGTCGAAAGTGATTCACAATCACCAACTTCAAGAATTTCTTCTTGAGCTAATCTATTTATTATGTTCTTGTTAATATGACCTAGCCTACAGTGCCAAAAGTAGACTTCTGATACATCATTAAATCTAGGACGTTTACCAGAGGACTGAACCACATTAACAGACTGTGATAGTAAGTAAATTTCGTTATTCAATTGTTCAACAAAAATCGTAATACTATTCAAAATGACATTACAAACATGTTCTTTTATTGAAAATTTATATCTATACATGACCAAAAGGCCTACTAAAATAACATTCAATAAAAAGCTTGGATAATAGTGACATTCATTTAGAATTACATTACGAGAATTGATTATAAGGTTCATGATTCCTAAAGCTAGAACTGAAACTTATCTTCCTTCTTCAATGTTCAGGAACCTCTCGCCTTCATTAAATCTCCTACTGACCTACAAATCCTACATCGAATTATAGATATGATAAGGGCTTTCAGTATCAAATACTCAGACAGTAGTATCACATATCGAAAAATTGTAAGGTGTTATCATATAATTATCTTGCCCAGTAACTGCTTGCTTCTTCCTTGGTCTGTTCGGATCTAGGAAGGTAATGCACTGAGAATAATTCCTTTTTTAGTACCCCTGCTTCTTGCAAAAGAAGCACTCTACCTAGCTCTAATCCGTCTTGTGCTTCTTGGTCTGACCCTATGTAGATATCCCAGCATGTGACTGCACCTTCTTATTCTTCTTCTTCTTATTCTTCTTTTCTTTCTTAAAGGATCGATGACTAGAAGAAGACCCTCCCACTACATTCACCGACTCCTTATGGAGCTGGTGATCCTTCTCAATGTTCTGCAGTAACTCCAATAAGTCATGGTAGTTCACTGTAGGCTTTATCATTCAAAAATGAGTAAGGAAGGAAAGGAAGAACTTGGATAAAGAATTCAGGATCGCATCCTTGTCGAGCTACTCATGCAAGGAGAAGCCTAGCTTACTCAAGTGCTCAATCATCTCAATCATATATAATATATAATCAATGACTGATGAATCATCCCTCATCCGAGCATTAAAAATGGCACAACTAGTCTTGTGTCTCTCAAAGTTGTTAGGCATGCCAAAAAAATTCATTCAACATTTGAAGCATCTCCTGAGATTGGCATTTTTGAACCTATGGCTAAACTCATCATTCATTGCCACTAGCATTATGCATTGAATGATGGTGCGGTCATTGGACCAATTCTGATAAGTTTTTCTAACTACCTTACTAGCATTCGGGACTGGCTCCTCAGATGCTGGATCCATCAAAATATACAGGATTTGCTCATACTCCAGAACTATCTTTATCTTTCGATATTAGCTATCGAAGTAAGATCCCATGAGTTTGTCATTGTCTAACAATGACTGGAACAATAGGGTAGTGGCCATTTCTGCACAAAAAAAAACCAAATCTATTTAGTATATGAATTATTTACTCTAAAGACTTGGACTTTAGTCTAAATGTTCTCTCACTATTTTATACGAATTGATAGCCTCTACCTCCAATTCGAGAAATTACTTTAATTTTTTAATGGATACTAGAATCCATAAAGACTATACATAAGCCCAACTTTGGTTGGTCAATCCATGTATATCTATGGAAAGATTCATAACCAATTATTTCTCTAAATAACTTTTAGTAATTTAATTTTATTCTAAAAATCTAATCAATAGACTTTGGCCTCTACTGAAAAGATCCGATTAGATCCAACCATTAACATGACCATATTTGGTGCATCTGATCAATAAATGATCAAATCCGATTTTGGCCGGCTAACTTGACCACCATTAGAAAGACATGCCCAAACCATCATTTTATGAACGATAATTTCATTAGTCAATAAGCACCAGGCCTTTGGGCCTCCAATGATTATTAAACTAATGGATCCATTATCACTCAACTTAATGAGAGACTATGACCTAATTATCACCATAACTATATCATTTTAAGGACCTAATAATTTTAGAGAGTTTATTAATTGATTTTAAGAAGAAAAGAAGAAAAAAATTAATCAGCCAATTTTGATCCTCCCACTGACTTCACCAAGTCAGATTATAAAAGATCTAATTCAAGCTGACATTAGGAGCACCTAAATTAGTCACACTGATTTACCTAATTAACATGGATGAGCCCAAATCATCAAGTAATTTAATTAAAACCTAACTTATCAGGATGGCCAGGTAAGTGAGATCAGTGTAAGGGATATGCCATTAACTCGTCAAAGATCGAATCAATGCGAGTAGCTCCTAATTAAAAATCACTGGTTTGAATTGCCAAATTTACCTTAGACACCATTCGATTCATTAGTTTCAATTTGACCAATCCAGTAATTTTGGGTTTGACTGTGTAACTACGAATCAAGTCCATTTGGTCCTTGTTAAAGGCATGGACTTGACCAACTACAACTATTATAATTGACTCTAAAGAGTCTTTGATCTAATTTAAATCAATATTTGGTTAGATTTGATCAATTATTCTAATTTAGTCTATTCTTTAACTAACCTTAGGTCTAACTCAATTAATGAACTTAATTCATCTAATCCAATAACCCACATTTTATGATTAATGACTTAGGATCTTTAATTCATATTTCTATATCCTAATTTATTTTACTTAATTCTTAATTAAGTTTTTAGGCTGAGGGTTGGGGTTCGGTGTTTTGAAAATATTTTTTAAAATTTTGAAAGATTCTTTACAACCTAGCACTATTCACTAAATGGATCGACTCATTTCAAAAATGGGTCAGCTTATTTTACAAACAGTACTAGTTATAGGATTTTAATCTAAATCTATGTACACTACATAAAAATTATGAATCTAAATTTAAATCTAATCTAACACATTCATGATTAAAATTTAGATTACCCTAATATCAAAAATTCTTTCATCATTTATCTTTAGGAATGAGTTCACGAAGGCACCTTACCGCTATAAGAGATTCTCATCGAATGGAAGGAGGTGATCTTTAAACCATGCTTATCCCTTATGATCGGATGGCTTGGTGGCTCATTCAAGCTTGATTACTAGGCTACTCAAATGAAATACATATCTAATATGCATAAATTTTTAAATTTTAAAGCATATAAATTAAATTTAATGAACCTTGCTCTGGTACCACTGTAGGATTTCAGTGCAAGGTTTTTAACTCTACTTTCAAATTTTATTTTAAAAATTGATTTAATATAATAGAAAATAAAATTAATCTAATTAATTTAGAGCTACTAATCATATTAGAAAATGCTACACTAAGGATCCCATTGGTGCAGAAATCTGCAAGGACGCCGGAGGCAGCTGAAGTTGGAAAGATGAGGCTACCAACTGGACCTATAAAATAAAATTCTAACCATAGGTAGGTGGCTCTGATAGGATCCTTCAATGCTCAAGTTAGTTTTTTGGCTTACTGGAATGGAGTGCTCAGAAAAATAGAGCAGAGTAACAAGAGAGAAGAGAGCTTAGAGAAAAACGTATATGGAGGGTTTCTTTTATAAACGGAGCATGTAACAAACTGATGGTGACAGCTATAACCATCTGGTAGTGGGCCACTCAGATTATATGGAGTTTGTTATGAAGGATGAGTTATCATTTATCATGACTTGTAGATGGTGAAGATCCCTTTATTGAAGTTCGAACGTAGGTTGGAGATTTCAATGTATGTGGTGGACTTATGACTGGCCAAGGTCCGTTAGGGTTAAAGCCTAGTGACTTTAAAGAGTTTGAAAGCCTTCTAAGCCGCGTGCAAGTAGGTGCCTCCTAAATTGAGATTGAAGTTCTGTGCTCCATCTTTCATAGAGCAGTTGTTATGAATCAGTGATTTGATGAGATTTCTTTGAATGGCTCTAGCTGACTGGCATAGCAGGGACTATGTGGATCCACGATTGGAAGGAGCACTGTTGGAAGGAGTATGATTGGAGGATTTCATCCAAAAGAAGTGCGACTGGAAGAGTTCACCTAGAAGAAATTTGACTGAAAGGAGCGAAGTTGGAGGAATTCATTTGAAAGAAGTTCGATTGGAAGGAGCGCTGCTAGAGGAGTTCATCTCATAAATTCAACTGGAAGGAGTGCTGTCGGGAGGAGCGTGACTAAAGGAGTCCATTCAGAAAGAGCGCAACTGAAGGAGTCCATCTAGAAGGAGCACGACTGAAGGAGTCCATCCAGAAGGAGCACTATTGAAGGAGTTCATTTGAAAGAAGTGCGATTGAAGGAGTTCGTTCGAAAAGAGTGCGATTGGAGGAGCTTGACTAGAAGGGGCGCTGCTGGAAGGGGCATGACTGAAGAAGTTCGATTGAAGGAATTCATTTGGAAGCAGTTCATCCAAGAGGAGTTCAACAGGAAAGAGTGCATTGTCCGTGATACAAAACTTCAACTATTTTCAAAACTCATCACCAATCAAGGTTGAGAGGGTGGAACTTTGGTTCTGTCATTTCTTCTAAGTTAAGAAGTGTTGGTTAGTTAAATAATAATTTTTTTTTAATGTTCTAGACCTTCTGGTCAGATTTTATTGTGCCCTCGACAAGTTTTGCAGTATGGACTTGTTGTTGGGAGGATCGGCAAATTTCTTCAGAATAGGGGTCAGCGGCCAAGGACTTTGGTGGAGATTATTTTACCCCCAACACTTGTATCTCTACTCTCGAGTTCAAATTTTGAATGAAGAGAGTATAGAAAAATTATTGTTGCCAAAATTCTTAATCAGCTTTCCACTCTCGGAGAATAAAATATTTTGGCTTTTCTGAATTGGCGCCAAGGTTTAATGCTGAATGACTTGAAAGGACAAACTTCCTCGAAGACTTGTTTGGCATGGAGCTCCATGTATGGCATAATTATTATTTTATCAAGTCCTAGGAATGAGTGGGACATGTAGTGGGTTAGGGTCGGCTGAGGAGGTCCTACAATCATAACTTCTTCTAGTTTCGTCCCTTTGTTTAAGCCCTTCTTCTTCCTTCTGATGCTCCATCTCCATCTGTGCTTTCTCTTTCTCCTTTCTACCTTGTTCTTCCCCATCTCAATGCTCTACCTTTTCTATTGATTCTCCAGCCATCATAGACCGATTTTTGCTCTCTCGACCATCTCGCCTTGTTTTCTCTTGTTCGCAATCCTTCCAGCTATTGGAATCTCTATCAACTGTACTTCATCCCTCTAGTTATCTTCTTAGCAATCTAGGTTAGTCCTCAGTTGCCCTCTCTCTTTTTTTCTTTTGTTTTTTAGCTTTTCAGTCTTCTATATGAGTTTTGCTATTCTTTTCCCAAGGTTTTACAATCTTTTTCTTCTCACTTTCTTGAAGATTTCCAAGCTTCTTTTGATTCGAATGTCTTCCAAAACTTTATGGTTGTCTGATTTTAGGAGTCTGTCCGATCTATCTTTCTAAAACCCTAATTTTTAAGAAAAGACTGAACTTAGGGATGTACCCCATCCAAACTTCATACCAAGAATTATTCCATGTTTCTTGTCTCCAGATGATCTTTTCTTGATTAGGATCCGACATGGAATCCCTCCTAAGTACGAACTAGAACTTCCTGGGCTAAGTGACTGGGCTTGTTTTTCTCCTCCAGGATGTTTCTATTTGTACTTAGAAGCTTTTCGTGACGGGTTGAGGCTTTCTCTTTCTCTTTTGTAGTAGCCCTTTTTTATTTCTTTAACATCTCTTTTACTTCCATAGTGCCAAATTATTTTAGGTTTATTATTGGATTTGTCTTCCTTTGCCCCTCTGCTGAAGTTCATCCAACTATTTTTCTGCTTCAAAATATTATACTTTTAAGCATCATGCTTCTATGAAGGATTGGTGGTACTTCTCATCCTAGTTTAGTATGAAAGGATTGTTGAAAGGTGCTCCTTTTTCTATCCATAATTAGAAAAAGAGGTTCTTCTTTGTATCATGTTTGACCTTAGAGTTAGGACTTCCTTCCTGAAATTTTCTTAGAGAATTAGTTCGTCGAGCTCCTAGGTTAGAGAGGAACAATCTTGATTCTGCCAATAAACTCAGAAACTATCGACCCCCCTATCCGAACTTTTGAAGGATCAGACTTTGTTCAATATGGGTTTGAGTCCTTTCAATCCTACTGGTATATCTCTGCACTTCATAAAAATTATTCTTCCCTTTTTCTCCTTTCTCCTCTCCCCTTTTATTTTTCGATCGTGCCTCTCCTTTATTGCAGAGATGGATTCTCAGGTGGTTGAAATGCTCGCTAGGGGACTCCAAGCACACAAGAGAAAAGGAAAAGCACCCATCGAGGTTTCAAAGAAGACAAGGGTTGATATCCCAAGCTTTGCAGCTCCTAACAATGCCACTACTGCTCCCAAGGTTCTTGATGATGCTGAGGTTGTTCTGGTCATCGAGATGGGTGCTATTGATGGGGCCGCAATGCCCCCTACATCTTCGGACCCTTCCACCAAAGTTGGAGTTTCGGAGCTTCCTGAGGGAGGAGAGAAGAAAGAAAAAGGAAGGAGAAATAGAAGTTGGTTATTGTAAAAGTTTGGCATAAGACTCATCCCAGCAAGTCCAATAATGACGATGATGACTCGAAAGAAAATTTCTTCTACAACTGAAACATCATCAGGGATCTAGTTGACAAGTTTGCCCTACCTAAGGTGGTGGAAAAGATCGTTGACTTTGATTATGAGTAGTGCACTTGAGATTCTCTTGGGGCCTTCCTTGAGGTAATTATCTTATCCCTTCATTCTTCCCCCCCTTTTTTTCATGTACATGCCTAACTCAATTTACTTCTTGCAGTCGGATCACCAATTACTTACATAAAAATGGTGAATTGCTTGAGGTCAGAAGATTTGAAGACTCAGGAGGACCATCAGGCCAAAGTTAGCTGCCTCCAGGAGAAGAAAGTCATCGAGGTCGATCGCCTTACGAAGAAGAAGGCTGTCGAGATCGAAGCTCTTCAAGAAGCACTTAAAAATGAAGAGCAAGCATTGGCGGAATTGAAGGCTATCTTGGCTTTGGAAGAAGAGAGGAGGAAGAAGGTTGAAGCTGAGATCGCTGATTTGGAGGAGTAAATTTTGAGATAGGTCTCAGAGGCAAAGGCCCAAGCAATAGAGGAGTCCAAAGTCTCCTCTGAGATGAGGGTCCTGAATGTCAAGTTCGGCCAGGAGGCCTTCATCAAAGGGTTCAAACTTTGTGAGGATAGGATGGCCAGCAAGTTTCTTGAGCTTGACCTTGGCTTCTTGTATGAAGGAGCTCGTGAAGGTGGAGCGAAACAATCCACTGCCGCGATTGACCTTCTCCTTGTCAAGCCTGTTGTTGGAGAGTCGGGGCTGACTGATGCTGTGATGAACTCCTTAACCGTTTCCCCAGAGGTTTGAGATCTTTTTTTATTATATATTTTTTTTCATTTTTTCTTCTTGTACTTGGACATTTTGAATTAATGAAAAGAAAATTTTCTTTATGCTTATGGCATGGTATGCTTGTGTTTTAGAATGCTATAGCGAAGATAATCATGATTTACCTCCTCCTGTTGATGCCACATCATTACCTCAAGGCCTTCCCCGAGGTCTATCATTAAGGACCTAAAGAGAAAAGTTCATCAAACTAAGAGAAAACTGAAGAAAGCAGAGGATGAGCTTTAGAAGTTGAAGAAGCATTATTCTGAAGCTATAATTGAAGTTACTCGTCTTCGACAAGTCCATAGAAAGGGCACCATGGACGACATCAATAAGAAGCACCATCTGACAGAGGAGCTAGAACAGGTGAAGAAGCTTGGCAACGATAAGGCGTGGACTTTAATGACGAAGGCAAGCTCTCTAGAAGTCAAGTTGAGGGCTATGTAAGAAAGGATTCGATTACTTGAAGGAAGCTCGACGTGGTCCACCAAACGAGAGAAATATAGCTGGGACTAAATAAAAAAAAGTTCTCTGAACTCCAAAATCAATTATAGATAGCTGAGGACTCTCATAACAAATATAGATGTGATTGGTGTGACCAAGTCACCGACCTCAAGGAGAAGCTTTGAAGAGCTGATGATGAAATCGCTCGACTTCGATGATAATTATCTGAAATGGCCCGAGCTAGCTCGAGTAGAGACTCGATGGTGGTTCTATCTTTACGGAGCTCTTTGGAGAGCTTGTCTACTTTGTATGAGAACAATCTGTGTAGATTGGTGTGGTACTCCCAAGCCTTGGGAGGCCACAGGAGGAGTCAGGGTGTTGGCTATGAAAGTTTAGGATGGATGTGAGTCCTAGGACTAGGATAGGAGTTATCCTAGGATGAAGGTGGTGTGTAGCCCTTCAAGGGCTCGAGGTTTAGGTGTGAGAACTTTAAGGAGGGCTTGGTAGGTGCTTCAAAAACTTGGGATATAAGATGGAGTAAAAAACCAAAGCCAGGAGAAGAATCAACTAAGATAAGAAGATGACACATAGGTGGGCTGGCTTGGATATGCAGTCAAGCTGGCTTGGGGCATAGCCAAGCCAGCTATCTTAGGCAGACAAAAGATAAAGTTCAGACAAGACACAGTCGAGTTAGCTCAACTTCTGAGAGAGCCGACTCAACGGTGGCGTGCATCACATATGAAATTTTCTGTTTGATCTAGAATAGGATTTTATTCTAGGGGTCTTAAGATCTAATCCAATAAGATCTTAAGGGGGCTAACTCATGTATGAATTGAATTTAGATCCAAAGGATGAGAGCATATGAGACATGGGTGTACATGGACTTGGTGAGTGCTTTCATGTATTGGGTTAGCCTACGAGAATTTTTTAGCTGGGGCTGGGTTTATTAGGATTTATGTGGTGTAACAAAAATTCTAGGGCATATAAACCCAAGTTTTGTAATTTTTACAAGGAGTGGAATCAATACACAATTTTTCTTTCTAACTCTCTTCTTTCTTTTCTCTCTGGTTCCAATGCCAAGCTCTAGGTGCCATCAATCTTTGCTCTTCTTCATATTTCTAGATTAACACTTAGGTTTGCGCAAGAGATCAGATCTACAACTTTTGTTTCGAGCAGCCGTAGGCATAACAATTGATATCAGATTAGTACCGATTGTTTCAACACTTGGTATCTGAGCCCGATTGAGCGTGAAGGAGAAAGAAGATAAAATTTTAGCTCAAATTTCAGTAGAGATCAGTAGCGAGGTTCAGATCTAAGATTTTTTTCAAGCTTCGTGAGGAAGGAAGTGATCTAAGGGTTGCTGTCCACCGTCCCTATTCATGGTAATTTTTAGATCTACCTGTTGGTTGTTTTTTGATTCGATTTGATCATGAAGAATAGTGGGTTAAAGGTAGAATTTGACAAGTTTGATGGAAAGAAAAGTTTCAAGATGTGGAAGGTTAGGATGGAGGATCTGCTAATTCAGATGAGGCTAGATTCGATCTTAGAGGATAGGTCGGAGGAGATGATAGATAAGAAAAGAAAGTCCTTGGAGAAAAGGGTATGTGCTATGATTAGAGCTTGTTTGGTAGATGAGGTGCTATATGACATGTTAGAAGAGAAGACATGTAAGGATTTGTGAACGAGATTACATCAGTTGTACATGGGAAAGAACATATGCAACAAGTTGGTGCTGAAGAAGCAACTTTATAGCCTTCGGATGTAAGACGGTGAGGATATTGTGGGACATATTCTGCATTTCAACCAGATGAGCGTCGACTTGCTCAACATTAGGATGGAGTTTGAAGAGGAGGATAAGAGTTTATTATTGCTATGTTCGCTATCCGGGAGCTTCAATCCATTGGTAACAATGTTGCTATATGGTAAGGAGATACTGATGTACGAGGAGATCATATCAGTGCTAAGATCCAACGAGTAGTGAGAATAGATGACGAAAAGCAAGGTCTTCCAGGAGGATTTCATAGTTTTAGAGAGGCCAAGAAGAGGAAAGAAAAAGGATGAGTAGAGGGGTAGCAAGAGATCTAAGAAGTGCTTCAAGTGTGGTGAAGCAGGGCACTTTAAGCGAGAATATCCACTTTGGAAGAAGTGCAAGAGATAAAAAAAGTTAAATTTCATCGGTTCAGTCACTCAAAGTGAAGAGTTAGATGAGCTCTTGGTAGTTTTGGAGGAGCCTATAGGGTGCAGTGTATTCGAGATAGTTTCAGAGGGATCCATGGAGTGCGAAAGATTCAAAGGAGCAGCGATTGTATTTGAGGTATAGCGGCAGGCTCAATAGTGCAGCATTGGATGGTTGGACTTGAGGGACTCGATTACAGAGTCAGCTTCTTCGACATCAAGAGGACTTTAGTTTTAGGTGGGGCACTAGGTAGAGATGGCTTCGTAAGTGGAGAAAGTTTTGACATGAGTTCAGATCGTAGGAGTATAGGAAGACTAATATCCTAGCACCAATGATAGAGATGCACAATTCTAGGTGGAGCAGCATGTATGGAAGGATGGGCAATGTTCTGAGAAGACTGTATCAGGGTATGCAATGGGTGCCAGCATAGGATTGTTACAAATTCTCCATAAAAGTCAAGGATAAATGATGCAGTTGCCAAGCAGAAGGGTATCTACAACTCCAAGGGTGGTGCATAGGTGCAAATCAAGATCTTCAGTAGTGGATGTGGTCATCCCAAAGGCTTCAAAGGAAGCTCAGCAGCTGAAGAAAGATGGCAGTGGCAAAGTATGCATAAAGAGCTGTCAGGACATGCAACGATAATGGGATCTTGCAGAAGAACATTGCTAGGTATGCCAAGGCTTGGACTCACCAAGGTGGAGAATGTGAGGATTGGTGTGGTGCTCCTAAGCCTTGGAAGGCCATAGGAGGAGTCAGGGTATTGGTTCTAGGAGTCTAGGATAGGTGTGAGTTCTAGGACTAGGACATGAGTTATCCTAAGGTGAAGGCCGTGTATAGCCCTACACGGGCTCGAGGTTCAGTTGTGAGGATCTTAAGGGGGGCTTGGTAGGTGCTTTAGAAACTTGGGACACAAGATGGAGCAAAGATCCAAAGCCAGGAGAAGAATCAGTCAAGATAAGAGGCTGACACACAAGCAGGCTGGCTCGGATACGTAGTCGAGCTGGCTCGGGGCACAGCCAAGCCGGCTATCTCAGGTAGATAGAAGATAGAGTTAAGACGAGATGCAGTCAAGCCAACTCGACTTCTGAGAGAGCCAACTCGACGGTGGCGTACAAAACATATGGAGTTTTTTGTTCGGTCTAGAATAGGATTTTATTGTAGGGGTCTTAAAATCTGGTCCAGTAAGGTCTTAAGGGGGCTAACTCATGTATGGATCGGGTTTAGATCCAGGGGATGAGAGCATATGAGACATGGGTGTACATGGGCTTGATGAGTGCTTTCATGTATTGGGTTAGCCTAGAAAAGTTTTTCAGCTGAGATTGGATTTATTAGGATTTATGTAGTGTAACAAAAATCCTAGGATATATAAACCTAGGTTTTGTAACTTTTATAAGGAGTGGAATCAATACACAGCTTTTCTTCCTAACTCTCTTCTCTCTTTTCTCTCTAGTTTCAATGCCAAGCCCTAGGTGCCATCAATCTTTGCTCTTCTTTGTATTTCTGGATTAACATCCAGATTCATGCAAGAGATCGGATCTACAACTATGGTTCCAAGCAGTCGTAGGCATAACAATTGGTATCAGGTCAGTACTGATTATCCCAACATAGCCAAATGGAAGTGCGGGAGTTGAAGATACAAATGGTTTATCAATAGGACGTTGTGAAAGATGCAGAGATCGAGTTGGCTGTGTTAAGAAAAAAGCTGAGGGAAGTTGAGGACGACTTTCGGATGCATAAGAAGTTGTTGAGTGAAAGCCTGGTGGCTAGGCGGAAACTCGAAGAGAAGATTAAGGACTTGAAGTTATCCCTGATATTAGCTGGTGCTGGCAGTCCAAAGTGTGACTTAGAATAGGATTTTGGCCTCTTTTTCTCTTCTTTCTCCTCTTCAAGCTGGTCCTATGGATCTTTCCATGTACCGAACTTTTATTTCAATGAAATACTATGATCATTTTATCTCAGATGAATGCTTTTGTAGTTCTTTTTTTTTGTGATTGTGGAGTTATTCCTCAGTAATGGTTGTAGCTTGCCGCAGCATATATATATCCTTTAATCATATACAATAACTTTTGGATAAGTTTTTTTTTTTTGGGTTTGTATAATCGGGTCCTTGTGTCTTTTGTGTCTAGACGAGGTCCTCCTTTTTTCGACAAAGTTATTGGGGCATGAAAGGGTCGTTGAAAGGATCTCTCCTCGTGTTCCCCTGTCAAGACGAGATCCTCCTGCTCCTGATAGGATTGGTCTTTATCTTTGTTTGGACGAAGTCCTTCTTCTGTCCCTAACAAAGTTATTGTGATGCAAAAGAGTCGTTGAAAGGGCCTCTCCTCGTGTCCTCCTATCAGGACGAGATCCTCCTATTCCTAATAGGATTGGTCTTTATCTTTATTAGGTAGAGGTCCTCCTTCTATCCCTAACAAAGTTATTAGGATGCAAAAGGACTATTGAAAGAGCCTCTCCCCTTCTTCTGTCTTAAATAACTAGAGGTCTTCATTCATGTCATGATGAGGTTCTTCTCTTGTTTCTGACATGGTTAGCCTTTACTCTTGTTAGGATGAGGTTCTCCTTCTATACCTAACAAGATTATCAGGGCATGAAAAGACTGTTGAGAGGGCCTCTCCCCTTTGATCCATGTCAGGATGAGGTTCTTCTCTTGTTCCTGACATGGTTGGATTTTACCTTTGTTAGGACGAGGTCCTCCTCATGTCCCTAACAAAGTTATTGGAATGCAAAAGGGCCATTAAAAGGATCTCTTCCCTCCTCCTATCTTAAACAATCAGAGGTCTTCATTCATGTTAGGATAAGGTTCTCCTTCTGTTTCTGATATGGTTAAACTTTATCCTTGTTAGGACCAGATTCTCCTCCTATTTTTAATAAGATCATTGAGGCATGAAAGGACTATTGAGAAGGTCTCACTTCTTTGACCAATGTCAGGATGAGATTCTCCTCATATTTCTGACATGGTTGGCTTTTATCTTTGTTAGGACGAGGTCCTCCTCCTATTCTTAATAAAATCATTGGAATATAAAAGGAACGTTGAAAGGACCTCTCTCCTTCTTCTGTCTTAAACAATCAGAGGTCTTCATCCATATTAGGATGTGGTTCTTCTCCTATTCCTGACATGGTTTGTCTTTATCCTTATTAGGATGAGGTTCTCCTTCTATTCCTAACAAGATCATCGAAGCATGAAAGGGCCATTGAGAGGGCCTCGCCCCTTTGATCTATGTCAAGACGAGGTTCTCCTCCTGTTCCTGACATGATTGGCTTTTACCTTTGTTAGGACAAGGTCCTCCTATTTCTAGTAAAGTTATTGGGATGCAAAAGAACTGTTAAAAGAGCCTCTTCCCTCCTCCTATCTTAGACAACCAGAGGTCTCCTACTTTATTTAAGGATAGAGCTCGGTTAAGTCATTTCCTGTCATCATATAGTTTTGTGCCAAGGAACAATAATGTTGAAATAAGAAAATTTTATTAAAGCAAGGTCATTGATAACACATTCGCAAGTTCTCCGAGTTCTAAGGTTGTGGGAGTGCTAACCCTCCAAGCTCTTTTAGATAATATGTTCCCAATCAGATGACTTCTATGACCTCACAGGGGCCTTCCTAGTTCGGAATGAGCTTTTCTTGATTTTGAGGTTGTAAAACATCTGCTCATCAAAGTACCAGATCTCCTCCTCGAAATATCTTGCTTCTGACCTTGGAGTTGTAGTAGTGGGTAATTTTCTGCTTGTAGACTACCATTCGAATTTAAGCCTTCTCTTGCTTTTCTTCCAACAGATCGAGATTTGTTCTTAGATCTTGAGAATTATTTTACTCAAAAAAAGCTTCAACTAGCGTTGAAGGAAGTTCAAGATCAATTGGGATGACTGCCTCTGTCCCAAAAATGAACGCAAAATGGGTTTCTTTAGTTGGCAATCTTTGTGTGGTTCTATAAGCTCAGAGCATGTGGTAAAGTTCATCCACCCAAGTTCTTTTTGTTCTTTCAAGCCTAATCTTTATTTCTTGAAGCAAAGTTCTGTTAGTTACTTCAGCTTCACTATTCTCCTGTGGATGAGCTACTGATGTGAAGTGGTGAAAAGTATTCAAGTTTTCACAGAACTCAGTGAACTTTGCTCCTACAAATCGACATCCATTATCAGTAATTATTATTCATGGTAGATCAAATCTGCAAACTATCGACTTTCAGATGAAGTCCTACATTTTAACTTTAGTGATCTTGGCCAGAGGTTCATCCTCGACCCACTTAGTGAAATAATCAATGGTCATCAACAGAAACTTTCGCTATCCGGATGCCATGGAAAAAGGCCTAAGTATATCCATCCCCCATTATGCAAAGGACCAAGGAGCACTTATCGGTGTGATCTATGAAGCTAGCTATCTTTGAATATTTGTATTTCTCTAACATCTATCACATTTTCTTTTATAATCCATCGCATCCTAGTGCATCGTTTGTCAATAGAATCTCTGCCGAAGTAACTTATATGATAAGGATCTCGCCCACAGATGATTTTTGCATATTTTTTCATAAACTTTCCTCAAGACATAATCAGCTTTAGAAGATCGGAGATATTTGAGGAGTGGTAAGGAGTATGACCTCTTGTACAACTTATTTTCATATAAAATATAGTGGGAAGCCTGATTTTTTAACTTTCGAGCCTTTTTGTGGTCTCTGGAAAGAACTCCATCTCTGAGATAAGAGATTAACAGATCGATCTAGCTGGTCTCCTGATCGACTTGCATTACTGCCTGGGGTTCTTCGAAACTTGGTTGCTGTAGAACTTCATAGAGGACTTCTTTCGGTAGTTCATTTGGGGCTAAGGTGGCCAATGATGCGTGCTAATTTATAGCTATGGCAAGTGCACCAGTCGATCAAGTAATAAAGTGAATGAGTAGAGTATCGTCCCTAGAGAATTGGAAAACAAGTACTGAAAAGCTCTTTCCTATGCTTTATTTAGAAGATCGATTTATGAGAATAAAAAAAATTAAAAAAAATAATTAAAATAATTAAATTTTTTTTTTATTAAATAGAGAGAGTGTAAATTATTGAGGTTTTAAATTCAAGAGCAATGGATTACTAAGGCAATCGGTTCACCAACTCAATCAATACGATATTCAGGTTTTTAGATTAATTTTATTTCATGTGACGGTGGAGTCTCCTAATTTATTCACTACCCTTTGGTCCAGGCATAGCAAATCTATTAATATTTATTAATTACCCTTTGATCCAAGTGTAATTTAAATAAATATTAATGCATTAGGTTTTGTGAAACCCTCTAATTAAAATACGCTGCGTCCAAAGCGCACTAAAATTCCCGCATGCATATGAATTCTAATTTGATTCATAATACAAGGTATATAATCAAGAAGCATTAACATAGATGTACTTGGTCCGTAACATCTATGTTCATCAGATCAATTAGAAGATGGCCAGTAATCTAAAAGCATTAAGATCAGATTTATATACTCCTCATGAATAAAATTTAAAAATAAATTATACTGAATATTGCATCAAAAGAGTGGCTACACCTTAGCCTTAGTAAAATAAAATTTAGTTCATGATAACAAATTTAAAAACAATAAATAAAATAAAAAGCATGAAGAAATTAGACTGTTTGATTGCTGAAATTGATTATCTGTTGCTCTTGATGCGGAGAACTTGGTGAAGAAGAAGAGGCTCCTTGATATCTCCTCTCTCTTTCTTCCTCTCTCTCTTTCTTTCTTTTCCTTCTTCCCGTCTCTCTCTGTTTTCTCTCTGATTCTCCTTTTTCTTTTTTCTTTCTTTTCTCCTTTTTTTCTTCCCGTCTCTCTCTGTTTTTCCCTTTTTCTTTTCTCTTTCTTTTTTTTTTTTTTCTCACGGCAACGGGGCTTTTTATAGATGAAGTTTCTCCAAAATCCATCCAAAAACTAGGATTTTAGACTCCTAAAACAATTCAAACTATAAGATCTGAATAATTCTGGCCGTGCGATGTTGATCAAACGGTCCAAAAACCACTCAAAAAACCCTTAAAATAACCCAGATCAAGTCGGATTTAATATCAGCCGTTGGATCATCCAATGGATTGAATCTGGGTCGTCCGATCTCGTTGAAAATCAGCCTTCAGACCTTTAGTTTCAGTCGGGATGAATCTCGGCCGTTGGATCTCGATCGGGAGCTGCGGATGCCGTCCATCAGCGCCTTCTTCTCGTCCGTCCGATCAAGCTTCAGTGAAAACCGCCCGTTGGATCAGCCAGAATTCCCAAATTGCCCTCCGTGGACCGTGCGCGAGCCCGGTGTTGCGTGGACCGCCGCGTTCTTCAACCAATCAGAGCGCGCCTCCGTACTGTGAAATTCCTGAAATACCCTTCGGATGGTCCACCGTGCGCCGCGAAAAATGCTGACGTCATCCTGACGTCAGCGTTGCGTCAGTTTTTTTTTTTTTTTTTTTTTTTGAAATTCGATTCTGGGCTCGTTTGAAGTCCGTTTTGCCTGAAATTTTTTCATCTGAATCAGAAAAATGAGATCTTCACATTGGTGGCCTTCTTTCCTACATAAGATTAATAAAAAGTATCAATTTTTTAATAAAATATTTTAATTTATTTTATAATTTAATACTTTTATTAGTATATTTTTACCACTTATCACACCCCCCAACTTAGTCATTGCTAGTCCCTTAGCAATGTTTTATTTAATACCATATTTTCAATAAGATTATCCATCACAAGAGATAAAATCTAGGATTAAAGGATCAAAAAGTTTAGAAAATACTGCTAACTAAGCATTGAGCTTCAGAAGCAAATTTTTTAGTCAATACAATTAAAAACTTTCTTAGAGTACATCAAAGATCTATAGCACTTATGTTCGTGATGACTAACTTTAGCATTTCAGTATTAAAAATTAAAAGAACAAAAGTATCCTCTCTTATCACCTATTTTGGTCAATTTTCTATACATTCTCAATTTTATACTCATGAATTAAGGTAGCTTTCACACTGCCTTTTTTTTTTTTTTTTTTTTTTTTTTTTTTTTTTTTTTTTACTGTGCTGAGCATCCTGGCCTTTCCTTCACCATTTTACGTGAAATTTCCACACTTGACCTAGGTGCAGAGACCCAGTTACTAGGCTTTGGGCAATCCACATATACTCTATCTTTTGCACTTTATTTATAGGCAGGTAGCTCTTTCCTTAAATTCAAGTTTCTTTGATTAGAATGTATATTAATTACCAATTTTCAGTGATAATTGAATCCTCAGTTGGCCTTATAATCAATACCTACTTTGCCTTGTTAGTGTGCATGTGCAATTAAAAAGTGCTAATAATCTTTTAATGACCTAAGTAGGCTGCTAAAAGTTGACCAACTAATCTACTTCTTTAACTCATTACATTCATTAGCAAATAATTCTATCTTTTATCACTTATCCAGTTTATCTTGCTCAAGATTTTCTTCTTGACACATGATTTTTTTTTTTTTTTTTTTTATATTATTCTACATTGTTTTAAAGGAGAAAGAAAAATAAAGGATGTAATAAAGGATAGGAAAGAATACACCTGATTTTGGTTCAATCTGGTTCTTTGGAGCTTTGAAATTTTGCTTGAGTTCTCATTGATTTTTCTGCAAAATTGAAAATACACACCAGAGCAGTAAAAGAGCAACAACAAATTACTGAAAAAAAAATAAAAAAAAAATGATCAAAACTAAAAAGAAAAGAAACAACCTATCTAGTAGTTCTGATTTATAGTCTTCAGCTTGACTTTCTTTGAAGTTCTAAAGTGGATCAATCTGGTGCCACTTCAATTGGAATACTTTCATGTTTGATCGAAGTCCTCTTTCAATTTGACATTGCTTGCTTTTATAGTCTCAAACCTTATTTTCTACAGAATTCTCATATAATGGATTGTCAATAATGTCAATTAGAAAATAAGTTTGATTATCATCAGGATGTTTAGTATCTTTAAAAACATTAAAAGTAACTTGTTCATCTTGGACTCTAAGAATTAATTTTCCTTGTTGAACATCTATTAAAGCTCCTCCAGTAGCTAAAAAGGGTCTCCCTAAAATAAGGGGTACATCATAATCTTCTTCCATATCAAGAACAATAAAATCAACAGGGAAAAATAAACTTGTTTACCTTTACCAAGACATCCTCCACTATACCTCTTGGATATTTAATGGATCTGTCGGCTAATTGAAGAGTAATAGTGGTAGGCTTTGGTTCTCCTAGACCCAGCTTTTCTGAAAATAGAAAAAGGCATGAGATTAATGCTTGCTCCTAAATCACATAAAACTTTATCAAAACTACAATCACCAATAATGCAAGGGATAGTAAAACTCCCTGGATCTTTTAGCTTCTGTGGTAATTTATTTTGAAGTATTGCTGAGCATTCTTCATTCAAATTTATTCTCTCATGCTCCTTCAGCTTTTTCTTATTTGTTAAGATTTCTTTGAGAAACTTGGCATACCTGGGCATTTGAGTAATAGCATCTACAAAAGGAATATTAATATGTAAATTCTTTAAAATTTTGAAAAAGTTAGAAAATTCCTTATCTGGATGCTGTATTTGTCTCTCTGGGAATGGTAGTGGCGGCACGTAGGGCTTCACATTTGGATCAGCAAACCGTATACCTGGAGACCATCCATCTGCTGGTTGTTTTGGTGACTGACGAAGTTTGAGTTGATGGTTCCTTATTTGTAGTTGGCTCTTCAGTCTCATTCTTCTGATGTGGCTCCTCCAGCTTTGTACCACTTCTTAGGGTGATAGCATTGACTTGCTCCCTTGGATTTGTCTCCGTATTGCTTGGCAAGGATCCTTGAGGTCTCTCGGAGATTATCTTAGCCATTTGACCTATTTGCATCTCCAAGTTTCGAATTGCTGCTGTTTGGTCCTGCCTAAGTTTGGCTTCCAAATTTTTTATAGTTGCTTCTTGGTTTTGCATAAATTTGACCATCAGCTCTTCCATGTTGGACTTCTTTTTCAGGTACTTGGAATCCCGGGGGTGGCTGTTGTGCTGCATTTTGATTGCTCCATGAGAAATTTGGGTGCTGCCTCCACCCTTGATTGTATGTGTTGGAGTAGGGATTGTTTTGTTGCGGCCTGAAAAAATTACCAATATAATTAGCTGTATCAGTTGTTTTAGCAAAAGGATTACCTGTCTGGCAATTGCTCGTATCGTGTCCTCCTCCACACAGGATCACAAGTAATGCTCTGAACATGCATAGCTGTTCCCTTTAAGTTGTTGACTTCGGCTCTAAGGGCTGCAATTTCAGCTAGTAAAGGTTGGCACGCAATCTACTCCCTGCACAGCTGCTAGTCTTTTTGGCATCATGCGCTCTGTCTGCCATTGATAGCTATTTGATGCCATCTCATCGATCAGATCGAAGGCTTCTTCCTCCATTTTTTCGATTAATGGTTCCTCCTGCTGCTGCATCAATCATAGAACGATTAGTAGGAGATAAACCATTATAGAAAGTTTGTACCTGAAGCCATACGGGTAGTTGATGATGTGGACATCTCCTCAGCAGTTCCTTGAAATGCTCCCAAGCCTCATATAGTGTCTCCATGTCCATCTGCATAAAAGAAGTGATATCGTTGCGCATCTTAGCAGTCTTGGAAGGTGGAAAGTACTTGGCTAAGAATTTTTGGGCTAGGACATCCCAAGTTGTGATAGAACCTGCAGGAAGAGAATGAAGCCAATTTTTAGCTTTATCCCATAAAGAGAAAGGAAATAACCTTAATCTAATAGCATCATCCGACACCCCATTAATTTTAAAAGTATCGCAAAGTTCAAGAAAATTAGAAATATGGGCATTCGGATCATCATGCACGTGTCCACTGAATTGGACAGTTGATTGAATCATCTGGATCATCGCCGATTTTATTTCGAAGTTGTTTGCTCGTACAGGCGGTCTCCTGATGCTCGAAGCTGCATCGGCTATACAGATGGTGTGATGTAATCATTTAATGGATCGATGTACTGGTCGAATAGCTTCATGCTGTCCTTCAGTCGCCATATCCAATCCTAGATTGATGTCGTTAGGATCTTCAGCTGCCATGTTTCTCTCTTGTTGTAGTCTTCTAATAGTTCTTTCAATTTCTGGATCTAAAGGTAGTAAGTTACTATGTCCAGTACGTGTCATGCATGAACAAAATTTTTTTTTTTTTTAAAAAATAATAAAATTAAAAATAAATTTCTAAAGTAAAGCTAGGATCAAAATTTTCAATATTGTTTTAGACACAATCCCCGGCAACGGCGCCAAAAACTTGATGCGTGCTAATTTATAGCTATGGCAAGTGCACCAGTCGATCAAGTAATAAAGTGAATGAGTAGAGTATCGTCCCTAGAGGATTGGAAAATAAGTACTGAAAAGCTCTTTCCTATGCTTTATTTAGAAGATCGATTTATGAGAATAAAAAAAATTAAAAAAAAATAATTAAAATAATTAAATTTTTTTTTAATTAAATAGAGAGAGTGTAAATTATTAGGGTTTTAAATTCAAGAGCAATGGATTACTAAGGCAATCGGTTCACCAACTCAGTCAATACAATATTCAGGTTTTTAGATTAATTTTATTTCATGTGACGGTGGAGTCTCCTAATTTATTCACTACCCTTTGGTCCAGGCATAGCAAAATCTATTAATATTTATTAATTATCCTTTGGATCCAAGGTGTAATTTAAATAAATATTAATGCATTAGGTTTTGTGAAACCCTCTAATTAAAATACGCTGCGTCCAAAGCGCACTAAAATTCCGCATGCATATGAATTCTAATTTGATTCATAATACAAGGTATATAATCAAGAAGCATTAACATAGATGTACTTGGTCCGTAACATCTATGTTCATCAGATCAATTAGAAGATGGCCAGTAATCTAAAAGCATTAAGATCAGATTTATATACTCCTCATGAATAAAATTTAAAAATAAATCATACTGAATATTGCATCAAAAGAGTGGCTACACCTTAGCCTTAGTAAAATAAAATTTAGTTCATGATAACAAATTTAAAAACAATAAATAAAATAAAAAGCATGAAGAAATTAGACTGTTTGATTGCTGAAATTGATTATCTGTTGCTCTTGATGCGGAGAACTTGGTGAAGAAGAAGAGGCTCCTTGATATCCTCTCTCTCTCTCTTTCTTTCTCTCCTCTTTCTTTTTTCTTCTTCCCGTCTTCTCTCTGTTTTCTCTCTGATTCTCCTTTTTCTTTTTTCTTTCTTTTCTTCTTTTTTTCTTCCCGTCTCTCTCTGTTTTTCCCTTTTTCTTTTCTCTTTCTTTTTTTTATAGATGAAGTCTCCAAAATCCATCCAAAACTCGATTTTAGACTCCTAAAACAATTCAAACTAATGATCTGAATAATTCTGGCCGTGCGATGTTGATCAAACGGTCCAAAAACCTACTCAAAAACCCGTTAAAATAACCCAGATCAAGTCGGATTTAATATCAGCCGTTGGATCATCCAATGGATTGAATCTGGGCCGTCCGATCTCGTTGAAATCAGCCTTCAGACCTTTAGTTTCAGTCGGGATGAATCTCGGCCGTTGGATCTCGACCGGGAGCTGCGGATGCCGTCCATCAGCGCCTTCTTCTCGTCCGTCCGATCAAGATTCAGTGAAAACCGCCCGTTGGATCAGCCAGAATTCCCAAATTGCCCTCCGTGGACCGTGCGCGAGCCCGGTGTTGCGTGGACCGCCGCGTTCTTCAACCAATCAGAGCGCGCCTCCGTATGTGAAATTCCTGAAATACCCTTCGGTTGGTCCACCGTACGCCGCGAAAAATGCTGACGTCATCCTGACGTCAGCGTTGCGTCAGTTTTTTTTTTTTTTTTTTTTTTTTTTTTTTTTTTTTTTTTTTTTTTTTGAAATTCGATTCTGGGCTCGTTTGAAGTCCGTTTTGCCTGAAATTTATTTCATCTGAATCAGAAAAATGAGATCTTCACATTGGTAGCCTTCTTTCCTGCATAATATTAATAAAAGTATCAATTTTTAATAAAATATTTTAATTTATTTTATAATTTAATACTTTTATTAGTATATTTTTACTACTTATCAGCCAACTTAGAGAGGAGATCGGCTCTGATATTTTCTGTCCTGGAGATCTGTTGGATATCAAAACTGACAAAGGTCGAATTTAAACTCTTCACTCTTTTTAGGTACTTCTTCATACTTTCTTTTCAAGCTTCAAAGGTGTTACTAATTTATCCCACCACTAGTTGAGAATCACTATAAATTTTCAAATATTTTGTTTCCAATTCTTTAGCTATTCTCAGTCGTATAATCAAGGCTTCGTACTTTGCTCTATTATTGATAGTGAGAAACCTGAAGTGCAAAGCATATTCAGCTACAACTCCTTTTGAATTAACGAGAATCAAGCCTGCACCCATCCTAAAGGCATTACATGAACCGTCCACATGTAATACCCAAAAGTTCTCGGGGAGATCAATCTTTTCTATAGGGGAGCCAGGGATATGAACTTCTTGGTGCGCTGGTTTGGTTGCATCTGGAATGGTGCACTCTACTAAAAAATCGATCGATATTTGAGCTTTAATGGATAGCCAAGTTTGAAAGTGAATGTCAAATTCAGTTAACTCAATCGCCCACTTTGCTACTCTTCCGGAGGCATTAGATCGGTGAAGAACTGTCTTGATAGATTAATCAGTAAATAGAGTAATTGTGTGTCCCTAGAAATAAGGTTGGAGCTTTTGGACTATAATTAATAGGGCATAAGTTAGTTTTTTAATTTAGTGTACCTCATTTTTATGTCCCTCAAGACTCTGCTTATATAGTAGATCGGCTTCTAAACTTTGGCTTCTTTCCTAATCAGTATGGCTCCAATAGCTGCGGGGGACACAGTAAGGTACAAGAATAGCTCTTCTTCAGGTTCAGATTTGGCTAGAAGCAGAGGCAAACTGAGATACTTCTTCAATTCTTCAAGGGCTTGCTGGCACTCGAGAGTCTAGTTGAAGTTCTTGAGCTGCTTGAGTACTTAGAAGAAGGGCATGTAGTGCTTTGCCGACCTTGATATGAAGCGATTCAGGGCCACTACCTTGCTTGTGAGGCATTGAACTTCTTTTATTATTTTTGGGGCAGTCATCTCTTGGATGGCTTTGATCTTTTTTGGGTTGGCTTCAATGCCGTGGCTCGACACCATGAATCTCAGAAATTTTTTTGAGGTTACTCTGAAAGCATATTTTGCAGGGTTTAGCTTCATCTTATACTTTCGGAGGGTGCTGAAGATCTTCTCAAGATCGGCAATGTGACTTGGTGAAGATTGGCTTTCTCCAGCATATCGTCTACATAGACCTCTATGTTTCAACCGATTTGCTCCTTGAAGATCTTATTTACTAGGCACTGATAAGTTGCTCCTTCATTTTTAAGCCCAATGGACATGATCCTATTACAATAAATATCATGGTCAGTAATAAAAGTAGTCTTCTCCTCATCCTCTAGTGCCATCCAGATTTGATTATATTCGAAGAAGGCATCCATGAAGGTGAGAAGTTCATTGCCTGAAGTTGCATCCATCAGTTGGTTAATCCTGGACAGAAGGTAGCTATCTTTTAGGCAAGCTATGTTTAAGTCTGTGAAGTCTATGAACATCCTTCACTTGCCATTTGCTTTTTTAACAAGGACAATATTTGCAATCCAATCTTGATAAAGCACTTTCCGAATGAACCCAGCCTTGAGGAGCTTGTCGACCTCATCCATTATAGGCTTCTACCTCTCTAGTGCAAAACTATGTTTTTTCTTCTTTACTGGCCGATGTTTAAGGTCCATACCCAGATGATGCTTCATTACTTTTGCATCAATCCCGGGTATTGATCCAAAGATTGATTTTAATGATGACAAAAAGTTTTGAGTATAAGTTATAAAGTCTAACTATGTTTATGAGAATGTGTAGTTTTGAAATTTCAAACTCGATATCTTAATGAAGATAAAATCAAGTAAAAAAGGAAAGTCTAGCTTACAAATTATTTAGAGAAAAAAGGATCACAAACTATCTTTGGCACGCAAACTAGGCCGACCTAGTCTGGAACTGAGCTAACTTAGTCTTAGTGAAAACAGAAGATAGAAAGCACAGAAAGTAAAATTTTTAAGATCCAGAGGATTGAGCCAACTTAGCTATAAACTGAGCCGGCCCAGTGAGACTGAGTCGACCCAGTTTGAAACTGAGCCGGCCTAGTGCCTGTAATGGCTAGTTTTTAAAATTGCAGCTTTTTCATCCCACAAGCTTTTCAATGGCTATTTGCTCTTTTTGAATGGCTAGATCACTTTTAGAAGCCTATGTTAGTGACTTATAATAGTGAAAAACCTTTGGAATATATAAGAAAATACTTGAAGCATTAAAAAATAATTTTTAGAGAGTTTATTGTGCATTCTTTGAGAAACCCAAAGAAGTGAGCAGAAAAGAAAAGAAAAGTGATTCTCAAATATTTTTTTGTTCTTCTAACATCCTCACTTTGAGAGAAGCCAGGCCATTGCTATAGAAGATCATCTATTACTTTTCTCAAGCATTCAAAGAGAAGAAATCAAGCCAACAAGCTAAGCTCCTAGAATTTCTTTTCTTAAGCTTCAAAGAGTTTGTTTTTATTTTGTTTATTATAATTTTACATTTTGTTTCAAGTTTCTTAGGGTGAGAAACTTGGGTTGGTCCAAGCCTTGAGTTGGATGATTGTAGTGGTTTGATTGGTAAGCCAAAGTGAAAACCAATCAGGGTTGATTGTTAGTCCAGAGAAAAATAATCACTTATGAGATTTTAGTTGGTGATCCGAGATAAATCAACTGGGTTGATTGTGAGCCCAAAAAATAATCATGTTTGGTTTTAGTCGGTGAGTCAGGAAAAACTAACTAGATTTGATTGTAAGACCGTAAAATAATCTGACTGTAATTTTTATTGAGAATTATAGTTGAATTTTCAAGGGGTATACTTGGAGAGTAGATGTAGGTGCTGAGTTTGGCACCAAACCACTATAAAATAATTATGTTTGTCATTGTGTGCTTTTATTTTATTACTTTTATTCATTGTACATTACATAACTTATTTGATTTGGCACTTAAATAGATCAATCTACTCACATCTTAAGCTTAAAATTTGAAATACCCAATTCATCCACCCTCTTGGGTAGCCATCCTTGGGCAACACCAGGCATGTCCAGGCGCATCAGCAATCCTTTGCAAGAAGGTGACAAGCTGCTTTTTGACTTCTCCTTTCAGATTCAAGCCAATTTTTATAGTGTGCTCTTTACTCCCATCGTTCAAAGGGACCTCCTCCAGGTCATCGATGGGCTCCTCCTTTCTTCAGATAGGTCATCATGGGCATCGAGTCCATCTACAGGACAAGGGTTTGCTTATCTTCCTCTCTATAGGACAATATTATAGCAGTGCCAAGCTAGTGCCTAATCTCCTCTGACCTCTCCGACTCCATACCTTATTGAAAACTTTATTTTCAGGTAGTAAGTCGAAATCACAGTCCGAAGTGCATTCAAACTAGGTTGACCAAGCATCACATTGTAGGCAAAAGGGGCTTTGACTACTAAAAAATTAACTTGTGCTCTAGATTGCTTTGGTTACCGACCCACCACTATAGGTAATATTATTATTCCTTCCATTGGCACTGCATCACTCGTGAATCCTACTAATAAGAAATTCATCGGGCCCATCCTACTATCAGATATGGACATTTTAGAAAAAATATCATAAAATAAGACATCAGTAGAGCTTCCATTATCAATTAAAATATGGTGTACATCATAATCAGCAATATTTAAAGTAACTACAATCGTGTCATTATACAAAAGCTGAACTCCCTAGGCATCTTCTTCAGTGAAAATGATGGGTTCTTTGATCTGTTGCTTCTTTGCTGGCTCACTGGCCTCCCCCACTGATGTCCCTCAATTATGGTGTTGATGATTCCAAGGGAAGGCCAATCTCTTTGTGGTTCATCCCTTCGAGATGGTTTGGGTTGCGGTGGCACTCTTGGATGATCCTCCCTTCTTTCTGGCTAGTACTTTATAAATCGATCTAGCCATCCTCTTTTAATTAGTGCTTCAATCTCATCCTAAAGCTAGATGCATTCTTCAGTATTGTGATTATGGTTAGAATGATAGAGACAATACTTATTAGGATTGCACTTGACCGGATGAGTCCGTATCCTCTTCGATCTTGGAAACTGCTTTCTTATCTCCATCAGCACCTGGGTCTTTGAGGCATTCAAGGGAGCATAGTTGTTGAATCTTCTGGAAGGGGAGTTCTATTAGGTTCTTCAATCCAAACTTTCCTGCTGATGAACTCGAGAAGGAGTTCGGGCTTGTCTACTCTAGGGAGGAGTTTGAAAGCACGGTTGAGTTTCACTCGACTTTCTTTTAGGTACGGGCTTGCTGGATTCATCTGCTTGCTGCTCACTTGCGGCCTCATCATCCTTCAATTTGAAGGCCTCCTCCACTCAGGCATAACCTTTAGTTCGAACCAACATATCAGTAAAATCTTTGGGATACTTTCTTTCCAGGAAGGATAGAAGATTATTTTTCTGAAGACCACCTTTCAGTGCAGCCGTGGCTACCGATTGGTCCAAGTTTCAGACTCCAGCATAGTAGCATTGAAGTGACTGATGTAAGCTCAGATGGACTCCTCTTCCTTTTGCTTTATGTTGATGAGGAAGTCTGAACCTCATCTTGGATATCGACTGCTTATAAAATGAGCCACGAACTGATGGCTCATCTGGTCAAAAAAGAAGATTGTACCCGACTTAAGGCTCGAGTACCAATTTTTTGCTGCTTTCTTTAGGATAGATGGAAAAGCTTGACATAGAATGGCGTTCGGTATACTATGGAGCAGCATCATCGTTCGAAGATTTTAAGATGGTCGATCGGATCGAAAGTTCCATCATAGCTCTCGAATTGGGATAGCTTGAAGTTCGGCAGGATGGGCTCCTGCATGATTTTGGCAAAGAAGGAAGGATCGGTGCAGATGTCATCATGATGGACCGGGATGGTATGACGAAGCTTCTCAATCCACCAATTCATGTCCTGAATCTTCTGATCGAGAGCATCATCTTGACCATAGATCTTAGAGGGCTGCCGACTATAGATAGAAAAAGTCTCCTTCGAAGAAGAGTCATGATTGAAGCAGGAGCTCCGCTCTTTGCTTTTCCTTTCTAGGGGTAACGAGTTTGCTGATCCAGGTTGCCCTTCTTTGTGCCGATTCTTGAGGCTCCGATGGAGGTCTCTCTAGCTGGGCTAGTGCATAGCTTGCACAATCTTGATGAGACCTCAAACCTACTTTATTAATAAATTAAACTACTCCGGGTCCACCATGGCCACCAGTAGAGGAGGTTGAGGAGTTGAAGATAGAGTCAAAATGAATGGATCTGACTCAGATCTGACAGCAGAAGTAGTAGACTGTCAAGTGGTTATCTTCTTCAGGGGTATTTCTGGAGTAGAAGAAGATTAAATGGAAGTGGATTCAAAAGATTAGTAGAGAAAGAAGGTAGATAGGATCGATTGGGCACTCCTTTTAGAACAAGAGCTTATAGGCCCTTCCTCTAGCACCAATCCTATTGGTGTAGAAATCTACAAGAATGTTGGAGGTAGCTGGAGTTGGAAAGATGAGGCCACTAATTGGACCTGCAAAATAAAATTCTAACCGAAGGCAGGTGGCTTTAGCAGGACCCTCTGATGCTCAAATTAGTTTTTCGGCCAACTAGAATGGAGTGCTCAAGAAAATAGAGGAGCAGAGTAACAAAAGAGAAGAGAGCTTAGTGAAAAATGTATATAGAGGATCTCTTTTATAGACCGAGCATGTAACAAATAGATGGTGACAGTCGTAACCATCTGGTCATGGGCTGCTCAGGCCATGTGGAGTTTTTACGAAGGATGAGTTATCGTTTATCATGACTTGTAGGTGGTGGAGATCTCTTTGTTGAAGTTCGGATATAGGTTGGAGACTTCAGTATATGTGGTGAACTTATGACTAGCTAAGGTCTATTAGGGGCAAAGTCTAGCAGCTTTAAGGAGTTCGAAAGCCTTCTAGGCTGCGTGCAAGTAGGTGTCTTCTAAATTGAGATATGATGTTCTATGCTCCATCCTTCATGGAGCGGTTGTTATGAATCAGTGATTTGACGAGATTTTTTTGGATGGCTCCAACTGACTAGCATAGCAGGGACTAAGTAAATCCACGATCGGAAGGAGCACTGTTGGGAGGAGCATGATTGGAGGAGTTCATCCGAAAGAAGTGCGACTGAAGGAGTTCATTCGGATGGAATTTGATTGGAAGGAGCACTGCTGGAGGAATTCATCCCAAAGAAGTTCAACTGGAAGGAGCATTGCTGGAGGAGTTTATTCAGAAAAAAATTTGACTATAAGGAGCACTGCTGGAAGGGGCTTGACTGGAGGAGTTCGTCCGAAAGGAGTGTGATTGGAGGAGTTCGTCTGGAAGGCGCATGACTGAAGGAGTCTATGCGAAAGGAGTGCGATTGAAGGAGTCCATCCAAAAAGAGCATGATTGAAGGAGTCCATTCGGAAGGAGTGCGATTGGAGGAGCTCGACTGGAAGGGGCACTTCTGGGAGTGGCGTGATTGGAGAAGTTTGACTAGAGGAATTCATTCGAAAGGAGTTCGTTCAGGAGGAGTTCGACAGGAAAGAGTGTGTTGTCCACGATATAAAACTTCAACTATCTTCAAAACTCATCACCAATCAAGGATGAGAGGGTGGAACTTTGGTTCTATCATTCATTCTATGTTAAGAAGTATTAGTTAGTTAAATAATAATTTTCTTTTACCATTCAAGACCATCTAGCCGGGTTTCATTGTGCCCTAGATAAGTTTTGTGGTATGGACTTGTTGTTGGGAGGATCAGCGAATCCCTTCAGAATAAGGGTCGATGGCTAAGGACTTCGGCAAGGGTTATTTTACCCCCAACAGACCTAAATGTGATATGCATGCTTTAAATGTGCAAACTAAAATGCTTGTAGTAAACATTTTACTACCATACTATATGTTCAGAATATGATACCAGTGTGGATAGTCAAACTCTATAATCTGATCATTGCTAGAGAGGTCCACTTGTCACAATGTAGCCACATAATATGTCTGGCCTCCATGGATCATCCACATGAGGTCCTGGTCCTGATCGCCTCCTCCCGAGTGCTAGCTCAACGCCGGATGCCTTCGATGGCTGATATCGATTGGACTACTTTGATCTTTATCTATAGACTCTTTGGATGCTCTGGATCACCAGTAGACATAGAAGAGAGGTAGAGGAGGCTCTCCACAAAATCCCATGGGCTTACGACACTCATAGCTAATGAAATAGATTCCCAAACCCTAGGTCGAAATAGTAAGGCTAAACTCTCACCCTGAACCCTGTTCTTTCTATATTTTTCTTTCTCTCAAGGAATTTTTGACTTTTCTCATGCACACTTGGGGTGGCTCACGAAGTAAAGGAGACTTCTTTAGATATTGTGCATGCCCCAACACAAATTTTCTTTTAAATGTGGGCCAAATAGAGTAGATATCATGTGGAGGGATAAGATTAGGTGGTTGCTCATTTGAATTCAAACTCCATTTGAATTTAAATGGTAACCAACCTGATATTATCCACTTGGGGCATGAGAAGGCTGTGCATGCACCTCCTTGTGCATGGAAAAAGTTTCACGAGAAACTTTTTCTCGTAGAAAAAATAGGCGCACGTCAAAAAAAGATGGCACTAGGGAAAAGATAAGGTTGTTGCTCATTCAAATTCAAACACAATTTGAATTGGAATGGCAACAAACCAATGGTTATCCATTTAGGAAGTGGAGAGACTAGGCATGCACCCTTCTTAGGGCAAAAAAATTGTTATGAGAAACAATTTCTTGTAGAGAATAAAGTAGGTATAGATAAGGTGAGGTGGCGCAGGTAGGCTAGTCAAACTACTCAAAAATTTATCTCATCCAATTGAACCAACCTAATTAAAATTGGCCAGGCCCAATTAGACTAGATTAAACCCAACCAATTTAGACTTAATTAAGCTTAATTAAATTCTAATATAATTAAAAATTATTCAAGCCCAACCCTTGATCAAATCAAAGATCAAACCTCCTCGACGATTAAGTCAACTCATTACCTAATCAGATCAAACCAACTGAATCCAATTCAATTGGACTTGATCCAAAAATTAATACTCAATCAAATTAAGTTAATTAGTAATCAAATTACTAATTAAATCTCTCATAAATTTAGAATTTAAATTTGGTGGATGTTTGAGGAACAGAGTTCCATCAAAATAAATCTCTTAATCGAAGAGTCCTAAACCAGTGAGACTCTTGATCCCGATGTCCCAAACAAATGAAACTTGTTATCACAGAGTTTCAAACTAGTGAGACTCTCGATCATAAAGTTTTAGATAGGTAGGACTCAGAGTCTCATCTCAGTAGGACTCTCGATTGAAGAGTCCCATTTCAGTAGAATCTTGACCATAGAGTCCCAATCTAGTGGGACTCTTCATCAGCCATCAGATTAAGTAAGAATCTCTAGTGTGTGTGACCCCGCAGATTCGATCCTAAGCTGGTAGCATAGAAACCACTTTTTGTATCAATCAAAGTGACCATCTAGCAATGGTACCCGACATTCAAATAGGTCAAATAGTTGCAATTGCAACATTCAGAACCTACGTGAATATGGCTACCGTATAATTCATTCCTTTGACCTCTATGCACAGGATGACTCCAAGTTAAACTATCAATTTTGAAAAATATATCCAAATCGTATCTCAATATAATCAGTCCTGTAACTCCTCATTAGGACTATCCTAACCAAGGTTTCACTAAATTGAAACACAATAGAACACAGCTCTTGAACCGGGGTGGTCAATCTTATCTTGATTCACACACCAACTCTTCAAGTACTTGACTGTGCCCAGAAATCTTCAATCACTGAATTAAAAATTTTGGTAGTTTGGCACCAAAGCACAGTGAGTTGCTTGAAAGTCATCATGATGATGTCAGATTGGAGGGATACTTATACCCATATTCTATCAGAATAAATCTTGACAGTAGAAAAGCTCTGGAGTTGGTCACGTTTAGTGCAGATGTGCCCCTACATCTTACTTGCATGCCATACCAGTGTCTCTATACTTCTTAGTTAAGAGGATAACTAATTCATATGGCATACAATGATCGACACTCAATAAATGTTATCATATTTAGTAATAACGTATAATTTGGTTGTGAATAGGTTTAAGGACTAAATGATAAATCTTTCTTTGTCGATTCTAAATAGTTCTAAGAACTTCACCACAATATAAGAGTTCATTAGAAGATGTGAAAATTTATGATTAAAAATATTAAAATAATTTTTATGCATTTATAATTCATATACAAATATAAAAATTTAGCTCAGCCATCAACAGACTGATAATTGACTTTGAGACATTATTTCCAATAAGATTATGGTAGTAGTTGGCATAGATCTATGGTAGCGGTTTGCACGGCTATGATAGATGTTGTGCAACCGCTGTCATAGGCTATTGAATAATAAAAAATATTATAAATTTATCATTTTTATCTTTTTTTATCTGATTGATGCAGTTTAATATATAATTACTCAAATTAAAACTTGAAAGAATAAAAAAATTACATAAAACATAATAATAATGCAGAAATATGTCTCAAATACTCTAATTATATTATAATATTTTTTAAATAAAAATAAAATACATCAAAAATCTGCTAAATCAAAATCCTTCTCTCCTAGCATCTTGTCATCACTGGGAGGGGCTAAAGCAGGACTGGGAGGGGCTATAGTAGGAGCAGGGGGGCTGGAATGTTAGATATGTATGCCCTAGAAGTCAGAATTAGCTGATACTTATTGTACACTTCAAAGGACAAAATTATAATTTTGATTATAAATAATAAAATAGGTTTTTTCTATCATAATGTATATTTAGTGTCTGTGATACATCCCTTGAGTTAATGGTAATGATAATTCTTATTTTCAAGAGTTGAAAATTTAAGATACAAATTTTTATTATTAACTCATAAAATGCTTCTGACTGTAGGATCATCACGAGGATGGTAATTGATCCGAAAGATTGGTGTATAATCATTTTTTTATAGTAGATGAGTCTATGGTGTAGACACACCAAAGTGAGAGTACATATACTCGTTAGAGAATGAGGGCACTGAGCGTGACCACCTCGGACAGTCATAAGGAAGTATACCTTCTCGTCGATGACTGGCTCGAAGCTGCAGTGGTGTGTTTGATTCTTTGACCTGAGGTGCATCGACAGTTCACCTTGAGAGTGGTATAGTTTGACTACACCATGACTCGATCTCCTAACTATTCAAAATTTTGAGGTGTATGTTGGCTATAGCATGTTCATTGTAGGAATTGGATTGCACCAAAAGAGAATCTATCTACCTGGGTAGATGAGGAGCAACCCTATGATGATCATGAGAATCAAGTCTATATGCCCACAGCCATAGCGGAGTAAAATAATGGAAAGAATTTCTATTAAGATTTTTACATCGGACTTGAATCAAATGATTAAATTATATGATAGAAATTAGGGTTTGACGAGTTCACCTTAACCCTAATCTGATAGGAGCTCAAATAGAAGAACTTAATCACACATGTAACTACACCAAGAGGTTCATTTTTAGTTTTGATGGGTTGCCACCATATACAGATAGGTGTCATTGGTGGATTTTGGGAGCAAATAGAATGATTTGGATGATCGATCATTCTTGTTGTCTGAATCAGAAAAGTTCTGATCCATCGAAAGGTATTTCAATGATGTCAATGATAGAGATCGTGATATATCTCATTACCATACAAAACTGAATCTAACTAGATCACACAAACAAGGGTTTGGATCTAGATATCATTAATAGGACTAACCCAGTTTAATTGATTTGAATTAGATTCAATTAGGTTCAAGAAAATTGTGCTAGCACATGATTAAGCCTAATGTTCTCCTTCTATAATCATTAAAAGTTGTCTCGACTGAGCCAAATATGTTTGTGCTCACTCAGGTATCTTTACTTAGTCTGACTGGAGCTTGTCTAGGTCAAAAAAGAGTTTTCTTAATTTATGAGATAAATTTGAGACAACACCTACCATTTTTCATCACCTACTAATTCTTGTCTTTTGACTTTGGTCAAATGTTGACCTTTGACACTTAGACATCTGTCCATATGTCATGCACTCATATGAGAGCAGATAGGGGCCTGTTCCCTTGCTAGAAAGAGAAAAGGAGGGGGTGCATGCTTAGGGAGGCGTGCGCCTAAGGATAGGGATGCCTGAGTCCCATACAGATGGGACTCCAGGTTGCTTCTTGGAATCAAACTTGGTGGTGCTAAGGGACTCTACTTTGACCAATCTTGGAGCCACCTAAGGGTGTTGGAGAGGAGCTCTCATCTGATTTGATCAGATGATGTCATCCCACCAATCAAATTTAGATCTAATTGCATGAAGAGACATGATTGACCGAGAAGATGTGGCACTGCATGGCGTAGTAGGGTCTATAAAAACCCTGTCTGCGCCTAGCTTTTGAGAGGTTCACCCTTAGCCCATGCCATATTGCTCTCTCCCTCTCTCCTCCATGCCTACCTCAGATCCTCTCTTTCTTGTCCATGCCTAAGAGATTTTGGGCTTCCATTTGGTGCGATCCGGGCAAGAGAAAGGCGACAAGAAAGAAAGAAGGCAACACTATTGCAGGAGACGATGTTGAATCTTTAAAAGTTATTTTGAAGACGTTCAAGATCATATCCAGATCTAATCTTTAGAGTATAGATTGAGAAGGAGGAGATATCCCAATCCTGCATGAGTGGATACTAGTAGAGGCCAGGTGATTGCGTGGCTACATCCAGAACCTCTAGCAATCAGCAGGATCATCATAGGATAATTAGATTACCTAAGAACAAGATATAAATTAAATCTGATTTAATTTATTTTTATTTTATTTTATTAGATCTATCAAATTAGATCAAAAAAGTATTAGATTTGATTTAGATTTAAGAGAAAAATTTTTAAAATATTTTTCTTGATCAAATCAGATCTGAACGAACCTAATCCGAAAAATAAATTTTTTCCTTCAATTGGTATCAGAGCTAGGTTCCCATAAATTATATAGATCTAATTTAATTTTATTTTTTATCTAATAATTAGATAATTTTAGATATCATATGAGATATGATTATATCTAAAATTAAAAAAATTAAAATTAAATAATTTAGATCTAAGTTCTACAAGATGCATGACTAGTTGTAGAATAGAATTATTCTATGTATAGTCTTACATGATCATAATTTAATTTGATTAAGTTATAAATTTAGATTAATTTATTTACTATTTTTTAATATTATAAATATTATAATAATATATAAAAAATAAAAAATAAAATTATTTAATTTTTGGTTCATATGAGATATGATGAATGCATGTTTAGACTAGTTATAGAATAGTTCTACATAATTATCTAGAATAAAATTTATTTTGATGTGATTAATTTAAATTTAATTTTTTAGATAATTATGAGATAATTTAGATATGAAAATATGCATGATATGGTATATGAGATGTATGCAAAATATGTTTATAGTTAGATCAATTTTTATATGAGATATATGATGTAAATCTAACTAGTTTTGTAGTTTTTATATTTCTGATAAAGGCATTCCCCTTGGCCGTCCGATCATAAGAATAAAGTAGGATTTAAATGCCCTCTCCTTCTATTCGATGGGGTATTCTTATGATGTGTAGGGGTGTTGTGAGTTCATCCTTAATCAGAAATCAAGAACTTATTTTCTGCAAAACCCTAGATCCTGAAATCCTAAGATTTTATTTACATGTTTTATTTATGAATCCTAAACTTAATTAAGAATTAAGATTATGAAATATGTTAGATCTAAATTAAGAATTTAAGATCTAAGGCATATTCATAAAATTGGATTCGGACTTGGGTAGCTCAATTAGGTCTAAGCGGTTGATCAAACCAAATCAAGAGTTGGTTAGATGGGATCAAGAGTGCTTAAATTGACCATCCTAATAGGATTAAGTCTGGGTTAAGATCGAGTCACGTGAGTGATCGATCAAGCTAAGACCAATTAGGCTTAGTGGTTAGAGTCTCGATTGTAGGCTAACCTGATTGGTTCTGGCTCAATAATTTGGTGTCTAAGATAAGTTTGGCAGATACGATCGATTGATTTTTAATTGAAAGCTACTCGACTCGAATATATTTTTATTGAGTTAATGACATATCCCTTCCACTAGTCTCACTTGCCTGGCCATATTTATTGGCTCGATCCTGATCTGAGGTGGTCAATAATTCGAGCTAACCCATGCTACTAGATTAGTTATAATAGTTATGACTATGTCAAATCTAGTTTAATGAGACCTAAATCAAATCTCCCTAAGAAAAGATTAAGTCTAAGGTCTTCCACCATTGTAGATGTGCGGGCCCTTCTCAAGGTTGATTATTCTCGACTGGTTATAGTGATTCAGTTGCACTGAAAAGACGCAATCATGTCTATTAAGCATTGAATGCTATGGGCTGGAGGATGGATTGGGCTCAATATTCTGGATACAGTGAGAGACTCAATTAGAAATCTAATCTATGCAAATGGTGGGTCTGACTTAACTAAGAAGTGGATCAATATTTCGGACATGGTGAGATTCATAAATTAGAGACCAATGATGCGTGCTAATTTATAGCTATGGCAAGTGCACCAGTCGATCAAGTAATAAAGTGAATGAGTAGAGTATCGTCCCTAGAGGATTGAAAAATAAGTACTGAAAGCTCTTTTCTATGCTTTATTTAGAAGATCGATTTATAAGAATAAGAAATTAAAGAACAAAATAAAAAAATAATTAATTTTTTTTTTAGAAATAGAGAGAGTTTAATTATTAGGGTTTTAAACTTAAGAGCAATGGGTTACTAAGGCAATAGGTTCACCAACTCAATCAATAAAATATTCAGATTATTAGTTTTAATTTTAATTCATGTGACGGTGGAGTGTCCTAATTTATTCACTATCCTTTGGTCCAGGCATAGCAAAACTATTCAATATTTATTAATTATCCTTTGGTCCAGGTGTAATTTAAATAAATATTAATGCATTAAGTTTTGTGAAACCCTCTAATTAAAATACGCTGCGTCCAAAGCGCACTAAAATTTCCGCATGCATATGAATTCTAATTTGATTCATAATACAAGGTATATAATCAAGAAGCAATAACATAGATGTACTTGGTCCGTAACATCTATGTTCATCAGATCAATTAGAAGATGGCCAGTAATCTAAAAGCATTAAGATCAGATTTATATACTCCTCATGAATAAAATTTAAAAATAAATCATACTGAATATTGCATCAAAAGAGTGGCTACATCTTAGCCTTAGTAAAAGAAAATTTAGTTCATGATAACAAGTTCAAAAATAGTAAATAAAATAAAAAGGATAGAGAAATTAGACTGTTTGATTGCTGAAATTGATTATCCGTTGCTCTTGGTGTAGAGAACTTGGCAAAGAAGAAGAGGCTCCTTGATCGATGTCTTGATTGTCGAAGAAAATTTTTTTTGTTTTATCTTCTGACTCTCTTCTCTTTCTACCTCTCACCTCTCTTTCTTTTTTTTCTCTTTTTTTCTTTTTTATTTCTTTTATTTCTCTGGCTCTACGACTTTTCTTTTTCTTTTCTTCCCTTTTTTTTTTTTTCTGACTTCTCTTCTCTTTCTACCTCTCTCCTCTCTTTCTCTCTTTTCTCTTTTTTTTCTTTTTTATTTTTGACCTCCCTTCTTTCTACGGCAACAGTAGTTTTTATAGGTTAAAGAGATTGATTTTTTCCTAAAATCCTTTAGAAATTAGGTTTAAGACTCCTAAAACAACTCAAATTAGGATCTGGGTAATTCTGATCGTTGGATGTTGATCAAACGGTCCAAAAATTACTTAAAAATCTCTTAAAATAACTCAGATCAAGTTGGATTTCATATCAGCCATTGGATCAACCGTTAGATTGAATCTGGGCCATTCGATCGCGTAGAAAGAAGGCTTCTGATCTTTAGTTTAATGTCGGGATGAATCTCAGCCGTTGGATCTCGATCAGAAGCTGCGGATGCTGTCCATTAGCACCTTCATTTTGGCCGTCCGATCAAGTTTTAGTGAAACTCGCCCATTGGATCAACCAAAATTCTCAAATTGCCCTCTGTAGACCATGCGCGAGCCCGGTGTTGTGTGGGCCACCGCGTTCTTCAGCTAATCGGAGCACACCTCTTGCTGTGAAATTTTTGAATTGCCCTCCAGATGGTCCACCGTGCACTGTAAAAAATGCTGACGTCATCCTGACGTCAGCGTTGCATCGACGGATCGGTCTGCTGTTTCGGTCGGACCGGGCCGAATCGTTGAGCCAATTTTCTGAACCGGTTTGAACTGAATCATTTTTTTTTTTTTGAAATTTATTTTTGGGCTCGTTTGAAGTCCGTTTTGTTTGAAATTTATTTCATCTAAACCAGAAAAATAAGATCTTCACATTGGTGGCCTTCTTTCCTACATAAGATTAATAAAAATATCAATTTCTAAAAAATAGATTAATTTATTTTATAATTTAATACTTTTATTAGTATAATTTTACCACTTATCACATCCTCCAACTTAGTCATTGCTAGTCCCTCAGCAATGTTTTGTTTAATACCATGTTTCAATAAGATTATCCATCACAAAGATAAAATCTAGGATTAAAGGTCAAAAAGTTTAGAAAATACTGCTAACTAAGCATTGAGCTTCAGAAGCAAATTTTTCAGTCAATACAATTAAAAACTTTCTTAGAGTACATCAAAGATCTATAGCACTTGTGTTCGTGATGACTAACTTTAGCATTTCAGTATTAAATTAAAAGAACAAAAGTATCCTTCTCTTATCACCTATTTTGGTCAATTTTCTATACATTCTCAATTTTATACTCATGAATTAAGGTAGCTTTCACACTGCCTTTTTTTTTTTTTTTTTTACTGTGCTGAGCATCCTGGCCTTTCCTTCACCATTTTACGTGAATTTTCACACTTGACCTAGGTGCAGAGACCCAGTTACTAGGCTTTGGGCAATCCACATATACTCTATCTTTTGCACTTTATTTATAGGCAGGTAGCTCTTTCCTTAAATTCAAGTTTCTTTGATTAGAATGTATATTAATTATCAATTTTTAGTGATAATTGAATCCTCAGTTGGCCTTATAATCAATACCTACTTTGCCTTGTTAGTGTGCATGTGCAATTAAGAAGTGCTAATAATCTTTTAATGACCTAAGTAGGCTGCTAAAAGTTGACCAACTAATCTACTTCTTTAACTCATTACATTCATTAGCAAATAATTCTATCTTTTATCACTTATCCAGTTTATCTTGCTCAAGATTTTCTTCTTGACACATGATTTTTTTTTTTTTTAATTATTCTACATTGTCTTAAAGGAGAAAGAAAAATAAAGGATGTAATAAAGGATAGGAAGGAATACACCTGATTTGGTTCAGTCTGGTTCTTTGGAGCTTTGAAATTTTGCTTGAGCTCTCATTGATTTTTTCTGCAAAATTGAAAATACACACCAAGAGCAGTAAAAGAGCAACAATAAATTACTGAAAAATAAAAGAAAAAAAAATGATCAAAACTAAAAAGAAAAGAAACAACCTATCTAGTAGTTCTGATTTATAGTCTTCAGCTTGACTTTCTTTGAAGTTCTAAAGTGGATCAATCTGGTGCCACTTCAATTGGAATACTTTCATGTTTGATCAAGTCCTTCTTTCAATTTGACATTGCTCGCTTTTATAGTCTCAAACCTATTTTCTACAGAATTCTCATATAATGGAATTGTCAATAATATCAATTAGAAAATAAGTTTGATTATCATCAGGATGTTTAGTATCTTTGAAAACATTAAAAGTAACTTGTTCATCTTGGACTCTAAGAATTAATTTTTCTTGTTGAACATCTATTAAAGCTCCTCCAGTAGCTAAAAAGGGTCTCCCTAAAATAAGGGGTACATCATAATCTTCTTTCCATATCAAGAACAATAAAATCAACAGGAAAAAATAAACTTGTTTACCTTTACCAAGACATCCTCCACTATACCTCTTGGATATTTAATGGATCTATCGGCTAATTGAAGAGTAATAGTGGTAGGCTTTGGTTCTCCTAGACCCAGCTTCCTGAAAATAGAAAAAGGCATGAGATTAATGCTTGCTCCTAAATCACATAAAACTTTATCAAAACTACAATCACCAATAATGCAGGGGATAGTAAAACTCCCTGGATCTTTTAGCTTCTGTGGTAATTTATTTTGAAGTATTGCTGAGCATTCTTCATTCAAATTTATTCTCTCATGCTCCTTCAGCTTTTTCTTATTTGTTAAGATTTCTTTGAGAAACTTGGCATACCTGGGCATTTGAGTAATAGCATCTACAAAAGGAATATTAATATGTAAATTCTTTAAAATTTTGAAAAAGTTAGAAAATTCCTTATCTGGATGCTGTATTTGTCTCTCTGGGAATGGTAGTGGCGGCACGTAGGGCTTCACATTTGGATCAGCAAATCGTATACCTGGAGACCATCCATCTGCTGGTTGTTTTGGTGACTGACGAATTTTAGTTGATGGTTTCTTATTTGTAGTTGGCTCTTCAGTCTCTTTCTTCTGATGTGGCTCCTCCAGCTTTGTACCACTTCTTAGGGTGATAGCATTGACTTGCTCCCTTGGATTTGTCTCCGTATTGCTTGGCAAGGATCCTTGAGGTCTCTCGGAGATTATCTTAGCCATTTGACCTATTTGCATCTCCAAGTTTCGAATTGCTGCTGTTTGGTCCTGCCTAAGTTTGGCTTCCAAATTTTTTATAGTTGCTTCTTGGTTTTGCATAAATTTGACCATCAGCTCTTCCATGTTGGACTTCTTTTCAGGTACTTGGAATCCCGGGGGTGGCTGTTGTGCTGCATTTTGATTGCTCCATGAGAAATTTGGGTGCTGCCTCCACCCTTGATTGTATGTGTTGGAGTAGGGATTGTTTTGTTGCGGCCTGAAAAAATTACCAATATAATTAGCTGTATCAGTTGTTTTAGCAAAAGGATTACCTGTCTGGCAATTGCTCGTATCGTGTCCTCCTCCACATAGGTCACAAGTAATGCTCTGAATATGCATAGCTGTTCCCTTTAAGTTGTTGACTTCGGCTCTAAGGGCTGCAATTTCAGCTAGTAAGGTTGGCACGCAATCTACTCCCTGCACAGCTGCTAGTCTTTTTGGCATCATGCATTCTGTCTGCCATTGATAGCTATTTGATGCCATCTCATCGATCAGATCGAAGGCTTCTTCCTCCATTTTTTGATTAATGGTTCCTCCTGCTGCTGCATCAATCATAGAATGATTAGTAGGAGATAAACCATTATAGAAAGTTTGTACCTGAAGCCATACGGGTAGTTGATGATGTGGACATCTCCTCAGCAGTTCCTTGAAATGCTCCCAAGCCTCATATAGTGTCTCCATGTCCATCTGCATAAAAGAAGTGATATCGTTGCGCATCTTGGCAGTCTTGGAAGGTGGAAAGTACTTGGCTAAGAATTTTTGGGCTAGGACATCCCAAGTTGTGATAGAACCTGCAGGAAGAGAATGAAGCCAACTCTTAGCTTTATCCCGTAAAGAGAAAGGAAATAACCTTAATCTAATAGCATCATCCGACACCCCATTAATTTTAAAAGTATCGCAAAGTTCAAGAAAATTAGAAATATGGGCATTCGGATCATCATGCACGTGTCCACTGAATTGGACAGTTGATTGAATCATCTGGATCATCGTCGATTTTATTTCGAAGTTGTTTGCTCGTACAGGCGGTCTCCTGATGCTCGAAGCTGCATCGGCTATAGATGGTGTGATGTAATCATTTAATGGATGATGTACTGGTCGAATAGCTTCATGCTGTCCTTCGGTCGCCATATCCAATCCTAGATTGATGTCGTTAGGATCTTCAGCTGCCATGTTTCTTTCTTGTTGTAGTCTTCTAATGGTCCTTTCAATTTTTGGATCTAAAGGTAGTAAGTTACTATGTCCAGTACGTGTCATGCACGTGTCATGCACAATAAAATTTTTTTTTTTTTAAATAATAAAAATTAAAAATAAATTTCTAAAGTAAAGCTAGGATCAAAATTTTAATATTATTTTAGACACAATCCCCGGCAACGGACGCCAAAAACTTGATGCGTGCTAATTTATAGCTATGGCAAGTGCACCAGTCGATCAAGTAATAAAGTGAATGAGTAGAGTATCGTCCCTAGAGGATTGAAAAATAAGTACTGAAAAGCTCTTTCCTATGCTTTATTTAGAAGATCGATTTATGAGAATAAGAAATTAAAGAACAAAATAAAAAAATAATTAAAATTTTTTTTAAGAAAATAGAGAGAGTGTAAATTATTAGGATTTTAAACTTCAAGAGCAATGGATTACTAAGGCAATCGGTTCACCAACTCAGTCAATACAATATTCAGATTTTTAGATTAATTTTATTTCATGTGATGGTGGAGTCTCCTAATTTATTCACTATCCTTTGGTCCAGGCATAGCAAAACTATTAATATTTATTAATTATCCTTTGGTCCAGGTGTAATTTAAATAAATATTAATGCATTAAGTTTTGTGAAACCCTCTAATTAAAATACGCTGCGTCCAAAGCGCACTAAAATTTCTGCATGCATATGAATTCTAATTTGATTCATAATACAAGGTATATAATCAAGAAGCAATAACATAGATGTACTTGGTCCGTAACATCTATGTTCATCAGATCAATTAGAAGATGGCCAGTAATCTAAAAGCATTAAGATCAGATTTATATACTCCTCATGAATAAAATTTAAAAATAAATCATACTGAATATTGCATCAAAAGAGTGGCTACACCTTAGCCTTAGTAAAAGAAAATTTAGTTCATGATAACAAAGTTCAAAAATAGCAAATAAAATAAAAAGCATAGAGAAATTAGACTGTTTGATTGCTGAAATTGATTGTCCGTTGCTCTTGGTGTGGAGAACTTAGCGAAGAAGAAGAGGCTCCTTGATCGATGTCTTGATTGTCGAAAGAAAAAAATTCTTTTTTTTCTTCACTCTCTTCTCTTTCTACCTCTCTCCTCTCTTTCTCTCTTTTCTCTTTTTTTTCTTTTTTTTTCTTTATTTCTCTCTCTTTCTCTTTTTCTTTTCTCCCCCTTTTTCTCTTTTTTCTTCCTCTCTCCTCTCTTTCTCTCTTTTCTCTTTTTTTTCTTTTTTATTTCTGACCTCCCTTCTTTCTACAGCAACAGTAGTTTTTATAGGTTAAAGAGATTGATTTTCCCTCAAAATCCTTTAGAAATTAGGTTTAAGACTCCTAAAACAACTCAAATTAGGATCTGGATAATTCTGATCGTTGGATGTTGATCAAATGGTCCAAAAATCACTTAAAAATCCCTTAAAATAACCCAAATCAAGTCTAATTTCATATTAGCCATTGGATCAACCGTTAGATTGAATCTAGGCCATCCGATCACATAGAAAGAAGGCTTCTGATCTTTAGTTTAACGTCAGAATGAATCTCAACCGTTGGATCTCGATCGGAAGCTGTAGATGCCATCCATCAGCGCCTTCGTTTTGGCCGTCCGATCAAGTTTCAGTGAAAGCCACCCATTGGATCAGCCAAAATTTCCAAATTGCCCTCTATAGACCATGCGCGAGCCCGGTGTTGCGTGGACCACCGTGTTCTTCAGCCAATCGGAGCGCGCCTCATGCTGTGAAATTCTCGAATTGCCCTCTAGATGGTCCATCGTGCGTCGTGAAAAATGCTGACATCATCTTGATGTCAGCATTGCATCGACGGGTCGGTCTGCTATTTTGGTCGGATCGGGCCGAACCATTGAGCTGGTTTTCTGAACCGATTTGAACTGAACCATTTTTTTTTTTTTTGAAATTCAATTTCAGGGTCGTTTGAAGTCCGTTTTGCCTAAAATTTATTTCATCTGAACCAGAAAAATAAGATCTTCATATTGGTGGCCTTCTTTGCTATATAAGATTAATAAAAATATCAATTTCTAATAAAATAGATTAATTTATTTTATAATTTAATATTTTTATTAGTATATTTTTACCATTTATCAACCAAGTTTGGATGCACCATGATTAGAAAATCATTGAACAAGAGTTGTTCACTCATTGGCTAACCCATCATCAATAACTATTAGATGAGGTGATGAGTCAGTTGGTGGGACCACACCACCCACTAGAAATCATTAATCATTGAGATTTTCGCATCTCTACAGGGGAAGTGTAGGAATCCAAGAAAATAGTGAAAGTAATTTGTTTAAAAATAAAATCCCTAAATAAATTGGTCAAGTCTTAATTACAATATCTAACTAAAAATTTTGACTCTCTATAGAAAAATGTCTGCGTCTAATCCACTAGCACGTATCTTGGATGCCCATAGACTGATCGGATCCAATTACAAGAATTGGCTTCGAAACTTCAAAATTATTTTGGATTTTGAGAAGTTAACTCATGTATTGGATCAGGACCCTCCCACCATACCAACTTATCCATCCACTGAATAGAGAGCGTCTCTTGACAAGTGGACGGATGAAGATAACAAGGCTAGATACTACATGTTGGGCTCGATGTTTGATGAGCTTAAGCACCAACATGAAGATATCAGGACTTTCCGCCAAATGTTGGCTCACCTACAAGAGATGTTTGGTGAACAGAGTCACGCAGCCAAGTATCAAGTTACTAAACGACTATTCAAGACTAAAATGTGTGTTGGGCAGTCAGTCTAAGATCATTATCTGATGATGATCAAGAACTTGAAAGAGCTTGAGAAGCTCGGAGTGAAGTTGGACATGGATCTGTAGAATGATATAATTCTGCAATCTTTGTCTGATGCATATGGACAGTTCATCATGAACTACCATATGCATAAACTTCAAAATTTTTTGGCCGAGCTTATGAACATGCTGGTTACTGCTGAGCTTTCTATGAAAGGTTCTAAAGGCTTAGTGCTTGCTATGGAATGGACTTCTTCCAAGAAAAAATCTTTTGGAAAGAAGAAGAAGTCTATCAAAAAGCAGAAGGTGGAAGGAGGAAGAAGAAAAAGATAGAACTGAAGAAGAAGGCCGCTGACAAAGAAAAGTATTTCTATTGTAATACTGACGTCCTCTGAAAGCAAAACTGCCCTACTTATCTGACCACCCTAAAGAATAAGAAGGAGGCAGGTCCTTCTGGAGGTATGCTCGTTATTAAGTCTAACCTTATGATTTTTTCTGCATCCAGTTGGGTGCTTGACTCTAGTTCTAGTGCTCATTTGTGCACTTCCATGTAGGATCTTGAGGATAGCAGGAGACTAAGGAATGGTGAGATGATCCTACATGTTAGAAATGGAGAAAGAATTGTTGCTGTGATCGTGGGAACATACTCTCTTCGACTACCATCTAGTTTGGACTTAGTATTAAAAGATTGTTATTATGTGCCTACAGCAAGCAGGAATTTGATTTCTATTTCATACCTAGCACTAGAAGGCTATGTAATTAATTTTTTAAGGACCATTGTAACATTCTTTATGAAAGAAACAAAATTGCAAGTGATTTTCTTATTAACTATCTTTATCAGTTACATATTGATGTATCTACTTTTAATATCGAGCAAAATGTGAATACCATGAAATGATCTAGGGATAGTCCAAATGATAGGTATCTATGGCACCTAAAATTAGGTCATATAGCAGAAGATAGGGTTAACAAATTAGAGAAAATCGGGCTCTTATGTCTGTTGACTTTTGAGTCATATCCAATTTGTGAATTTTGTCTTTATGGTAAAATAACTAAGCTACCTTTTGTAGGACATGGGGAAAGGACCATGGATCTTCTTGCCCTAGTACATACTGATGTGTGTGGCCCATTTGATATGTCGGCTAGAGGCAACCTTGTCTACTTCATAACCTTTATTGATGATTTATCTAGGTATGGGTATGTGTATCTTATGAGACACAAGTCTGAAGCTTTTGAAAAGTTCAAAAAATTCAGACATGAAGTAGAAAAGCAAACTGAAAAATTTATTAAGGTTCTTTGATCAGATCGAGGAAGTGAATACCTTAGTCAAAAATTCCTGGACTATCTCAAGAAAAATGATATAGTTTCTCAATGGACTCCACCTCGAACACCTCAACTCAATGAGATTTTAGAATGGAGGAATCGGATCCTATTAGAAATGGTCCGATCCATGATGAGCTTCACAGACCTTCCTAATTTTCTTTGGGGATACAGTCTATTAACTGTAATATACTTACTGAATAGGATTTCTTCTAAAACCATTCCTACCATACCGTATGAGATATGGCATGATAAGAAACCAAGTTCGAGTCATCTTAGAATTCAAGGTTGTTCGACTCATGTCAAAAGACAACAAACGGACAAGTTAGACTTTAGGTCTTTTAGAGCTCGATTTATAGGATATCCTAAAGAGTCATTAGGATATTATTTCTACATTCCAGAAGATCATAATGTGATTGTGAGTCGACATGCCATCTTTCTTGAAAAATAGTTTATTTAAGATAGTGGCATTGAAAAGCAGATCAAGCTTGAAGAGAAAGTCTCATAAGAGCAACGAGCTAAGGACCAAATGGAACCAAATCAGGTTGAGCCAATACAATCACTACCTCCTCCACCTCGTAGATCAAAAAGAATTTTCCATCCTCCTGAAAGGTACTTAGGTACTATTTTAGAAAAAATAGAGAAAATATTCCTCGTAGGTAATGGGGTTCATGGTGATGATTCCAAAACCTATGACGAGGCGATATCGGATATTGACTCTGAGAAATGATTAGAGGTAATGAAGTCAAAAATTGACTAGATATTCTCAAATCAAGTCTGAACCTTGGTAGATCCATCAGAAGGATATAGTACCTATTGGGTGTAAATGGATCTACAAGAGAATAATTACTGCAGATGGGAATATGGAGACATTCAAAGCTAGATTAGTGGTAAAAGGTTATAGTCAGTGTGAAGGCATTGACTATCGGGATATCTTTTCATCAGTAACTATGCTAAAATCCATTCGCACATTGCTTGCTATTGCTGCCTATTTTGATTATGAAATATGGCAAATGGACGTGAAAACGACATTCTTAAATGGATATCTTGAGGAAGATATCTATATGGAACAACCACTAGGTTTCACATCCAGTGATACTGATCACAAGGTATGCAAACTACAAAGGTCCATATATGAACTTAAGCAAGCATCTCGAAGTTGGAATATTCATTTTAATAATGTGATCAAATTATTTGGTTTTATCAAAAATGAGGAGGAACCATGTGTCTTCAAAAAGATCAGTGGGAGCACTGTTGTCTTTCTCATATTATACGTGGATGATATCTCCTTATTGGGAATGATATTTTCATATTGACCATAGTTAAAATATGGTTATCTAAAGCATTCTCCATGAAAGATCTAGGAGAAACATCATATATTCTAGAAATTAAGATCTATAGAGATAGACTGAATAGGATGCTAGGACTTTCACAGAAGATGTACATAGAGGAAGTGCTAAAGAGCTTTAGCATGGAAAACTCTAAGAGGGGTTTGGTACCCTTCAGACATAGCATTCATCTTTGTAAGAAGATGTGCCCTAGCACAGTTGAGAAAATAGAACGCATGAGCAAGATACCTTATGCTTCAGTAATAGGGAGCCTCATGTATGCCATGTTATGTACACGATCTGATATAGCTCATGCTGTGAGTATCATGAGCAGATATCAGTCAAATTTAGGTAAAGAACACTGAACTTCTGTGAAATGTATACTTAAGTACTTAAGAAGAACTAAGGATATGTTGTTAGTTTTTGGTAATGAAGAACTCCAAGTCAAGGGGTATATAGACTCAAATTTTATGTCCGATGTAGATGATCGAAAGTCGACATCTAGGAGTTTGTTTATGTGTAATGGTGGTGTTGTCAGTTGAAAGAGTTTCAAGCAGATAGTGATAGCAGATTCCACCATGCAAGCAGAATACATCACTGCGTCAGAAGCTGCGAAGGAGGCATTCTAGTATAAAAAGTTTGCTGCAGAGATCGGAGTGATGCCATCAGATGCAATTTCTCTATACTATGACAACAATGGTTCCATAGCCCTTGCTAAGGAGCAAAGGTCTCACCAGAAATCCAAGCACATCGAATAGCGATACCACCTCATCTGTGATTACCTCAAGAAGGGTTACGTCGAGGTCAAGAGAGTCGACTTCGTAGACAATGCGGTGGATCCACTTACAAAGCCGTTGGGCCAGTAGAAGATTGAAGCCCACCTTAAGAAGATGGGACTTTGATTTATAGCCAATTGGCTTTAGATCAAGTGGGAGTTTATTAGATATGTGTGCCCTAGAAGCCAGAATTGGTTGACACTTGTTGTACACTTCTAAGGACAAAATTATAATTTTAACTATAAATAATAAAATAGAATATTTTCTATCACAATGTGTATTTAGTATCTGTGATACATCCCTTGAGTTAATGGTAATGATAATTCTTATTTTCAAGAGTTGAAAATTTAAGATATGAATTTTTGTTATTAACACATAAAATGCTTCCGACCATAGGATCATCATGAGGATGGTGATTGATTCGAAAGGTTAGTGTACAATCACTTCTTTATAGTTGATGAGTCTTAAGTCTATGGTGTAGAGACACTAGAGTGAGAGTACAGGTACTCGTTAGAGAATGAGGGCACTGAGCGTGACCACCTCGAGCAGTCATAAGGAAGTCTATCTTCTCATTAATGACTAGCTTGAAGCTACAGTGGTGTGTCTGGTTCTTTAATCTGAGGTGCATCGGTAGTTCACCTTGAGGGTGTTATAGTTTGACTACACCATAACTCGATCTTCTAGCCATTCAGAATCCTGAGGTGTATGTTGGCTATAGCATGTTTATTGTAGGAATTGGATTGCACAAAGAGAAAATCTATCTACCTCGGCAGATGAGGAGCAGCCCTATGATGATCATGAGAATCAAGTCCATAATCCCATAACCATGGCAGAGTGAAATAATAGAAAGAGTTTCTATTAAGATTTTTACATCGGACTTGAATCAAATGATTAAATGATATGATAGAAATTAGGGTTTGACGAGTTCACCTTAACCCTAATCTGATCAGGGCTCAAGATAGAAGAACTTAATCACACATGTAACTGCACCAAGAGGTTCATTTTTAGTTTTGATGGATTGCCACCATATACTGCTAGGTGTCACTAATGGATTTTGGGAGCAATTAGAATGATTTGGATGATCGATCATTCTAGTTGTCTGAATTAGAAAAATTTTGATCCATCGAAAGGTGTTTCGATGATGTCAATGATAGAGATCATGACATATCTCATTACCATACAAAACTGAACCTAACTAGATCATACAAACAAAAATTTGGATCTGGATATCATCAATAGGACCAACCTAGTTCAATTGATTTGAATTAAATTCAATTAGGTTCAAGAAAATCGTGCTAGCACATGATTGAGCCTAATGTTCTTCTTCTATAATCATTAAAAGTTGTCTCGACTAAGCTAAATGTGTTTGTGCTCACTCAGGTATCTTTACTTGGTCTGACTGGAGCTTTTCCAGGTCAGAAAAGGGTTGTCTTAATTTATGAAATAAATTTGAGATAACACCTACCATTTTTCATCATCTATAAATTCTTGTCTTTTGACTTTGGTCAAACATTGACCTTTAATACTTATACATCTGCCCATATGTCATGCACCCATAAGAGAGCTGATAGAAACCTGTCCCCTTGCTAGAAAGAGGAAAGGAGGTGGCACACGCCTAGGGAGGTGGGATCGAGTGGCTTGGATCGACTCTCATGTTTGCCCATTCATGAGACAGCAGGCATGCCCCAGGGCGTGGGGGCAAGATGGATCACAAGCTCTCAAAGTTAGGTGGAGGCCAAATGTCGAGTTGAGATGGATATTATTAGAATTTGACGTCTCGAATTCGATCCATAGTAGAGGAGAATTAGTATCTACAAGCAGTCGAGCTGGCTTGGATATGGGATCGAGTCAGCTCGAACTAAGATCGAGCCAACTTGAACTACAGTCGAGCCGGCTCTCAGAGGCAGACAGAAAGAAGGAGTTCGGGCGAGATGTAGTCAAGCTGGCACGATCTCTGTTAGAGTAAGCTCGATGGAGACGAATAAAATAGGATGGAATTTTTTGTTTAGACTCGAATTATGATTAATCCAAAGGGTCTATGAGAGTTGCGCATGGACCACAGGATCTAATGGCCATGGAGTGCTGTGGTCATGATTTAAAGATTGAAAAATATTTTAATACTTTATCAAGATCATGCTCGACTCATATTAGAAGAAAGAGCCCTATTAGGACTCCTGTAAACTGCTAAGAAGAGAATTCTTATCCTATTTAAAGGATTGAGATGCTATAGAGCAAGGGGTGGCGCGTTTGGCATGAGAGGCATGTAGAGAGGCTCAGGCAGCTATCGAGAAGAGCTTGGTAGAGCACCGAGCACGTGCGGCCCATGAGAGAGAGAAGCAATAGGTGCATAGCTGAAGAAAAAAATCTATTTTTTGGTTCAGGTTCGTTCAGATCTGATTTGATCAAGAGAAATATTTTAAAAAGTTTTTTCTTAGATCTAAATCAAATTTGATATTTTTTAGATCTAATTTGATAGATCTAATAAAATAAGATAAAATTAAAATAAATTAAATCAGATTTAATTTATACCTTGTTCTTGGGTAATCTAATTATCCTATGTTGATCTTGCTAATTGCCTAAGGTTCTGGATGCAGCCATGCCATCGCCTGACCTCTATCGGTATCCACTCAAGCAGGATCTGGATATCTCTTTCTTCTTGATCTATCCTCCAAAGATCAGATTTAGATCTGATCTTGAAGGTCTTTAAAATAACTTTTGAAAATTCGACGTTGTCTCTTGCAGCAGGATTGCCTTCTTCCTTTCTTGTCGCCTTTCTCTTGCCTGGATTGCACCAAACTTGAGCCCAAAGCCTCTTGGGTATGGAGAGGAGAGAGAGGATCTAAGGAAGGCATGGAGGAGAGAGCAATGTGGCATGGGCAAAGGGACAAGTTTCTAAAGCTAGGCACAGATAGGGTTTATATAGACTCTGCTACGCCATGCAATGCCACATCATTTCGGCCAATCACGTCTCTTCGTGCAATCAGATCTAAATTTGATTAGTGGGATGACATCACTTGATCTAATCAGATGAGAGCCCCTTTCCAACATCCGTAGGTGGTGCCAAGATTGGTCAAAGCAGAGTCCTTTGGCGCCACCTAGTTTGATTTCAAGAAGCAACCTAGAGTCCCATCTATATGGGACTCCAAGCATCCCTATCCTTAGGCACATGCCTCCCTAGGCATGCACCCTCTTCTTTCCTCTTTCTAGCGAGGGGACAAGCCCCTATCTACTCTCCTATGGGTGCATGACACATGGGCAAATGTCTAAGTGTCAAAGGTCAATGTTTGACCAAAGTAAAAAGACAAGAATTAGTAGGTGACGAAAAATGGCAGTTGTTGTCTCAAATTTATCTCATAAATTAAGACAACCCTTTTTTGATCTAGACAAGCTTCAGTCATACCAAATAAAGGTATCTGAGTGAGTACAAATATATTTGGCTCAGTCGAGACAACTTTTAATGATTGTAGAAGGAGAATATCAGGCTCAATCATGTGCTAGCACGATTTCCTTGAACCTAATTGAATCTAATTCAAATCAATTGAACTGGGTTAGTCCAATTGATGATATCTAGATCCAAACCCTTATTTGTGTGACCTATTTAGGTTTAGTTCTGTATGGTAATGGGATATGTCATGATCTTTATCATCGACATCATCGTAACACCTTTCAATGGATCAAAACTTTTCGGATTCAGACAACTAGAATGATCGATCATCCAAATCATTCTAATTGCTCCCAAAATCCACCAGTGACACCTAGCAGTATACGGTGAAAACCTATCAAAACTGAAAATAAATCTCTTGGTGTAGTTACATATGTGATTAAGTTCTTCTATCTTGAGCCCCGATCAAATTAGTGTTAAGGTGAACTCGTCAAACCCTGATTTCTATCATATGATTTAATCATTTGATTTAAGTCCAATGTGAAAACCTTAATAAAAACTTTTTCTATTATTTAACTCTGCCATGGTCATGGGCTTATGGACTTAATTCTCATGATCATCATAGGGCTGCTCCTCATCTACCGAGGTAGATAGATTTCCTCTTTGTGCAATCTAATTCCTATAATGAACATGCTATAGCCAATATACACCTCAGGATTCCGAATGGCTAAAGATCGAGTTATGGTGTAGTCAAACTATAATACCCTCAAGGTGAACTACCAATGCACCTCGGATCAAAGAACCAGACACACCACTGCAGTTTCGAGCTAGTCATTAATGAGAAGATAGACTTCCTTATGACTGCTCGAGGTGGTCACGCTCAGTGCCCTCATTCTCTAACGAGTATCTGTACTCTCGCTCCGGTGTCTCTACACCATAGACTCAAGACTCATCTACTATAAAGAAGTGATTGTACACTAACCTTTCGGATTAATCACCATCCTCATGATGATTCTACAGTCGGGAGCATTTTATGTGTTAATAACAAAAATTCAAGTCTTAAATTTTCAACTCTTGAAAATAAGAATTATGATTACCAATAACTCAAGTGATGTATCACAGACACTAAATATACATTGTGATAAAAAATAATCTATTTTATTATTTATAGTCAACATTATAATTTTGCCCTTAGAAGTGTACAATAAGTGTCAGCCAATTCTGACTTTTAGGACACACATATCTAACAAACTTCCACTTGACCTAAAGTCAATTGGCTACAAATCTAAGTTCCATCTTCTCAAAGTGGGCTTCGATCTTCTACTGGCCTAACAGCTTTGTGAGTGGATCCATCACATTGTCTACGGTGTCGACTCTCTTGACCTCGACATAACCCTTCTCGAGGTAATTATGGATGTGGTGGTATCACCACTCGATGTACTTGGATTTCTGGTGAGACCTCGACTCCTTAGCAAGGGCTATGGTGCCATTATTATAGCAATATAGAGGAATGGCATCTAATGGCATCACTCCGATCTCTATGGCAAACTTTTTGTATCAGAATGCCTCCTTCGCAGCTTCTGACGTAGTGATGTATTCTGCTTTCATGATGGAATCTGCTATCACTATCTGCTTGAAATATTTTCAACTGACAACACCATCATTACACACAAATAGACTCCCAGATGTCGACTTTCGATCATCTACATTGGACATAAAATCCGAGTTTGTATATCCTTGGACCTGGAGTTCTCCATTACCAAAAATCAACAACATATCCTTAGTTTTTTTCAAGTACTTAAGGATACATTTCATAGAAGTCAAGTATTCTTCACCTGGATTCGACTGATATCTGCTCGTGACACTCACAGCATGGGCTATATCAGGTCGCGTCATAACATGGCATACATGAGGCTCCCTATTGCTGAAGCATAAGGGATCTTGCTCATGCATTCTATTCTCCTCAGGTGTGCTAGGGCACATCTTCTTGGAGAGATGAATGCCATGTCTGAAGGGTACCAAACCCCTTTTAGAGTTTTCCATGCTAAACCTCTTTAGCACTTTCTCTATGTACATCTTCTGTGAAAGTCCTAGCATCCTATTTGGTCTATCTCTATAGATCTTAATTCCTAAAATATAGGATGCTTCTCCTAAGTCTTTCATGGAGAATTCTTTAGATAACCACATTTTAACTATGGTTAACATGGAAATATCATTCTCAATAAGAAGGATATCATCCATGTACAATATGAGAAAGACAACAGCACTCCCACTGATCTTTTTGAAGACACATGGTTCCTCCTCATTTTTGATGAAATCAAATAATTTGATCATATTATTAAAACGAGTATTCCAACTTCGAGATGCTTCCTTAAGTCCATTTATGAATCTTTGTAGTTTGCATACCTTGTGATCAGCATCACTGGATGTGAAACCTAGCGGCTGTTCCATATAGATATCTTCCTCAAGGTATCCATTTAAGAATGATGTTTTCACGTCCATTTACCATATTTCATAATCGAAATAGGCTACAATAGCAAGCAATGTATGGATGGATTTTAGCATAGCTACTGTCAAAAAGGTATCCTGATAGTCAATGCCTTCATGTTGACTATACTCTTTTGCCACTAATCTAGCTTTGAATGTCTCCATATTCCCATCTGTACCAATCTTTCTCTTGTAGATCTATTTACATCCAATAAATACTATACCTTCTAGTAGATCTACCAAGGTCCAGACTTGGTTTGAATGCATCGAGTCAATTTTTGACTTCATTGCCTCTAACCATTTCTCGGAGTTGATATCTGATATCGACTCATTATAGGTTTTTGGATCATCACCATGAACCACATTACCTACGAGGAACATTTTCTCTACTTTCTCTGAAATAGTACCTAAGTACCTCTCAGAAGGATGAAAAATATTTTCGATCTACGAGGTGGAGGAGGTAGTAATTGTATTGGCTCAACCTGATTTGGTTTCATTTGATCCTTTGCTCGTTGCTCTTGGAAAACCTTTCCGATCTATGAAGTGGAGGAGATAGTGATTGTACAACAAGTGTTAGCCAATTCTGGCTTCTAGGGCATACATATCAACAATAGCATCCGACGTGAAGGCTGTGAGGGTAGAGCATCTTGTAGCTTCTGAGGTTTGCTCTGAGAAATGATTAGAAGGTAAATGAAGTAAAAAATGACTAAGATATTCTCAAATCAAGTCTACCTTGTAGGATCCATATCAAAAGATATAGTACCTATTGGGTGTAAATGGATCTACAAGAGAATAATTACTGCAAGGGAATATTGGGACATTCAAAAGCTAGATAGTGGTAAAAGGTTATAGTCAGTGTGAAGGCATTGACTATCGGGATATCTTTTCATCAGTAACTATGCTCAAATCCATCGCAATTGCTTGCTATTGCTGCCTATTTTGATTATGAAATATGACAAATGGACGTGGAAACGACGTTCTTAAATGGATACCTTGAGGAAGATATTTATATGGAACAACCACTAGGTTTCACATCCAGTGATACTGATCACAAGGTATGCAAACTACAAAGGTCCATATATGAACCTAAGCAAAGCATCTCGAAGTTGGAATATTCATTTTAATAATGTGACAAATTATTTTGTTTTATCAAAATTGGAGGAACATGTGTCTTCAAAAAGATCAGTGGGAGCACTGTTGTCTTTCTCATATTATACGTGGATGATATCTCCTTATTGGGAATGATATTTTCATATTGACCATAGTTAAAATATGGTTATCTAAAGACTTCTCCATGAAAATCTAGGAGAAACATCATATATTCTAGAAATTAAGATCTATAGAGATGAGACATGAGGATGCTAGGACTTTCACAGAAGATGTACATAGAGAGATGCTAAAGGCTTTCAGCATGGAAAACTCTAAGAGGGGTTTGGTACCCTTCAGACCATAGCATTCATCTTTGTAAGAAATGATGCCCTAGCACAGTTGAGAAAATAGAACGCTGAAGACAGATTTCTTATGCTTCAGTAATAGGAGCCTCATGTATGCATGTTATTGTACACGATCTGATATAGCTCATGCTGTGAGTATCATGATCAGATATCAGTCAAATTTAGGTAAAGACACTGAATTCTCTGAAATGTATACTTAAGTACTTAAGAAGAATAAAGGATATGTTGTTTAGTTTTTGGTAATGAGAACTCCAAGTCAAGGGTATATAGACTCAAATTTTTTGTCCGTGTAGATGATCGATCGACACTAGGAGTTTGTTTATGTGTAATGGTGGTGTTGTCAGTTGAAAGAGTTTAGCAAGATAGTGATAGCAGATTCCACACTGCAAGCAGAATACATCACTGGCGTCAGAAGCTGCGAAGGAGCATTCTAGTATAAAAAGTTTGCTGCAGAGATCGGAGTGATGCCATCAATGCAATTTCTCTATACAATGACAACAATGGTTCCATAGCCCTTGCTAAGGGCAAAAGGTCTCACCAGAAATCCAAACAACAGCGATAGCGATACCACCTCATCTGTGATTACCTCAAAAGGGTTACGTCGAGGTCAAGAGAGTCGACTTCGTAGACATGCGGTGGATCACTTACAAAGCCGTTGGGCCAGTAGAAGATTGAAGCCCACTTAAGAAGATGGGAATTTGATTTATAGCCAATTGGCCTTTAGATCAAGTGGGAGTTTATTAGATAATGTGTGCCCTAGAAGCCAGAATGGTTACACTTGTGTTACACTTCTAAGGACAAAATTATAATTTTAACTAAATAATTAAAAATGAAGTAATTTTCTATCACAATGTGTATTTAGTATCTGTGGACATCCCTTTGGATTAATGGTAATGATAATTCTTATTTTCAAGAGTTGAAAATTTAAGATATGAATTTTTGTTATTAACAATAAAATGCTTCCGACCATAGGATCATCATATGGGATGGTGATTATTCGAAAGGTTAGTGTACAATCACTTCTTTATAGTTGATGAGTCTTAAGTCTATGGTGTAGAGACACTAGAGTGAGAGTACAGGTACTCGTTAGAGAATGAGGCACTGAGCGTGACCACCTCGAGCAGTCATAAGGAAGTCTATCTTTCATTAATGACTAGCTTGAAGCTACGTGGTGTGTCTGAGTTCTTTAATCTGAGGTGCATCGGATATGTTCACTCTGAGGGTGTTTAATAGTTTGACTACACCATAACTCGATCTTCTAGCCATTCAGAATCCTGAGGTGTATGTTGGCTATAGCAATGTTTATTGTAGGATTGGAATTGCACAAAGAGAAAATCTATTACTTCGGCAAATGAGGAGCAGCCCTATGATGATCATGAGAATCAAGTCCATAATCCATAAACCATGCAGAGTGAAATAATAGAAAGAGTTATCATTAGATTTTTACATCGACTTGAATCACAATGATTAAAGATATGATAAGAATTAGGTTTGACGAGTTCACCTTAACCCTAATCTGATCAGGGCTCAAGATAGAAGAACTTAAATCACACAGTAAAGCACACAGAGGTTCATTTTTAGTTTTGATGGATTGCCACATATACTGCTAGGTGTCACTAATGGATATTTTGAGAGCAATTAGAATGATTTGGATGATCGATCATTAGTTGTCTTCTGAATTCAGAAAATTTTGATCCATCGAAAGGTGTTTCGATGATGTCAATGATAGAGATCATGACATATCATTCCATACAAAACTGAACCTAACTAGATCAATACAAACAAAAATTTGGATCTGGATATCATCAATAGGACACAACCTAGTTCAATTGATTTGAATTAAATTCAATTAGGATTCAGAAAAATCGTTGCTAGCACATGATTGAGCCTAATGTTCTTCTTCTATTCATTCATTAAAGTTGTCTCGACTAAGTAAATGTGTTTGTGCTCACATCAGGTATCTTTACTTGGTCTGACTGGAGCTTTTCCAGGTCAGAAAGGGTTGTCTTAATTTATGAAAATAATTTGAGATAACACCTACCATTTTTCATCATCTATAAATTCTTTGTCTTTTGACTTTGGTCAAACATTGACCTTTAATCTTATACATCTGCCCATATGTCATGCACCATAAGAGCTGAAGAAACCTGTCCCTTGCTAGAAAGAGTAAAGGAGGTGGCACACGCTAGCTAAGTGGGATCGAGTGGCTTGGATCGACTTCATGTTTGCCCATTCATGAGACAGCAGGCATGCCCCAGAGGCGTGGGGCAAGGATGGATCTAAGCTCTCAAGTTTAAGGTGGAGGCCAAATGTCGAGTTGAGATGGATATTATTAGAATTTGACGTCCGTACTCGATTCGATTCCATAGTAGAGGAGAATTAGTTATCTACAAGCAGTCGAGCTGGTTGGTATGGGATCGAGTCAGCTCGAACTAGATCGGAGCCAACTTGAACTACAGTCGAGCCGGCTCTCAGAGGCAGCAAAAAGAAGAGAGTTCGGGGGAGATGTAGTCAGATGGGACGATCTCTGTGTAGAGTAAGCTCGATGGAGACGAATAAAATAGGATGGAATTTTTTGTTTAGACTCGAATTATGATAATCCAAAGGGTCTATGAGAGTTGCGCATGGACCACAGGATCTAAATGGCCATGGAGTGCTGGGTCATGTTTAAAGATTGAAAATATTTTAATACTTTATCAATCATGCTCGACTTCATATTAAGAAAGAGCCCTATTAGGACTCCTGTAAAACTGCTAAGAAGAGAATTCTTATCCTATTTAAAGGATTGAGATGCTATAGAGCAAGGGGTGGCGCGTTGGCATGAGAGGCATGTAGAGAGGCTCAGGCAGCTATCGGAGAAGGCAGCTTGGGTAGGCACCGAAGCAGTGCGGCCATGAGAGAGAGAAGCAATAGGTGCATAGCTGAAAGAAAAAAATCTATTTTTTGGTTCAGGTTAGTTCAGATCTGAATTGATCAAGAGAAATATTTTAAAAAGTTTTTTCTTAGATCTAAATTCAAATTTGATATTTTTAGATCTAATTTAGATAGATCTTAATAAAATAAGATAAAATTAAATAAATAAATCAGATTATAATTATACCTTGTTCTTGGGTAATCTAATTACCTAGTGTTATTTGCTAATTGCCTAAGGTTCTGGATGCAGCCATGCACTCGCCTGACCTCTGGAATTCTACACTTCAAGCAGGAGATGGAATTCTCTTCTTCTTGATCTAATCCTCCAAAGATCAGATTTAGATCTGAATTGAAGGTCTTTAAAATAACTTTTTGAAAATTCGACGTGTCTCTTGCAGCAGGATTCCTTCTTCCTTTCTTTCGCCTTTTCTCTTGCCTGGATTGCACCAAACTTGAGCCCAAAGCTCTTGGGTATGGAGAGGAGAGAGAGGATCTAAGGAAAGGGCATGGAGGAGAGAGCAAATGTGGCATGGGCAAGGGACAAGTTTCTAAGAGTAGGACAGATAGGGTATAATAGACTGCTACGCCATGCAATGCACATCATTCGGCCAATACGTCTCTCTTGTGCAATGATATCTAAATTGATTAGTGGATGACATCACTTATCTAATCAGATGAGAAGCCCCTTTCCAACATCGTAGGATTGCCAAGATTGGTCAAAGCAGTCCTTTGGCCACCTAGTTGATTTCAAGAAGCAACACTAGGTCCCATCTCATATGGGACTCCAAGCATCCATATCCTTAGGCACATGCCTCCCTAGGCTCGCACCCTCTTCTTTCCTCTTTCTAGCGAGGACAAGCCCCTATCTACTCTCCTATGGGTGCATACAAATGGGCAAATGTCTAAGTGTCAAAGGTCATGTTTGGACCAAAGTTAAAAAGACAAGAATTAGTTAGGTGACGATAAAATGCAGTTGTTTGTCTCAAATTTATCATAAATTAAGACAACCCTTTTTTGATCTAGAAAGCTTCAGTCATACCAAATAAAGATCTGAAGTGAGTACAAATATATTTGGCTCAGTAGAGACAACTTTTTATGATTGTAGAAGGGGAAATATCAGGCATCATCTGTGCTAGCACGATTTCTTGAACCTAATTGAATCTAATTCAAATCAATTGAACTGGGTTAGTCAATTGATGATATCTAGATCCAAACCCTTATTTGTGTGACCTATTTAGGTTAGTTCTGTATTGGTAATGGAATATGTCATGATCTTTATTCATCGACATCATCGTAACACCTTTCAATGGATCAAAACTTTTCGGATTCAGACAACTAGAATGATCGATCATCCAACAATTCTTTAATTGCTCCAAAATCCACCAGTGACACTAGCAGTAAACGGTGAAACCTATACAAACTGAAAATAATCTTTGGTGTAGTTACATATGTGATTAAGATTCTTCTATCTTGAGCCCCGATCAAATTAGTGTTAAAGTGAATCCGTCAAAACCCTGATTTCTTACATATGATTTAATCAATTGATTTAAGTCATGTAAACTTAAAAAACTTTTTCTATTATTTAACTCTGCCATGGTCATGGGCTTATGGACTTATTCTCATGATCATCATGGGCTTGCTCGCTCATTTACCAGGATAGTAATTTCAGTCTTCATTGACATCAACTTACCATTACTAAATAAATTGGTCAAGTCAAAATTACAGTATCTAACTAGAATCTTTGACTCTCTACAGGAAAAATGTCTGCGTCCAACCCATTGGCACGTATCCTGGACACACATAGACTGACTGGACCCAATTATAAAGATTGGCTCAGGAACTACAAAATTATTTTGGGTTTCGAGAAGTTAACCCATGTTATTGGACCAGGACCCTCCCACCTTACCAGCCTCGTCCATCCACTGAACAGAGAGCGTCTCTGGAAAAATGGATTGACGAAGATAATAAGGCCAGATATTACATGTTGGGCTCGATGTCTGATGAGCTCCAGCGCCAACATGAAGATATCGGGACTGCTCGCCAAATGTTGGCTCACCTGCAGGAGATGTTTGGTGAACAGAGTCGCGCAGCCAAATATCAAGTCACGAAATGACTTTTTAAGGCTAAGATGCGTGATGGGCAGTCAGTCCAAGATCACTGTCTGACAATGATCAAGGACATGGAAGAGCTTGAGAAGCTCGGTGTGAAGTTGGACTTGGATCTGCAGAATGATATTATTCTGCAATCCTTGACTGATGCATATGGGCAATTCATCATGAATTACCACATGCATAAACTTCAAAATTCCTTGGCCGAGTTAATGAATATGCTGGTTACCGCTGAGCTTTCTATGAAAGGTTCTAAAGGCTCAGTTCTTGCTATGGAACGGACTTCTTCCAAAAGAAAGTCTTATGGAAAGAAAAAGAAGTCTGTGAAAAAGCAAAAGGTGGAAGGAGGAAGAAGAAAAAGAAGAACCGAAGAAGAAGGCCGATGTCAAAGGAAAAGTGTTTCCATTGCAACAGCGACGGCCATTGGAAGCGGAACTGCCCTACTTACCTGGCCACCCTGAAGAACAAGAAGGAAGGTCCTTCTGGAGGTATGCTCGTTATTGAGTCTAACCTTACGGTTTCTTCTGCATCCAGTTGGGTGCTTGACTCTGGTTCTAGTGCTCATCTGTGCACTTCTATGCAGGGTCTTGAGGATAGCAGGAGGCTGAGGGATGGAGACATGATCCTACATCGTCGGTAATGGAGCAAGAGTTGCTGCAGTAGCCGTGGGAACATACCCTCTTCGATTACCATCTGGTTTAGACTTAGTTTTAAAAGACTGTTATTATGTGCCTGCAGCTAGCAGGAATTTGATTTCTGTTTCATGCTTAGCACAAGAAGGTTATGTGATCACCTTCTTTAAGGACCATTGTAACATTCTTTATGAAAGAAATAAAATTGCAAATGGTTTCCTTATTAATGGTCTTTATCAGTTACATATTGATGTACCTATTTTTAACTATCGAGCAAAACGTGAATGCCAAAATGACCTAGGGATAGTCCAAACGATAGATATCTATGGCACCTGAGATTAGGTCATATAGCAGAAGATAGGATCAACAAATTGGAGAAAAATGGGCTATTGAGTCCATTGACTTTTGAGTCATATCCAACTTGTGAATCTTGTCTTCAAGGCAAAATGACTAAACTCCCTTTTGTTGGACATGGGGAGAGGGCCACAGATCTCCTTGCCCTAGTACATACTGATGTGTGCGGCCCATTTGATGTGCCGGCTAGAGGCAATTTTGTCTACTTCATTACCTTTACCGATGATCTGTCTAGGTATGGGTATGTGTATCTTATGAGACACAAGTCTGAAGCTTTTGAAAAGTTCAAAGAATTCAGACATGAAGTAGAAAAACAAACTAGAAAAACCCATTAAGGTTCTTCGATCAGATCGAGGAGGTGAATACCTTAGCCGGGAATTCCTAGACTATCTTAAGGAAAATGGCATAGTCTCTCAATGGACTCCACCAGGAACACCTCAACTCAACGGGGTTTCAGAATGGAGAAATCGGACTCTATTGGATATGGTTCGATCCATGATGAGCTTCACAGACCTCCCTGATTTTCTTTGGGGACACTCATTGTTAACTTCAATCTATCTACTGAATAGGGTTTCCTCTAAAACCGTTCCTACCACACCGTATGAGATATGGCACGGTAAGAAACCAAGTCTGAGTCATCTCAGAATTTGGGGTTGTCCGGCTCATGTCAAAAGACAACAAGCGGACAAGTTAGAGTTTAGGTCCTTTAGAGCTCGATTCATAGGATATCCTAAAGAGTCATTAGGATACTATTTCTACATTCCAGAAGACCACAATGTGATTGTGAGTCGACATGCCATCTTTCTTGAAAAATAGTTTATTCAAGATAGCGGCATTGGAAAGCAGATTCAAGCTTGATGAGAAAGTCTCACAAGCAGAACGAGCTAAGGACCAATTGGAACCAAATCAGGTTGAGCCAATAAGAACACTACCTCCTCCACCTCGTAGATCGGAAAGAGTTTTCCGTCCCCCTGAAAGATACTTAGGTATTATTTCAGAGGAAGTAGAGGAAAATGTTCCTCGTAGGTAATGGTGCTCATGGTGATGATCCCAAAACCTACAACGAGGCGATATCAGATATCGACTCCGAGAAATGGCTTAGAGGCAATGAAGTCAGAAATTGACTCGATGCACTCAAACCAAGTCTGGACCTTGGTAGATCCACCAGAAGGTATAGTACCTATTGGGTGTAAATGGATCTTCAAGAGAAAGATTGGTGCAGATGGGAATGTGGAGACATTCAAGGCTAGACTAGTGGCAAAAGGTTATAGTCAACGCGAAGGCATTGACTATCAGGATACCTTTTCCCCAGTAGCTATGCTAAAATCCATCCGCACATTGCTTGCCTGTTGCAGCCTATTTCGATTATGAAATATGGCAAATGGACGTGAAAACGGCATTCCTTAAATGGATATCTTGAGGAAGATATCTATATGGAACAGCCGCTAGGTTTCACATCCAGTGATACTGATCACAAGGTTTGCAAGCTGCAAAGGTCCATATATGGACTTAAGCAAGCATCTCGGAGCTGGAACACTCATTTCAATGATGTGATCAAAAAGTTTGGTTTCATCAAAAATGAAGAGGAACCATGTGTTTTCAAAAAGGTCAGTGGGAGCGCTGTTGTCTTCCTCGTATTGTACGTGGATGACATCCTCCTTATTGGGAATGATATTCCCATGTTGACATCAGTCAAAATGTGGTTGTCCAAGGAATTCTCCATGAAAGACCTAGGTGAAGCATCCTTTATTCTAGGAATTAAGGTCTATAGGGATAGACCGAATAGGATGCTAGGACTTTCACAGAAGATGTACATAGAGGAAGTACTAAAGAGGTTTAGTATGGAAAACTCTAAGAGGGGATTAATACCCTTCAGACATGGTATTCATCTTTCCAAGAAGATGTGCCCCTAGCACACCTGAGGAAATAGAACGCATGAGCAAGATCCCTTATGCTTCTGCAATAGGGAGCCTCATGTATGCCATGCTATGTACACGACCTGATATAGCCCATGCTGTGAGTGTCACAAGCAGATATCAGTCAAATCCAGGTGAAGAACACTGGACTTCTGTGAAATGTATCCTTAAGTACTTGAGAAGAACTAAGGATATGATGTTGGTCTTTGGTAATGGAGAACTCCAAGTCCAGGGATACACAGACTCGGATTTCATGTCCGATATAGATGATCGAAAGTCGACATCTGGAGTCTGTTTGTGTGCAATGGTGGTGCTGTCAGCTGGAAAGAGTTTCAAGCAATAGTGATAGCAGATTCCACCATGGAAGCAGAATATATCGCTGCATCAGAGGCTGCGAAGGAAGCATTCTGGTACAAGAAGTTTGCTGCAGAAATTCGGAGTAATGCCATCAGATGCCATTCCTCTATACTGCGACAACAATGGCGCCATAGCCCTTGCTAAGGAGCCGAGGTCTCACCAGAAATCCAAGCACATTGAGCGGCGATACCACCTCATCCGCGATTACCTCGAGAAGGGTTACGTCGAGGTCAAGAGAGTCAACTCCGCAGATAATGTGGCAGACCCACTTACAAAGCCGTTGGGCCAGCAGAAGATCGAAGCCCACCTTGAGAAGATGGGACTTAGACTTGTAGCCAATTGGCTTTAGGACAAGTGGGAGATTGTTAGATATATGTGCCCTAGAAGCCAGAATTGGCTGACACTTGTAATACACTTCTAGGGGCAAAATTATAATTTTGACTATAAATAATAAAATGGGTTATTTTCTATCACATATGTGTATTTAGTGTCTGTGATACATCCTTTGAGTTAATGGTAATGATAATTCATATTTTCAAGAGTTGAAAATTTAAGACATGAATAATCATTATTAACTCATAAAATGCTCCCGACCATAGGATCATCACGAGGATGGTGATTGATCCGGAAAGGTTGGTGTACAATCGCTTCTCTTTAGTAGATGAGTCTTGAGTCTACGGTGTGGAGACACCGGAGCGAGAGTACAGGTACTCGTTAGAGAACGAGGGCACTGAGCGTGACCACCTCGAGTAGTCATTAGGAAGTCTACCTTCTCGTCAATGACTGACTCGATGCTGCAGTAGTGTGTCTGGTTCTTTGACCTGAGATGCATCGGCAGTTCACCTTGAGGGTGTTATAGTTTGACTACACCATTACTCGGTCTCCTAGCCATATGGAACCCTGAGGTGTATGTTGGCTATAGCATGTTCATTGTAGGAACTGGATTGCATCAAGATGGAATCTATCTACCTCGGTGGTAGAGGAGCAGCCCTATGATGATCATGAGAATCAAGTCCAGAAGCCCATGGCCATGGCAGAGTGAAATAATAGAAAGAGTTTCTATTTAGATTTTCACATTGGACTCGAATCGAATGATTACATCATATGACAGAGACTAGGGTTTGACGAGTTCACCTTAACCCTAATCTGATCGGGGCTCAAGATAGAAGAACTTAATCACACAGGTAGCTGCACCAAGAGGTTCGCATTCAGCTCTGATGGGTTGCCACCATATACTGCTAGGTGTCACTGGTGGATTTTGGGAGCAATTAGAATGATTTAGATGATCGATCATTCTAGCTGTTCGAATCAGAAGAGTTCTGATCCATCGAAAGGAGTTTCGATGATGTCGATGATAGAGATCATGACATATCCCATTACCATACAGAACTGAACCTAACTGGGTCACACAAACAAAAAGGGTTTGAATCTGGTGATCATCAATTGAACTGATCTAGTTCAATTGATCTGAATGAGATTCAATTAGGTTCAAGAAAATCGTGCTAGCACTCGATTGAACCTAACGTTCTTCTTTTACTATCATAAATAAGTTGTCTCGACTGAGCCAAAGGAGTTTGTGCTCAATCAGGTATCTTCACTATGGTCTGACTGGAGTTGTCCAAGGTCAGAAAAGGGTTGTCTTAATTTATGAAATAAATTTGAGATAACACCTACCATTTTTCATCATCTATAAATTCTTGTCTTTTGACTTTGGTCAAACATTGACCTTTAATACTTATACATCTGCCCATATGTCATGCACCCATAAGAGAGCTGATAGAAACCTGTCCCCTTGCTAGAAAGAGGAAAGGAGGTGGCACACGCCTAGGGAGGTGGGATCGAGTGGCTTGGATCGACTCTCATGTTTGCCCATTCATGAGACAGCAGGCATGCCCCAGGGCGTGGGGGCAAGATGGATCACAAGCTCTCAAAGTTAGGTGGAGGCCAAATGTCGAGTTGAGATGGATATTATTAGAATTTGACGTCTCGAATTCGATCCATAGTAGAGGAGAATTAGTATCTACAAGCAGTCGAGCTGGCTTGGATATGGGATCGAGTCAGCTCGAACTAAGATCGAGCCAACTTGAACTACAGTCGAGCCGGCTCTCAGAGGCAGACAGAAAGAAGGAGTTCGGGCGAGATGTAGTCAAGCTGGCACGATCTCTGTTAGAGTAAGCTCGATGGAGACGAATAAAATAGGATGGAATTTTTTGTTTAGACTCGAATTATGATTAATCCAAAGGGTCTATGAGAGTTGCGCATGGACCACAGGATCTAATGGCCATGGAGTGCTGTGGTCATGATTTAAAGATTGAAAAATATTTTAATACTTTATCAAGATCATGCTCGACTCATATTAGAAGAAAGAGCCCTATTAGGACTCCTGTAAACTGCTAAGAAGAGAATTCTTATCCTATTTAAAGGATTGAGATGCTATAGAGCAAGGGGTGGCGCGTTTGGCATGAGAGGCATGTAGAGAGGCTCAGGCAGCTATCGAGAAGAGCTTGGTAGAGCACCGAGCACGTGCGGCCCATGAGAGAGAGAAGCAATAGGTGCATAGCTGAAGAAAAAAATCTATTTTTTGGTTCAGGTTCGTTCAGATCTGATTTGATCAAGAGAAATATTTTAAAAAGTTTTTTCTTAGATCTAAATCAAATTTGATATTTTTTAGATCTAATTTGATAGATCTAATAAAATAAGATAAAATTAAAATAAATTAAATCAGATTTAATTTATACCTTGTTCTTGGGTAATCTAATTATCCTATGTTGATCTTGCTAATTGCCTAAGGTTCTGGATGCAGCCATGCCATCGCCTGACCTCTATCGGTATCCACTCAAGCAGGATCTGGATATCTCTTTCTTCTTGATCTATCCTCCAAAGATCAGATTTAGATCTGATCTTGAAGGTCTTTAAAATAACTTTTGAAAATTCGACGTTGTCTCTTGCAGCAGGATTGCCTTCTTCCTTTCTTGTCGCCTTTCTCTTGCCTGGATTGCACCAAACTTGAGCCCAAAGCCTCTTGGGTATGGAGAGGAGAGAGAGGATCTAAGGAAGGCATGGAGGAGAGAGCAATGTGGCATGGGCAAAGGGACAAGTTTCTAAAGCTAGGCACAGATAGGGTTTATATAGACTCTGCTACGCCATGCAATGCCACATCATTTCGGCCAATCACGTCTCTTCGTGCAATCAGATCTAAATTTGATTAGTGGGATGACATCACTTGATCTAATCAGATGAGAGCCCCTTTCCAACATCCGTAGGTGGTGCCAAGATTGGTCAAAGCAGAGTCCTTTGGCGCCACCTAGTTTGATTTCAAGAAGCAACCTAGAGTCCCATCTATATGGGACTCCAAGCATCCCTATCCTTAGGCACATGCCTCCCTAGGCATGCACCCTCTTCTTTCCTCTTTCTAGCGAGGGGACAAGCCCCTATCTACTCTCCTATGGGTGCATGACACATGGGCAAATGTCTAAGTGTCAAAGGTCAATGTTTGACCAAAGTAAAAAGACAAGAATTAGTAGGTGACGAAAAATGGCAGTTGTTGTCTCAAATTTATCTCATAAATTAAGACAACCCTTTTTTGATCTAGACAAGCTTCAGTCATACCAAATAAAGGTATCTGAGTGAGTACAAATATATTTGGCTCAGTCGAGACAACTTTTAATGATTGTAGAAGGAGAATATCAGGCTCAATCATGTGCTAGCACGATTTCCTTGAACCTAATTGAATCTAATTCAAATCAATTGAACTGGGTTAGTCCAATTGATGATATCTAGATCCAAACCCTTATTTGTGTGATCCTAGTTAGGTTTAGTTCTGTATGGTAATGGGATATGTCATGATCTCTATCATCGACATCATCGAAACACCTTTCGATGGATCAGAACTTTTCTGATTCAGACAACTAGAATGATCGATCATCTAAATCATTCTAATTGCTCCCAAAATCCACCAGTGACACCTAGCAGTATATGGTGGCAACCCATCAAAACTGAAAATGAACCTCTTGGTGTAGCTACATATGTGATTAAGTTCTTCTATCTTGAGCCCCGATCAGATTAGGGTTAAGGTGAACTCGTCAAACCCTAATTTCTATCATATGATTTAATCATTTGATTCAAGTCCAATGTGAAAACCTTAATAGAAACTCTTTCTATTATTTCACTCTGCCATGGCCATGGGCTTATGGACTTGATTCTCATGATCATCATAGGGCTGCTCCTCATCCTACCGAGGTAGATAGATTTCCTCTTGGTGCAATCCAATTCCTACAATGAACATGCTATAGCCAACATACACCTCAGGATTCCGAATGGCTAGGAAGATCGAGTTATGGTGTAGTCAAACTATAACACCCTCAAGGTGAACTACCAATGCACCTCAGGATCAAAGAACCAGACACACCACTGCAGTTTCGAGCTAGTCATTAATGAGAAGGATAGACTTCCTTATGACTGCTCGAGGTGGTCACGCTCAGTGCCCTCATTCTCTAACGAGTATCTGTACTCTCGCTCCGGTGTCTCTACACCATAGACTCAAGACTCATCTACTATAAAGAAGTGATTGTACACTAACCTTTCGGATTAATCACCATCCTCATGATGATTCTACAGTCGGGAGCATTTTATGTGTTAATAACAAAAATTCAAGTCTTAAATTTTCAACTCTTGAAAATAAGAATTATGATTACCAATAACTCAAGTGATGTATCACAGACACTAAATATACATTGTGATAAAAAATAATCTATTTTATTATTTATAGTCAACATTATAATTTTGCCCTTAGAAGTGTACAATAAGTGTCAGCCAATTCTGGACTTTTAGGGACACACATATCTAACAAACTTCCACTTGACCTAAAGTCAATTGGCTACAAATCTAAGTTCCATCTTCTCAAAGTGGGCTTCGATCTTCTACTGGCCTAACAGCTTTGTGAGTGGATCCATCACATTGTCTACGGTGTCGACTCTCTTGACCTCGACATAACCCTTCTCGAGGTAATTATGGATGTGGTGGTATCACCACTCGATGTACTTGGATTTCTGGTGAGACCTCGACTCCTTAGCAAGGGCTATGGTGCCATTATTATAGCAATATAGAGGAATGGCATCTAATGGCATCACTCCGATCTCTATGGCAAACTTTTTGTATCAGAATGCCTCCTTCGCAGCTTCTGACGTAGTGATGTATTCTGCTTTCATGATGGAATCTGCTATCACTATCTGCTTGAAATATTTTCAACTGACAACACCATCATTACACACAAATAGACTCCCAGATGTCGACTTTCGATCATCTACATTGGACATAAAATCCGAGTTTGTATATCCTTGGACCTGGAGTTCTCCATTACCAAAAATCAACAACATATCCTTAGTTTTTTTCAAGTACTTAAGGATACATTTCATAGAAGTCAAGTATTCTTCACCTGGATTCGACTGATATCTGCTCGTGACACTCACAGCATGGGCTATATCAGGTCGCGTCATAACATGGCATACATGAGGCTCCCTATTGCTGAAGCATAAGGGATCTTGCTCATGCATTCTATCTCCTCAGGTGTGCTAGGGCACATCTTCTTGGAGAGATGAATGCCATGTCTGAAGGGTACCAAACCCCTTTTAGAGTTTTCCATGCTAAACCTCTTTAGCACTTTCTCTATGTACATCTTCTGTGAAAGTCCTAGCATCCTATTTGGTCTATCTCTATAGATCTTAATTCCTAAAATATAGGATGCTTCTCCTAAGTCTTTCATGGAGAATTCTTTAGATAACCACATTTTAACTATGGTTAACATGGAAATATCATTCTCAATAAGAAGGATATCATCCATGTACAATATGAGAAAGACAACAGCACTCCCACTGATCTTTTTGAAGACACATGGTTCCTCCTCATTTTTGATGAAATCAAATAATTTGATCATATTATTAAAACGAGTATTCCAACTTCGAGATGCTTCCTTAAGTCCATTTATGAATCTTTGTAGTTTGCATACCTTGTGATCAGCATCACTGGATGTGAAACCTAGCGGCTGTTCCATATAGATATCTTCCTCAAGGTATCCATTTAAGAATGATGTTTTCACGTCCATTTACCATATTTCATAATCGAAATAGGCTACAATAGCAAGCAATGTATGGATGGATTTTAGCATAGCTACTGTCAAAAAGGTATCCTGATAGTCAATGCCTTCATGTTGACTATACTCTTTTGCCACTAATCTAGCTTTGAATGTCTCCATATTCCCATCTGTACCAATCTTTCTCTTGTAGATCTATTTACATCCAATAAATACTATACCTTCTAGTAGATCTACCAAGGTCCAGACTTGGTTTGAATGCATCGAGTCAATTTTTGACTTCATTGCCTCTAACCATTTCTCGGAGTTGATATCTGATATCGACTCATTATAGGTTTTTGGATCATCACCATGAACCACATTACCTACGAGGAACATTTTCTCTACTTTCTCTGAAATAGTACCTAAGTACCTCTCAGAAGGATGAAAAATATTTTCGATCTACGAGGTGGAGGAGGTAGTAATTGTATTGGCTCAACCTGATTTGGTTTCATTTGATCCTTTGCTCGTTGCTCTTGGAAAACCTTTCCGATCTATGAAGTGGAGGAGATAGTGATTGTACAACAAGTGTTAGCCAATTCTGGCTTCTAGGGCATACATATCTAACAATAGCATCCGACGTGAAGGCTGTGAGGGTAGAGCATCTTGTAGCTTCTGAGGATCTCCTTGGAATTCAGAGAGAGCTTTTATTAGGATAGCTTCTAGTTGAGAGAGATTTATGTATGGTGAATTGAGAGTGGGTGTTCTCCTCTTATACCTATTTTTCTCTTTCATAGTAGAGCTTTGCATGCCCCATGGAGGTGAGCCTTTGGACTGATCCATATACTCGATTGTTTTCTTAATTTATTTTCTTCTTTCTTTCTGTCACAATCCACCGGTACTAGATCCTTAACAAGTGATATCAGAGTAGCTGATATGCCAATAGTTTGGAGCAATTTGCTCCTACATCCACTCTACAAGATATTCCATTGAGAATTTTACTATAATTCCTAAATTACAATACATTTGTTTTAACCTAAGGTCACAAACAAACTCAGTTGATTTTGTTGGGCTCACCAACTACAACCTTCCACCAATAGTTTTGCTGGTTTACTATCAACCTAGTTGGTTTTAACCCAGGAGCACCAACCACAACCTTTATAATGTCCAATCATAGGCTTGGACCATCCTATACTCGAAGTTTCTTTCTTCTAAAGAAACTTGTAAAGAAATACGAATACAAGATATAAAAATTTAGTATAAAATAAAAATAAAAAGAATTCTTTTTAAAATTTAAAGGAGAGGCTGAATAATGGCTCTTGAAGCTTTGTATTCTCTTCTTTGAAGGTTGAAAGGAAGCTTGAATGATTGAAAATGATGACACTAGGAAGCTTTTTGAATTTGAAGCACAAAGTCATTTCTTTTCTCTCTTTTTCTTTGATATTTAATGAACCTCACCAATTTGAATATTTTTACTTGTTTTAATCTTTTATTTCTAAATATTTTTCTTACTCTTTTCATACTTGAAAGTTGCTCAAGAGTGAGTTTTTGCCTTTGGAAGGCTTGGACTAGCCATTGGAGTAGAGAAATGCTCGTTGAAGAAGTGTAGAAAACTAACCATTATAGCCTATCCTATGCTTGGGGTCAACTCCATTTTTCTTGGGGTCGACACTTTCTGCTCTGAGGTCGACTCTATTTTCATTGAGGTTGATACTTCCTAGGATCCGAAAAAATCCTGCTTTCTATCTTATGTTCTGTGCAATAGAGATCGACCCATGGATCGTCCTCTGGCAAAGGGGTAGACCTAGGGGTTGACCCTTCTGCATACTAGCGTGTGCCAACAAGCTGGGATCAACACCTCTACTCCTGAGGTCGACACCTGGCCTTCCTACACTTTGAATTCTTTACTTTTTTACTTCATTTCAGGCCAGGGGTCGGCTCCTTCTGCTTTGGGGTTGACACGACCAAGTCTAAAATGCAAACTTATTTCTTTGAAATCCTTGACTTGATGATTTTTGTGTAGATCTTTTCTTGGATTAATTCTTTAATTTGAACATCTAAAAAGACCTACATTCACTTTTGAAATATATGGTTAAATACTTAAACGGTCAAAATTTGGTGATCATCAAAATCAATCATGGGATTAACAATGTCCTTCTTTTTGATGATGGAAAAACTTTGAGATATGCATAAAAATAAAATAATATGTTTCAATAAGATGGCTAGTATAAATTATGAAGTAGTAATATATACAAATATAAATGCACACTTCATTAAAAGGCTCCACATAATTTATATACTCATGTTAAGATGATTTCTTAATTCAAATTAATGAATATCATTAAGTTTTCAAACATCAATTTGATGAGCATCTTAAGAATTAATTCATTGTGCATATACTCAACATTCCTTTGAGTTAATTTTGTATATACTCAACATCCCTCTTTTCTTTTTTGACAACATCAAAAGGCTTAAGGGAAGGATCAAAATTCAAAAATTATCAAAATTATCAAAATCAATGGTAGAATCAATTCAAAATGAGTTTAAAATATTTTTTCAGCCTTAGAATTAGCTTGAATTCAGAAATAAAAAGTTCTCCCCCTTTTTGAAAAAAAATGACTCTATAATTCAGATTTCCAATCTAAAATAGTAATTGCTTTGAACTCATAAAGGGAGTTTGATTTTCCAAACAATTCAAGCAGTGAATTTAAATATATCATTTTTCTCAAAATTCATTCTTTTTTTTTCTTAATAGAAATCCATCAATTAAATTAGAAAAAGGTATGTATCGCGAATGTATCGAGTAAAAAAAAAATTTTATATTATATCCATTAATTTAAGATGTTTCAAAAAATTTTGCAAATCAAAGATGTTTCAAATTTAATGTTTAACTTCAATTAAATTTCAGGAATAATCAAACAAATCAAGTTTAATTTTCTATGTTTGCCACATCGAAGAATTCAATATCATTATTAGGTCTATGAATGAGTTTTAAGTTTAAAAGTATATAGCAAAATCAAGTTGTTTGGAGCATTAAAAGATATTTCAACTTCAAGTTAACTTCAATTAATTTTCAAAGTGATTTGGCAATCTAATCAAGTAGATCAAATGGAGTAGGTACAAGAGGATCAAGTTTTCATGAGAATTCAAAATAAGAAATTATGATCAAATTAAATTTTCTTAACACAAATCAATTTGAACTTTCAAGATAAAACATGATTTGGCACATAGAAAAACTTAGTATCATATTCAAATTTCTAATTAAGTTTGAAAAATGAAAAAATCATTCCAAAAAAAATGCTTCAATTCAATTCCAATTGATTTGTTGAAAATGATAAAGCGGTCTAGTTAAATAAGTCAAATGTGCATGGAAATTAACCCTTAGATAAGCTTGGGTGAAAATTAAGACTCAATCAAGGAAATTAAAATCAAGTTCGAATCAAACTATAAAAATAATCTCTCAAGATGAATCAAAATAAACATGATGGGAAAATTCATGAATGGTTTTCTTATAAGATTAATAATGATTTTCTTTAAGACTCAAAATCATTTCTCCCTTATTTTTGATAAAACAAGAATTCATTTTCTTTCACTAAAATTTATTCTTTTTATTTTTTATAATTATGTTAGATATTTTTACTTTTCAACTTTACTCTCCCTCTTTATTTCAAAATGAGCATTTTTAATTTTAGATTATCAAATTAAAATATTTATATTCATTTAATTTATAATTCTTAGAATTTATCCCTCCATTCTTTAAAAAAAATTTGCATGCTTGAATTATATAATTTTTTGATACTCTCCCTAAGATTCAACATTTTAAATTTAAAAATTTTAACTGATCATTTCTTTCTTTTAGTAATTTATCCTCTTTATCTTTGTAGGCAAAGCCAAATTCAAAGATAAGAAAAGGTAACTTTCAATTGAGTGATCTAGGCATCAATCAAATCATATATCAATCAAATTTAATTAAGGCATTTCAACACCATAATTTCAAAAGAAAGTATCCTTTCATTTTCTTCAAAGATGTTTACATAAAATGTCTACAAACAAGATAATTACCAAAATAGTTAAAAATGAAGGACACCTATGTCTAACAAAATGATGGATTCCTAAGAGGCTCTAAGGCTACATAAGAAAAGTCATAGCATCCTAAGGAATGAGTCTAGAAACTCTAAGAGTTGGGTCCATGTTGCCCAAGGATGGCTTCCTGAGGGGGGGGAGGGTGAATTGGATATTTAAAATTTAAGTTTAAGATATGAGCTGATTAAATTAATTAAGTACTTAAATGAAATAATCTATATAATGTGTAGTGAATGAAAGTAATAGAGTAGGAACATACAATCACAAACATACTAGTTTTATAGTGGTTCGGTGCCAAACTCAGCACCTACATCCACTCTCCAAGCTTTTCTTGAAAATTTCACATAATTCTTCCTTGATTACAGTGTGTTTATTTTTTCAGACTCACGAACAAACATAGTTAGTTTTCAATAGGAGCATCTTCCAAAATCTTACACCATTAGTTTTTCGAACTCACTAATAATCCTGTTGATTTTAACCTTAGCGCACCAACCACAATTATACAATGATTATTTTTTCGGGCTAATGATCAACCTCGATTGATTTTAACCTTCGCTTATCAATCAAATCATACAACATGCAATTATGGGCTTGGACTAGCCTTTACCCCAAGTTTCTTTTTTTCTAAAAAAACTTGCAAAAAAATAAAATATAATTTTAGCACAAAATAAATAAAAAATAAAAACTCTTTTGAAGCATGGAGAAGAAGCTGAATGATTGATCTTTTGAAGCTTGACTTCTCTTCAATCAATGCTTGAGAGGATGTTGAGAATGTTGGAGAAGATCACTCTTGGAAAGCTCTTAATTTTATTCACTCTATCCCTCTCTTTTTTCCTTTCTCAATAATATTCAATAACCTTCCCTTAGTTTGAAGATTTCCTCTCTATAATCCACTTCATTTTCTTTTTTCATTGAGTCTATAGCCTTTTATATGCTTGAAAGTAACTGAAGAATGAGTTTTGATTATTGGAACCTTTGAAATAGCCATTGAGAGTCGTTGTGGATAAAAAGTTGATGTTTTAAAAAATTAGCCATTATAGTCACTGAGTTGGCTCAGTTTTCAACTGGATCGGATTAGTATTAGTAGACTTCAAAAATTAACTTTCTATCTTTCTATTTACTGAGACTGAGCCGATTAAGTTTTTCACTAAGCTCTGAGTCAGTACAATTTTTCACTAGATCATCTTAGTTCTCAATCTTCAACAATTCTGCATAAGTGGCCTTTTGATTTCAACTTTTGAGGGCTTCTTCCACCTTGATTTTTATAATCTTTTCCACCATTAATGCTTTCAAAACTTCTTGTTTGAGCATTTGAAATCATTCTTTTCTTTGACATTTCTTCTTGTGAGAAAATTTTTTCTATGAATAATTTCTTCATTTGAAGCACTTGAAAAGTCCTATATACATTCTTGAAACATGTGATTAGTATCATTTATACTCAATGTTTTAAAATTATCAAAATCAATCTTAGAATCAACAATCTCCTCCTTTTTGATGATGGCAAAATCTTAAGTATATGCGTAATAAAAATAAATAATATATTTTAATGCATTTTATCATAATATATCATGAAGTATAGATTAAATATATGAATGAATACTTCATGAATATTCTTAATTAATCTTTTAATTCATTGTACATAATTAATTCATTGCACATATTTTATATACTCATTTCAAATTTATATCTTAATTCAAATCAATGAGTATTAAGATTTCAAGCATCAAATTCATTGAGTTTTTTAAGTATTAATCCTTTCAAGCATATACTCAATATTCTTCTTCCTCTTTTTGATAACATCAAAAAGGTCATGGGAAGGATGAAGAAAAATTATCAAAATCAATAATATAAATGTATCAAAGTAAGAGATATATCAAGTTCAAAAAATTAATTTAATTGAATCATCTTTCTTTTGAGAATTTATCCTTTCACTCAAAATAAGTTTAAAGTATTTATTTTAATTTTAGAAATTAGCTTGAATTTAAATATCAATGACTCTTTCTCTTTTTGAATGAATATAATCTTTAATCAGATTTTCAAATATGCACTTTTAAGCTTTAAGAAGAATAGATCTTTTCAAAAGATTTAATCATAAAATCAAGTATAATATGTACTTTAATATTTAATTTTTTATCTTTTTAAAAAATTAGTCAATTATGTTCTAAAAAGATATGTATCAAAAATGTATCGAGCAAGTCAATGATAGTATTAGAGTAAAAATAATTTTATAATGATTTTTAAATACACATCAAAAGTTTTGTATTATATTTAGATTTTAAAATAAATTTCAAAAATAAATTTAGAAATTTATTTCTTGGAGTATGCTTTAAATTCATTTTGACTTTAACTAATTATCCAAAATTAAAATTAAGCAATCAAATCATGTTAGTCAAATTTGATGATTACACGAAAGCTTAAATTGAGAACACTATAAAGTAATTAGTTAAGAATCATTCAATTTTCTTAATTTTCAATCAAAGCTAGATAATATTCAACAAATATCTCTTTCTTTGTTTTTAAGAGTAAATGCCAGAAAATTCATCATAAAATATTTTCTCTTTTTGAATAGTAGATGAATCAAAAATATTTCTTCCCTTTTTTCTTTCAAGTTAAGCATCTTTAGTTGATATTAAATTAATTTTTAACTATTACCAATTTAGTAGTTAATTCATCTTAAATGAATTCTCTCCCTTACCTTTGCAAATAAAGGCTTCTTCAATTAAATGATATTTTAAGATTAAATTATTTTCTTAAGTATTTTCTTTCTCTTTTGCAAAAATATAATATGGGTTTTATTTTCAAATTTAGATCAAGAAATATATTCAATGTAAGTACCAATAAATCATCAAAATCAATTAGTTATTCTAAATAAATTTAGAAAATAATAATAGTATGATGTAGAGAAATGTTTAGCTTTAATCAAACAACATCACCCATCTATTTTTATTTCTAAGACATCCATCAAAAGAAATTTTTTTTTTCATTCCATTGGATCCTTGGTGTACCTGCATAAATCAATTTATAATTTTTGGTGGTCAAGCTTTATTGGATCCATTGGAGTTAGTGCTCATGGTTTCTTTTGGAATCTAAATTTGTCTAACCAAAGTATGACCAATTTTTTTAAAATTACATTCTAAAATTTTATGACCTACTTTGTTGCATTTAAAGCAAACTATAGAATATTTTTTAGAATAAGCTTTGCTAAATATATTGTTCATAAATTTCTATTTTTTTGATAAATTATAGTCAATTTAAGCTTTATTGAAAACAACTTTTTGATTGATTAAAATAGATTGAAGCTTTTGAGAGCCAATTGTAAACTTGTTAAGCATAGGCTTTAATCTTTCAATCTCTTTTCTTAGATTGGCATTTTCTTCCAAAAGAGACTTCTTTTCTTTCAACAAGTTTTCTTTCTCTTCAATATAAAGTTTTGATTTTTTAAATTCCAATTTTAGCTTAATATTTTCTTCAATCAAAGATTTTTTAGATTTAAGAAGTATTTTTTTTCTTTATCCAAAGCATTCATTTCTTTCAGAGGATCTTCTTTTTCACCTAAAAGATTATTCATTTCATTAGTTAGAAGAAGATTTGATCTTTTAAGCTCCTTATTTTTTAGTCTTAAATTTTTGAATTCATTCATTAATTCATTACAAGCTTCAAATAACTCATCAAAAGTAAAATTGGAAGAGTCATTAATATTTACCTCATCGTCATTGGCTATGAGGCAAAGATTGGCGATACCTTCTTTCTCTTTCATATTTTTCTTTTCTATGCTTTGCTCTTCCTTAATTAATACTTTTCTTTTTTTTAATTTCTTCTTCTTTTTCTTTCCATCCTCATGAGTCATGAGGCATAGGTTGGGATGAGCTTTCTTCTCTTTATAGTGGTTTAATTCTTCTCTTTCATTTGCTCCTCAAAGATCATTTTAAATTTTTTCCATACTTCTTTTGCTGAAATGCAAGAAGAAATCAAGTTAAATTCATTTAAGTTCAAAGAGCAATAAAGCATGTTCATGGCCTTAGCATTTAGTTGGATTGTTTCTTTATTAATAATCAATTTATTGTATGTATATGGAACATTGGCAATAATTCTCCATAAATTATAGTCATGTGCTTATATGAATATTTTCATCCTAGCTTTCCAATAGGTAAAGTTTGAGCCATCAAAAAGTGGGGGTCTATCTATGGAATGACCTTCACTAAAAAGAGATTCCATTTTGGGTTGCCACTATCTTAGCTCTTGACCATTAGGTCAATAGCCAATAACAGAGCATCTGCTCTGATACTACTTGTTGCCCAAGGATGGCTTCCCAAGAGAGGGAGAGCATGAATTGGATATTTAAAATTTAAGTTTGAGATATGAGCTGATTAAATTAATTAAGTGCTTAAATGAAACAAGCTATATAATGTATAGTGAATGAAAGTAATAGAGTAGGAACACACTATCACAAACACTAATTTTATAGTGGTTTAGCGCCAAACTCAGCACCTACATCCACTTTCCAAGCTTTTCTTAGAAATTCAACTATAATCCTCCATTGATTATAGTGTGTTTATTTTTTTGAGTTCACAAATAAACCCAGTTGGTTTTTAATAGGGGCACCAACTAAAAGCTTACACCGTTAGTTTTTCGAGCTCACTAATAATCCTGTTGATTTTAACCTTGGCTCATCAACCACAACCATACAATGATTATTTTTTCAAGCTAACAATCAATCTTGATTAGTTTTAACCTTAGATCACCAATCAAACCATACAACATCCAATTACGGGCTTGGACCGATCTTTACCCCAAATTTTTTTCTCCAAAAAAATTTATGAAAAAATAAAATATAAATTCATCATAAAATAAATAAAAAATAAAAACTCTTTTAAAGGATGGAGAAGAAGCTCAATGATTGATCTTTTCAAGCTTGACTTCTCTTCATTCAATGCTTGAGAGGATGTTAAGGATGTTGGAGAAGATCATTCTTGAAAAGCTTTCAATTTTGTGCACTCTATCCTTCTCTTTTTCTCTTTCTTAATAATATTCAATAATCCTCTCTTAGTTTGAAGATTTTTCCTCTTTAATCCATTTTCTTTTCTTTTCTCATTGAGTCTTTAGCTTTTTATATGCTTGAAAGTGGCTGGAGAATAAGTTTTGACTATTGAAATCTTTGAAATAGTTATTAAAAGTCGTTGTGGATAAAAAATTAAAGTTCTAAAAAATTAGCTATTACAGTCACTAGGTCAGCTCAGTTTTTCACTAGATCAGCTCAGTTTCTAACTGGATTGGCTCAGTATCAGTAGACTTTAAAAATCAACTTTCTATCTTTTTGTTTTCTAAGATTAAGCTGACTAAGTTTTTCACTGAGCTGACTAAGTACTAAGCTAGCTTAGTTTTTCACTAGATCATCCTAGTTCTCAATCTTTAACAATTCTGCATATATTTCTGCATGAGTGGCTTTTTATCTTCAACTTTTGAGAATTTCTTCTACCTTGATTTTATGATATTTTTCATCATTAAAGCTTCCAAAACTTCTTATTTAAGCTTTATTTGAGTATGTAAAATCATTCTTTTCTTTGAATTTTCTTCTTATGAGGAGATTTCTTCTATAGATAATTCTTCATTTTAAGCACTTGAAAAGTCCTATATACATTCTTGAAATACGTGATTAATATCATTTATACTCAATATTTTGGAATCATCAAAATCAATTTTAGAGTCAATAGTCTAGGCTGAGATGGGTAAGGTGATTTGGTGATACTAGATGACTAGCCCCAAAACTCTAAAGCGATCCTCTGGAACTCTTCTCAGATCATGGTGATGGTCTTAGAAGCTAATCTCTAGAACTCTATACGAACCTCATTGATGACATGAGCAGTGATCCCCTCAACCAGTAAATCCTTACCCAGTGTAGTGGATGGTTTATCTGATGCCTCTGGATGATCAGCTGGTGTCTCTGTAGTCTCACCAACTTGCTCTACCTCTAGTACTGCTGGTTTCTATATCAGAATGTCTGCAAGAACTGCCTTAGGAGCCATGGTTGAATCATCTACCTGAGCCTGAGCCCCTCTCTGGATCCAACGAACATCCTATTTCTCAAATCCTATATGACGTAGAGAGTGCTCGTTGTAGGTGTCATTATGCATAAGGGCTTGAGTTGTCTCTCCATCAAAGTTTACCCTATGCTCCTGAAATACCAAAGTTAGTGCCATCCCATAGGATAGTGATGTCCTTGATCTCCCTTTTGTGTCCTTCATAAATCTAATCATAAAAATTGAAAGGTTCAGGGGGATCACATGGATAACATGATATATGAATGAAAAATCTCTGGCAGCCACAAAATCAAAACGATCAATCTTCGAGAAGAAAATCTAGCTTGTAGTTTGGTGTAGGAGGTGCATATCTGTATTCAATCAGATTTTTTTCTAATTTTTCTATTGGGCTCCCTTCAACTCTCATTCTTAAATTCTTCCTAATTTCTCAGAATCAAATACAATAAGCACACCTTTGACTTAAGATTCTATAATCCCACTTCCATCTTTTAAATTTAAATAAAACTCTCTAACTAGGTTGGGGTAGGTAAGAACATTTGATGAACAAAAGAATTTTCAATCTAAATTTTTTATCTTTCTTCCAAAGTCAAATCCATTCTTCTCCAAAAATTCAAAGTCAATATTTCTACTAGTGGAGACAACACAGAAGACAATAGTGGACTATGATAGAGTGGCCTGCATGGAGGAAGGTGCTGCCAGAGGTGGAGAAGATGCTATTGGTGGTAGAGATGAAGCTGCTGGTGAAGGAAAAGAAGCTCTCTGTTCTACACGATGCTTAGAGCAATGTTCATGCACTGGAGAAGATGAGGGAGACGAGCTAGGGCTCGGAGATGCCGTGTGAGGTTTTCTCTCCCATTGAGTTATCCACTTCACGCGGAGCATTGGCCACCAAATCACTAGAAAAGAAATAAAGGAAAACGGGTTTGGTGGATCAGTTTGGGCAGAGGAGGGAGTTTGAAGAGTTCTCGATTTGAAATCCTATCTCAGTTTTTAAAAATCCTATCTCGAAAAAGGGGTCGACACCTATTGAAAAAGGGTCGACACCTTAGAAGGGGTTGACACCAGTAAAACTGGGGTTGACACCTTTGCAGAACTATTCAAGACAACTTTTCAGTCCATGGGTCAACACCTACTGAATTTAGGGTCAACCCCTTGATGTAGAAATAGTTCAAAGAGTTTCTAATCAAGAAAATTTAATCAAATTGAGATCAAAATGATATTCAATTAATCAAATTTAGGGGTTCAAAAATGATATTCAAACTAAATATGAGAATTAACAATTTGGTCAATTGAGGTATGATAATCAAGTAATTTTGGAGAATCAAGAAGGAGAAATCTAGATATAAGTTCTATATGTTTGTTTCGACTAGGAAAGTTTTGAATCCTTAGGGATAAAACTAAGATGCAATGCAACATCAAGCATTTGATTTTTATGAAAGGATATTTTATCTTCAAGTATTTATTTCATGTAAATTTTTAGAGTAAATTTAATACTTTAGCATCTTATGGGGGGAATGTCAAAGCTTTGTTTCATTTGTAATTTTTTTACAATCAAAGACATTTATAGCCAATTAAGCTTTTGTTGATTTAAATATCTCAAATATAATTATTATGAAAAAACTTAAATATTATGCTAAATTTTAAAATATTTTTATTTTATTCATAACATGATATATAAAGGAGAGCATATTGATCTTTAAAAATTAAAGCATTCAAATCATAGTATACATCAAAATTAATCAATCATACCAATATATAAGAACATCAAAAAGTATCTTAAGCAAGGATATAAAATCATATTGATAGATCTTTAGAAATAATAAAATCAATCAAAATAACTTTGACAAACATTGATGGTATAATGTGAGAAAAGTTTAGATTTTGCCAACATCACCACCCATCCAAGTTCATTCCCAAGGCATCCAACTATAAGGATTTTCTCATTTCATTCCATTAGATCCTTGGTGTCCCTAAAATATTAATTCATAATTTTTGGTACCCAAGCCATCTTGTATCCATAGAAGTTAGTATTCAAGATTTCTTTTAGAACCCAATTTTATTTAATCAAAGTTTGGCCAATTCTTTTAAAATTACAATCCAAAATTTTATGGCAAATTTGATTACATTTAAAGCATTTAATAGTATGATCTTTAATTTATTGAAGTTCTTGTGATAATATTTTTAGCATTTTGCTGTCTTCTTGAAATATTAAAGTCAGTTTTCATTTTATTGAAAATAGCCCCATTAATTTTTATCATAGATTGAAGATTTTGAAAACTAATGGTAAACCTTTCAGCAATAGATTTCAAAATCTCAATCTCTCTTCTTAATTTTTCATTTTCTCCTAAAAGCTCTTTTTTTTCACTTAAAAAAATTTTATTTCTATTTAGGAAGGATCTTAAAATATCATTTTTCTTTTTAAGCTCAATATTTTTTTTAACTAAAAAATTTTTAGATTTAATCCATTCTTTTTTTTCTTTAGCTAAAGAATTTTTTTCTTCTATTAAAAGAAGATTTTTCTTTTTGAGCTCTTTATTTTTTAGTCTTAACTTTTTAAATTCATGCATTAATTCATTAAAGGTATCATATAATTCATCAAAGATAAAGTTTGAGAAATTTTTAGAAATTACCTCATCTTCCATTGCCATGAGGCATAGATTTGCATTCTCTTCTTCCTCTCTTCTTCATCCGAGCTTGACATGTCTATCTTTTCTAAATTTCTAATAATGTACTCTTCTTCATCTTTTTGGGGTGCATTTGGTTGGTAGAGATAATTTTTTTCATCTTTTCCCTTTTTCTTCATGTCTTTCTTCATGAGAAACTTCTTGAACTTTCTTGAAAGAAGCATTATGTCCTCCTCCTCCTCATCTTCTTCTTCATCTGACTCCTTGCTTTCTTCATATTGAGTGATAGATTTGAAGGCGATGGTCTTCATCTTTCTTGGCTCTTCTTCTTCTTCTTCTTGAGCCATATGCATCTCATGGGTCATAGGTGAACCCATGAGCTCTTCTAGGGATAGCTTGGTGAGATCCTCTGCTTCTTGTATTGCTATCATCTTAGCTTTCTATTCTTTAGACAAAGACCTAAACACCTTGCAAACAGGATCATAGTTAGAATAGGTTTTACCTAGACCATTAAGAGCATTGATAAATTTAGTGAATTTGGTAAACATACCAGAAATAGACTCATATTTTTTATTTTGAATATTTCATATTTATGAACAAGCAAGTTAATTTTGAACTTCTTAACTTGACTTGTTCCTTCGTGAGTTATTTTTAATATATCCCAATTTTTTTTAGCCGATGTGCAAGAAGATATTCCATTAAACTCATGCATATCTAAAGAATAATAAAGTATATTGATGGCTTTTGCATTCAATTAAGCCATCCTTTTATCAAATTGATCCCATTTCTTTTCCGACTTGGGAAGAGTCACACTATTTATAGTTATTATGGATATGTGAGGTCCTCTAGTTATGATTTTTTATAAATCATAGTCTAGAGCTTGTATAAAAAATTTTATTTTAATTTTTTAAATGGTGTAGTTAGTGCCATCAAATAATGGTGGTCTAGAAGTGGATTGGCCCTTAACAAATAAAACACTACTTGAGATTGCCATTGATCTTTTATTTTTTGACTACTAGATTAATAAATAATATTAGAGTACCTGCTCTGATATCACTTGTTGCCCAAAGAAAGCAATCTAAGAGGGGGGGAGGGTGAATTAGGCTTTTATAAAATCTTAGCCAAATTTAAATTCTAAGTTAATTAAGTGCTCCAAAGTAAACTAACTTGAGTATTTATGGTGAATATGCAAAGTGTAGCAGCGAGATACAAGTAAATAAAATAAATATGAAATGCCAGAATGAAAAGCTAGAAATTAAAGCACACTACAAATATAAGCAATTTATAGTAGTTTGGAGCAACCCGCTCCTACGTCCACTCCCTAAGCTATCTTTTTAAAAATTTTACTATAATTTCTAAATTATAGTATATTTATTTTAACTCAGAATCACAAATAAATTTAGTTGATTTTGTCGGGCTTACCAACTACAACCCTACACCGATAGTTTTGCAGGTTCACTATCAATGCAATTGGTTTTAATCTAGGAGTACCAACCATAACCTTTACAATGTTCAATTACCGACTTGGACAGGCCTACATCTTAAATTTCTTTTGTCCAAAGAAACTTGTAAAGAAACACGAATACAAGATATAAAAATTCAGTACAAAAAAAAAGAATTTTTTTTAAAAAAAATTTGAAGGAGAGGATGGCTCTTGAAGCTTTGTATTCTCTCCTTTGAAGGTTGAGAGAAAGATTGAATGATTGAGAATGATGACACTTAAAAGCTTTTTGAATTTGAAGCACAAAATCATTTCTTTTTGCTTCTTTTCTTTTGATATTCAATGAACCTCACCAATTTGAATATTTTTACTCTTTTTTATTTTAATCTCTTATTCTCAAATATTTTGCTTACTCTTTTTATACTTAAAAGTTGCTTAAGAATTAGTTTTGACTGTTAGAAGGCTTGGACTAGCTGTTGGAGTGGAAAAATATTTGTTGGAGAAGTATAAAAAACTAGTCGTTATAACCTGTCCCGTGCTTGGGATTGACTCCATTTTTCTTGAGATCAACACTTTCTACTCTGGGGCTGACTCCATTTTCATTGAGGTCGATACTTCCTAGGATCTAAAAGAATTATACTTTTTGTCTTTTGTTCTATACAATAGAGGTCGACCCATGGATCGTTCTCTAGCAAAGGGGTCGACCCAGGGGTCATCCCTTTTGCATGCTAGCATGTGCTAATGAGCTAGAGTCGACACCTCTGCTCCTGGGATCGACACCTGACTTTCTGAACTTTAAATTCTTCACTTTTTAAGTTTATTTTAGGGTAAGGGTCGGCTTCTTTTGCTTTGGGGTTGACACCACCATGTCTAAAATCCAAAATTACTTTTTTGAAATTGTTGACTTGATGATTTTTGTGTAGATCTTTTCTTGGATTATTTTTTCAATTTGAATATCTGGAAAGATCCATATCCACTCTTAAAATACATGGTTAAAAACTTGAACACTCAAAATTTGGCAATCATTAAAATCAATCATGGGGTTAATAGTTAATTTGTGCATCTTCTATATCAAACTCCTATGTTGTGATGAAAGTTCTTAGAACTACTTCTAAAATGATAAAGAAGGATTTATCATATGGTTTTTAAACTTGTTTATGATCAAATGATACATTATTAATAAGGATGATAAATGTATTAAGTATAGGTCATTATGTGCCATATGGATTGATTGTCGTCTAAACCAAGGAGTGTGGTGCCACTGGTACGGCATGTAGGTAAAATGTAGGAGTATATTTATACTGAACATGATCAATTTTGGAGCACTCTACTGTCAAGAGTATATTCATGGGGGGCATAAGTATCCCTCCGATCTGAGATCACTATGGTGATTTGCAAGCAACCTACTGTACTTTGATGCCAAACTTTTAAATTTTTAATTTAATGATAGAAGATTTCTAGATGTAGTTAAGTACCTGTTAAATTGGTGCATGAGTCAAGATTGGATTTACCACTCCAAGTTATTTGAGAGAATATCCCAATATATTTCAATTTAGTAAATCCTGGATTAGGATAGTCCTTGTGAGGAGTCACAAGACTATTTAGATTGAGACACAATAAGGATGTACTGATCAAGAGTTAATAGTTTAAACTCTGAACTCATCCTGATCAGCATCAAGGGTCAAAGGGATGAATTATATGGTAACCATAATGTCAATAGGATTTGAGTGCTACTTTGGTACATTCGACACTATCTGGACGTCGGGTATATTGCTAGATGATTACTTTGAATGGTACAAAAAATTTATTCACATGCTATTGGCTTAGTGTTCGAACCTATGGGGTCATACATACTAGAAGTTTCGATCTGATCAGATGGCTGATCAACGATTATGAATCATTATAAGGTACATTATCAATATGATTGATGATTAATCTAAAATAATTAATTATGATAAAAATTAATCAATAATTAAATTATTAATTAGCTCAATTTGATGGAGTTATGAGGATTAAATCAAGTCTAATTGAATTAGATTCAATTAAGTCTGACCCAATTAGGTTATTGGATGACCTAATCGTTAAGAGAGATTAAATCTTGATTTGATCAAGGTCTGGACTCAATTAATTCTTGATTTGATCAAAAAGATTAGAGCTTACTCAGAAGAGGTTTATTCATATATTTGGGTCTAATCAAATATGATTTGATTTGAATCAAATCATATGAAACATGGAGTCTAGATTGGTATGAATTCTTCCATGTGCCTAATCTCTTTGCCGCCCCTTTTTTTTCTTGTCACACAAACTAGTGTGCATGAGAGATGCTAGATGCCAAATACCCCCTTGCTACCCACTCTTGGATAGAGTAAGAGTTGATAGAATTTCAATTCAAAAATAGTTTTGAATTGGAGTTTATTTTGATCTCAAACTAACCTCCTTATCCATGCCGCCCATAGCTCTATAAAACCTATCCTTTTGTGTCACAAAATAAAAGAAGGTTTTAGGCATGAAAAGGCTGAGGGTTTTCTGCTAGGTGTGAGGCTTGGGGAGGGCCCCTTGGTGTGTGAGTTCAAGAGGAAACCATTCCTCTATTGGGCAAGTGATCAGGGATTTGTGAGAGGAAAAGAGAGAAGGCTGTTCTCTCTTATTTCAGCATCATTTTTTCTTCTTCCTAATTAGCCATTAAGAAAGTCTTCGTAAGGAGCTTGCACTCTAAAAGCTGATCGAATCGGACTTTGCGTGGATATCTATAGAGGTCATTCATATGTGCGGCCGAAGCAATAAATAGATCCACTGGTTTACAAGAGCAGCGATCTGCATCTCATGTTCAGGTATGCAATTTGATCTTAGTAGATTAGATCTACTTGTTTATATTTTAATTTCAGATTTTATATGCATCATATCATGTCATAGATCTTGTAGTAGGATGTTTTTAGATTTGATCTTGTGCATCTAATGGTCTTCCATATTGTTTTATTTCATAAAAGTTTTGAAATTGATACATAAAACCCCTACGAGTTATCCAACAATGGTCTCAGAGCCCCAAGGTTGAAAGATAAGAAAATATGATGCATAGCTATTTAGATATGTAGGATTTACATCTGATATGTAAATAGATTTTTTATGGTAGATATTAAATCTGATTTAAACCTATTAATCTAAATTTTTTGGTTTGGTTTTAACTAGAATTCAAGAATGAAATCAATGGTTGATTGAAATCTGTTATAAATTTGTTATAACAAAATTTTGTTTGTTACCAATTTTTGTTGAAATAATCAAATGCTTTAAATCCATTTTAACCAATTTTTTTGGTAGTAATTTTTGTCAGGAAGTTAGACTTAATCAAGATTTAAATTGAATCTGTTTTGATAGTTTTTCGGATCTGATTTTAAACAGATTTTTGCACAACATCGAAATAGGCTTAACTGCAGAATTTTAATTTCTAAACGTTCATATATACTTTTGAATAGATTTCTATGTAATTTCAGATCTGAATTTTTCTGTTATATGCTGTATAAATAAAGGTTAAGAACTGAAATAATGTATGATGCCATGTTCAAATAAGAATAAAAATAGATATGAACATGTTCATATGTGCACCCCTAGATTAAGATTGATCAATGTTGCATATGATGTAATTTGTAGAGATCTAAATTTTGAATGTGATGCATGTGATGTATAAATTAAATTTAGATCAAATTGATACAAGTTTAATTGTTAAACTTAGATCTGAAAAAATATGACATATGATGCATGCTTCATGGGAAACCCTAGTAAAATAATTTTACAATTGAAACACATGTTTCACATACTTAATTTGGAATTAAGAGTAAAAGATCTAGATTTGAGAATCAAAGATCTAAGGCCAATTTTCATAAACCATGGGGTTATGGGTTAGCTCATATCAGGTCTATTAATTGGGTTAGATTTAAGATTAGAATCAAATAATGGATTTAATAAGAGTAGTTGATCAAACCTAACCAAATGTTGATTTAGAATAGGTTAAGGACACTCTAGATCAAATACCTTCACTACTACAGAATAGAACTATGGTAGCCGTTCACAACCACTAGGCTACAATTACTGCTGTAGTCTAGAAAATCACTGCCATAGCTTTCGGCAGCAGTTCGATAATCGTTGCCACTATGACTATCGCCGTAGGTTTATGGTAGCGATTTTTATAGCGGTTCTTTGAACCGCTGCCATAGAGAGTCTATGGCAGCAGTTATTCTCTCTATGGCAATGGTTATTTGAACCGCTGCTATTTTCAACCTATGGCAGTGAATATAAAACTGCTACTATATCCTATATGGCAGCTGTTTTATAACCGCTGCCAAAGAGTCTATGGCAGCAGTACAGAACTGCTACCATAGCTTCTATGGCAGCAGTACAGAACTGCTGCCATAGTTTCTATGGTAGTGGTTCAAAGAATTATTACCATAGAGACTGAACCACTACCATAGTCTCTATGGCAGTAGTTACGGAACTACTTCGATAGACCTATTGTATCGATTGGCATGTGATCTATGGCAGCGGTTGGCATGCTTACGGTAGCAATTTTGCAACTACTGTCATAGATTTTAAATAATAAAAAATATAATTTATTTTTATTTTTATTTTTTACCTAATAAATGTAATTGAATATATAACATAAGAAAATATTATAAGCATAATAATATTTCTAAAATGCTCAAATTTTATTACTAAAAAAATATTATAATATTTAAAAAATACATCAAAAATCTTCTAAATCTACATATAAGTCATCATCACCAGGAGAAGCTGGAGCTGGAATGCCGACCAACATATCCTCAAGATCCATAAAGTTAGCTCTAAAATACGTGCTGAGCCTTGTCACCATAGCGGTCACAAGATCCTATAGCTGAGCTGTCTGCTTCCTAGCTTGATCTGCCTGCATCTTAGCCTGAGCTACCTACGCCAATGCCTCCTCAAGCTGCTCCCAATTGACGACATCAGAAGCATGTGAAGAGATGCTTGTCTCAGACCAGTAGCTCATCGGTGTATGTCCAAGCCTGCATCGGATCCTCCCAGAGTGCTCAGGCGCTAAGATCTGAGATAGATGGTCATGGAAGCTAGAGGTGTCCAGACCCTCGCTAGCGAACATGTCTAACTACTACTGTAATAGTAAATTCAAATAAAATATCATAAAAAATATTATAATACTAATCATATTAATATATATATTACTTACAAAAATTCTTTCGATCGTGGTATTCATCGACCTACCCTTCTTGTCTGTATGGCTGGATCGAAAAATCTCATTATGACTGGGCATCACCCCATCTCTCATCAGCTATAATAATGGATTGATTTATTAAAAATATATAAAAAAAATGTTAATTTAATTTATCTAATAATATTCAAAATTTATTATCTCTCTACGCACACGACTGGCCGTAGACTCACGGTCAAGAGTGTGTGTAGTCCTGAGCTGCCCGATTCTCCTAGTTCTGATGGGAGGCAGCCTAAAAAATATTTAAATAAATAACAAGTATTTAAAAAGTATTCAAATATAAATTTAAGTATATTAAAAAATTTAAAACTTAGAAATTAAATCTCAAACTCCTGGCTCTTCCAATGCCTAACCATCCTCTTCCACTGACTCAGGGGACAGTCCTGTATCCAAGAAACAAGCTTCTTTGGAGTGTCTCATCGATGCTCGAGCCATCTTCTATGGAGCTTAACCTTATAGCCTTGGTACAACTCTCCAATCTTCTTCAGTCGGGCAACTCAAGTCCTCTTATGATCTGAAAAGTCATACCTCCTCTGCATAAAGTTATCAAAAATCAGTTATGAAATTATTCTAATCAAACATGGTGTAAACATATCAAATGCATAAATATAATTAAGATACACTTATCCATATCTTCTTCCATATTCGATTTTTAATAGCAGCATCCATCAATCTCCAGTCTATGGACAGTACTGGAATGATATCGGATCGCCTCACAATCACTCCAAAAAAGGAATGCATCTCCCGTGTGGTCTTTCCTACTGGCCTCTCCTCCATATTGTATTGCACCATCGCCTAATGCTGGCGGTTTCACACATGCGGCAAATGTGTGGGATCGTAAAATATCCTACTAGATGATGCATCTACAATGAAAATACATTATGCAAATATATAAGAGTGTACAATAACTATACAAATAAATAAATAAATGATATAATAAAAACATACACTCACTGGTCATGGGATCATAATAAAAACATAAATACTGGCTAATACTGGAGGCTCAGATGCTGGTGGAGGACTAGATGCCGATGGAGAAGTAGATGCCAATGGGCCCTAGGCAGCCGATGCAGAAGTGGATGGAGTATGCTCTACCTACTACTCAGATGCAGAGCTCTGTGTAGTCCGTTAAGAGATGGAGATGAAAACTAGATGGCATTTTGGTGCCATCATGACCTACAATGTTAATAAATATTAATCAATATAACATATTGAGTAATAATATTAATTGAGCATCAATAAATAAACTCTAATTAACTGGAGTCTATTTAAATCTTACCATATTCTTACATCATGCTTTATTGATAGGAAAGGTCAAGCGGCCCAAAGCTGCCGGCACGATCCAGGGCCATCGACGATCATCAACATGGCAAGGCCTAAGGCTACCAACATGGCCTGGCCTAGAATCCATCGGCACGATCCAGAATGAACCGGCAAGAGTTTTCTTACCCACGAACACGACCCACGATCGATGGATAATTATAATATTTACAATAAATATTTATAACATTTATTATAAATATTATATATATTACTATAAATATTATAAATGATTAATAAATATTACTATAAAATTAAAAAATAAAATAAATTCTATAACATGAATTATATCCATAAATAATTAAAGAGGAGCAACAAATAATTTCACTTTCTATCTCCTTCCAAGATTAAGGAAAACCTATGTCTCTAACATTCCTATTATATATCATCTCAAAAGTATTAAGAAGTACTCCTTAGGTTAATTAGTCAGGATAGAACTTACCTTAAATATTAGAAAAATAAAAAAAAATAAAAAAAAAGTAAAAAGGAGGCTCAAATTCATCATTTAATCATGCATTGCAAGATATTTTTGGTATCCACTATAACTAAACCAAATCGACTGCGAATGATTGTTCGTTAAACAGTTGCTGGCCATCCAAAATCATCTTACCATTTGAAATTATTAAAATATTTATAGAAGAGAAAAAATAATAGAGCTCATATCACTAAAATCATACTAAGAATTAACCATTTTCCATCAGAAATCATCATAGTCTCTTTATAACAAAAAAAAGAAGCTAATTTTTTAAAATAAAATATTATAAAAAATAATAAAATAAAAAATGATATATAATATTTTTATTAATATTAAATTTAATAATTTAAGATATAATATTAAGTTATGAATATATTTTAATTTATGAATATAAAATAATAAATAATTTATGAATAATATTAAATTTAATAAATTAAATATAATATTAAGTTATGAATATACTTTAATTTATGAATATAATAATAATTAATTTATGAATAATATAATTAATTTAATATTATATTCATTAAGCATCAAAAATCATATTAACATGCTAGCAATCCAAGTCATATAATATATATGTGCTTAGAGAGGTAAATTAATAAAAAATTAAAGAATATAAATTAATAAATAAATTAATAAAAAAATTAATTAAAAAATTAAGAAAAATAATGGGGTTAAAGGATACCGATGGAGGCAGTCGACGGTGGGACGAGGCGTAGGGCCAAAAGGGGCCGACGGTGGGGCGAGGCGGTGGGACGAGGCAGTGGGGAGTGGCCAAAGGGGGTGGTGGGATGGGGCGCAAGGCCAAAGGGAGCCATCGATGGGGTAGGCTAGTGGTGAGGCAAGTTGATGGAGGGCCGAGATCGAGGGAGGTAGGGTCCGTGATGGCGCTAAAGGGAAGGGGGTGCTAGGGTTGAGGGAGGGGGTGGCGGCGGAGTGAAGGAGCCGGTGTGGGGTTGAGGGAGGGAGAGAGTCGAGGGAGCCAAAGTCGGAGGGAGTCAAGGGAGGGGCCAAGGGTGCCAAAGTTGGCAGTGGGGTCGAGGGAGCCGCAGGTGGCGGCATGGTTGAGGGAGGGGGCAGCGGCAGGCGGGTCGGTGCAAGGTGGTAGCTAGGGCCAAGGCGAGAAGAGAGAAAGAGATATAAAGGGAGGTGAGTGGGAAGGTGGCTAGCGATGGGGCAGGCCGACGAAGGGGCGAGTTGGTGGTGGGGAGGGTAGCTAGGGCTCGGGTAGAGAGGGAGAGGGAGAGAGAGAGTGAAGGTCGGGAAGATGAAAAGATCAACATGGAGCAAAAATTTATGTCGAACCCATGGCAGCGATTTTTGAAACCACTACCATAGGTCTATTATAGTAGTTGTCAGAAACTACTGCTATATATCCTATAGCAGTGGTTAACAACTGCTGTAATAGGCCTATAGCAGCGGTTTTTGCCAACCACTGCTATAGATGCAAATATAAAATTTTTATATTTTATCCTAAATATGATATAATTTTAAAATTTAAAGTCCATCTTCATCATTCATTATCTAAGTAACTATCATTAGAGTGTCATCACAAAAGACCATCTCGATCCAATAGCCCTAGCTATGTCGTCCGATAAAATTTGATTTCGACGATCATGAATGACTGCATGATGATCTAATAGATAAAGAGCATCAATTGGTTCAAAAATTTACAATGATGATCTCGATGCTATTTGTATCATACCATCAAAGTTTTACTTCAATCGGATATCGTTATCATGGTCAATTTAGTATAGAATGATTTCGACCATTAAATAAGAAATGAGTGATCAAAGAACCGACGGTGTCCAATTATGAAATAATTTTTTAGATAAATGATCTTAGCTACTATTTTAATCATTTTTATGATGATGATCATAAAATTTAAATCACGAATCTAAGCACTATCCAAAACTATACGTCGCTCGATACCCGTTCTTAACCTCCTTCAGTAATTATGTCTGCGCTTTTGTAAGATTTGCTTAACATGAATAATTCATATAGAAATAATTTAGATTTTACAATCATCACCATATAAAATGATTAAAATTGTAGGCTAGATCATTTAACTAAAAAATTATCTCATAATTGGATGTCGTGTAGCCTTTTGATCACCTATTTCTTATTTAACGATCGAAATCATCCTGTACTAAATTGACCATACTAATGATATATGATTGAAGTAAAATATTGATAGTATACTACAAATATCATCGAGATCATCGTTACAGATTTTTAGATCCACTAGTGGTCTCCATCTATCAAATCATCACGCCATCGTTCGTGGTTGTTGAAATCAAAATTTATTGATTGATGAAGCTAGGGCTATCGAATCGAGATGATCTTTTATGATGACACTCTAACGATAATTATTAAGATAATGAATGATAAAGATGTATATTAAATTTTAGAATTATATAATATTTAGAAAAAAAATATGAAGAAAAGATATAGCAGTGGTTATAAGAAACCGTTGCAATAGACTATACCTATGATAGTAGTTATAAAAACCACTACTTTAGGTCAAATCTATAGCTGTAGTTATAGCTAACCACTGCCATAGGTTCAGTATATTGCAGCGGTTATGGCTAATTGCCATCATAGGTCCGATCTCTGGCAGGATCTATGGCAGTGGTTCATTAACCACTGCCATAGATCTAACCTATGATAGCAGTTATTATAAACAGCTACTATAGGTCAATCTATTATAGCGATTTTATGCAACCGTTGCTATAGGTTGATCTATGACAGCGGTTGACAATAACTGTTGCTATATGTCAGACCTATGGTAGTGGTTATCTGTAATCACTATCGTAGAGTCTATTGCAGCAGTTTTCAAAATTGCTACAATAGTATGTACTGCCATAGCTCTATTCTATAGTAGTGAATAGTTGTAGTTGATTAAGTCCATATTTTTAATTAAACCAAATGGACCTGATTATGGCTCAGTGGCCGAGCCCGAGTCATGGGGCTGATCAAATTAAAACTAATTAACCAACTAATATTTAAGGTAAGTTTGGTAGTCTTGATCAGTGGTCTTTAATTAGGAGCTACTCATCTAGATTGAGTCTATGGTGAGTTAATGGCATATCCCTTCCACCAATCTCACTTATCTGGTTAATTTGATGGATTATGTTTTGATTAGATCATTTAGTGATTCGAGCTGACCCATGCTATTAAGGTTAATCAGTTTGACTAATTTAGGTGCCAATGAACCAGCTTTGTCATTAGTCCTCTTTAACACTTTATGAAGTCAGTGGGAGGATTATGGAGATAACAAATTCATAGCCTTCTATTAAGATGGATGGTAATGGGTCTAATAGTTTGATGATCATTGAAGGTGCAAACGCTTGGTGGTTATCAACTATTGGAATTATCATTCATTATATAATAACTTAGTTGTGTCTCTCTGATGGGTGGTTAGGTTGGTCGAGCAAACTCGGGCCTAATCAATCATTAGTTAGATGCATCGAGTATGGTCATGTTAATGGTTGGACCTAATCGACTTTTCAATGGAGGCCAAAGCTTACTGGAAAAAAAAACCTAGAATAAAATTAATCACTAAAAATTATTTAGAAAAATAATTGGTTAAGAACCTACCCATAGATGCACATAGGTTGGCTGGCCAAAGTCAGGCTCGTGTATAGTCTATGTGGATTCTAGTGCCCATTAAGAAATTAATGTAATTTCTCAAATTGAAGGTAGAGACTATTAATTTATATAAAATAGTGAAAGAACTTTTAGACTAAAGCCATGTCTTTAGGCTTAATCAATTCAAATACTAATTAGGCTTTTGGTTTTTCTTTTATGTTGTTATGGCCACTTCTTTGTCGCTTCGATCACTATTACATAGTGATAAGTTGATGGGAACCAATTTCGATAGCTGTTATAAAAAATTTAAGAAAGTCCTGGAGCACGAGAGGATCTTGTATGTGATAATAGATCTAGCACCTGAGGAAACCACTTAGAGCACCCATGGTGCAGTCTGAGATACTTGAAGTAGCTCAATGATAGAACCACGATCTATTGCATAATGTGGGCGACCATGAACGATGAGTTTAGTCACAAGTTGAAGGATGCTCAGCTAGAGGAGATGTTACAGGTATTGAACAAATCCTTTGGCACGTCTGATGACATTGAGAGACACAAGACAAGTTGTGCCATCTTCAACGCCCAGATGAAGGAAGGGACATCGATCATAGATCATGTACTGTATATGATCAAGATGATCGAGCACCTGAGCAAACTTGATTTTTTCTTGTAGGAACAACTTGAAAAAGATGTGATACTGAACTCTCTGCCAAGGTCGTACCTCCCCTTTCTTAGTCATTATAGAATGACTAAGCCTGTAGTAAACTACCATGGCTTGCTGGGGTTACTGCAGACTTTTGGGAATTATCACCAGCTCCATAAGAAGATGATGAATTTAGTGGGAGAATCTTCTTCTAAACATCAACCCTTTGAAAAAGAAAAGAAGAAGAAGAAGAAGAAGAAGGTGCAAAGTGCTGGGGCATCTAAGCCCAGTCAAACCAAGAAGCCCAAGTCTGATCAAAGTTAGGCAGAATACTTCTATTGTAAGAAGCTAGGGCACTGGAAGAGTTGTCCTCTATACAGTTCCTCCGAACAGGCTAAATAATTGCTGGATAAGGTAATTATCTAATAATACCTTATAACTTCTCTATTTGTGATTCTGCTATCTAGGTATTGAATATTAGAAGCTCTATTAATATTTGCAATTCATTGCAGTGACTTCAGGTTAATAGGAGATTTGAAGACGTTGAGAGATTCCTAAATGTTAGAGATAGAAGACTAGTTTCAGTTCTAACTTTAAGAACTATCAATCTTGTATTTAAATCATTTTTAGTGATTATCATTTTTGTCCTAGTTTTTTATTGAATGTTATTTATGTAGGCCATTTGAACATGAACAATTATGATTTTTCAATAAAGAATAATCATTGTGATGTCATGATTATGAATGGTGTTATTGTGATGAATGGACAACTGAATAATGGTATTTATATGTTATCATAGCCTGCTAGTGTAGTGTACACATCTAGCAAGCACCCTAGGATAGTTGATGTCTCAGATATTTATCTTTGGCATGTAGGCTAGGTCATATTAATGAGAATAGGTTAAAGAGATTAACTCAAGAGGATATTCTCGAAGTCGGTGATTATGAATCACTATCAATCTGTGAGTCCTATCTTCTTAGAAAAATGACCAAGTCATCTTTTACAGAAAAAGATGAGTAAGCCAGTGAACTTCTAGATCTAATACATAATGATGTATGTGGACGTATGAACATGAGTTCTAGAGGTGGATATAACTATTTCATTACATTCACAGATGATCTATCTAGGTATGGGTACATCTATCTTATGAAACATAAGTCTGAGTTATTTAAAATATTCAAACGATCTTGTAATGTGGTGGAGAAACAAACTAGTAAGAGTATTAAAATTCTTTAGTTAGATCGAGAAGGAGAATATTTTATTGGTGAGTTTTTGACATATTTGGAGGAGAAAAGGATTATCTCCCAATGGACCCCTCCTGGGACACTACACATAATGGAATGTCTAAAAGTAGGAATCGAACTTTATGAGACATAGTTTAGTCCATGATGGGCTTTACAAGTCTACCGATCTTCTTTTAGGGATATGCACTAGAGTCGGCTTGTTACTTACTGAATAGGGTTTTGAGTAAGTTTATAAGTAAGACACTATATAAGATGTGGACTAGACGTAAGTCAGTACTCTCATATCTTAGGATCTACGGTTGTCTAACTTATGTCAAACATTTGAAAATAGGCAAGCTCGGGCCTAGGTCTGACAAGTGTTTATTTATTGGGTACTTGAAGAGACTAAGAGGTATTTCTTCTACCATGCTGATGAACGAAAGGTGTTTGTCAACAATAGGATAGTTTTTTCAAAAAAAAGTTTTTTAGAGAAGGAACTAATGCCTTTAAAGTTGAACTTGACAAAGTTCAACAAGTAGAAGAACTGACACAATCTACTAAGCCTGAATCGGATTTGATTATATCAAACCTAGAGAGCAATGTAGACCCATCATTAAGGCGATCTGGTAGAGCATCACGTCAGCCAGATAGATATTATAGTTTCTTAATCCAAGATGGTGATCCTGTTAAATTTGATAAGAACAATAAGGATCTGATCACTTATATGGATGCAATGAAAGGTCTAACTATGAGAAATGGCTGAAATCCATGAATTTCGAAATGGAGTTAATGAAGGTCAATGATGTATGGACACTCATTGATCTACCTGAAGGGATAAAATTCATAGGATGTAAGTGGATCTTCAAAAGAAAAAGAGGTGCAGATGGAAAGATGGAGACCTATAAAGCCTATCTAGTTGCCAATAGGTATCGTCAGCTTTATGGTATAGACTATGATGAGACATTTTCTCCTATGACAATACTCAAGTCCATTCAGATCATGCTTGCGATAGCAACACATCTAGACTATGAAATCTGAAAAATAGATATGAAGACAGCTTTTCTAAATAAAGCTAGACAAATAGGTGTATATGATACAGCCTGAAGGATTCACGTCCATAAATGAGTCTAAGAAATGCAAGCTTCAAAGATTTATTTATGGATTGAAGTAGGCATCTCGAAGTTGGAACATGCATTTTAATAAGATGATTAGAATATATGGAATGAAGAAGAATCCTACATATTGAAAGTATTATAAATACACTGATAAAATATTAAATTATAAAATAATTTATCTTATTTTTAAGAAATTAATATTTTTACTGATCTTTTGTAGGAAAGAAGGTCACTAATAAGAAGAGCTCAATTTTCTAGTTCAAAGAAAAAATTGAAGCAAATTAGACTTTAATTGGCCCCAGAATCAAAATTCAAAAGAAAAAATTTTAAAAAAATTATTTAAAAGCTGGTCGGTTTAGAAAATCAGCTCAAAACTGGCTCGGTCCGATCGAAGCAAACCTGCGTGCAAGCCAGGCCAGCCCATGACGTCACCATGACATCAAGAAACCACGCGGCCTATAATGGACCTGTGCATGGTGTGGCTAGGGGCATTTGAGGTATTTCATGTGAAGCGATGAGCTGTGATTCGACAGGTCTAGGTAGGGCCCGATCTACAAGCGGTCTACATAGGTGGATGGTGGTGATTGTTACACGATCGGATGGTCGATGTAGCAGCCGATCTAGATCAAATGGTTACAGTGGTTTTCTATTTTGATTAAACAACAAAGACCTCTTAGGCACCATTCGATGGCCCAGATGAGTTCCTCAATGCAATCCGATGGTCTAAAATAAATGCCAACTTGATTTGGGTTTCGAACAAGATTTTTTAATAATTTTAAGCTATTTGATGCCCATCTGATGGCCAAGAAGATTCAGATCTTTGTAAAGCCTCTATTCGAGTTGTATAAGGAGTTTTACTTCTGATTTTATCAGGATTTCTCATCGAAGTACATCACTTACTCTATTTAAATCCTATAGCCGAGAAGAAACAAAGGGTAGCATAGAATAGAATAGGTTCAGAGAAACAGAGGAATAGAAAATAGGGTTTGGGGATCAAAGAGGGTGAATCGAGAGAGAGGCTTATAGTCTGAGAGAGTGAGAGAGCTCCCTTCTTTCTTCTTTCTTTTATTCTTTCTTCCATCTTCCACATCCAGCACATCAAGCAGCAGCTCTCTTCTATCAAAGTTCTTCATGCCAAAAGTAACAATCAACAAAATTCAGCAATAAGTAGTCATCTATTTGGAATTTCTCATGTCTTCTATTTTATTTACTTTTTTTATTTTTTTATCATGAACTAAATTTATTTTACTAAGGCTAAGGTGTAGCCACTCTTTTGATGCAATATTTAGTATAATTAAATTTTAGAACTAATTTTTGTTCATGAGGAGTATATAAATTTATACTTAATGCTTTTAGATTACTAACTATCTTCTAATTATTTTGATGGACATAGATGATACAGACTAAGTACTTATATGTCAATGCTTCTTGATTTATATATCTTATGTTTGAATCGAATTAAGGTTCTTATGCATGCAGTAATTTTAGTGCGCTTTGGATGCATCATATTTTAATTAGAAGATTTCATAGAAATTAAAATATGAATTATTTAAATTACACCTAGACCAAAGGATAGTTAATAAATATTGATAGTTTTGCTACACCTGGATTAAAGGATAGTGAATATATTGGAAGACTCTACTGTCATATAAAAGAAAATTAATCTAATTTACATGATGACTTGAATATTGTATTGATTGAATTGGTGAACTGATTACATTAGTATTCTACCGCTCTTGAATTCAACCCTAAAAATTATATCCTTTCTATTTCCTTGTAATTTTTTAAATTATTTCTTTATTTCATTTTATTTTTTTATTTTTTATAAATTAATTTTTTAAATAAAATTTAGGAGTGTATTTTTTAGTACTTATTTTTCAATCCTTAAAGGATGATACTCTACTCATATACTTTATTACTTGATCGACTGGTGCACTTGCCAATAGCGATGATTTGCATGCATCAAGTTTTTGACATCGTTGCCGAGGATTGTATCTAAAATAATATCAAAATTTTAATTCTTGCTTTACTTTAGAATTTTATTTTTGATTTTGATTTTGATTTTATTTGTAAGTGTGTATTCAATGCATGACACATACTGGACATAGTGACTTAGTACTTCTTGACTCAAACATAGGGAGGATAATCTAAAGATTAAATCAAGAAAGAAACATGGCAATCGAAGATCCTAATGATGTCAATCTAGGATTAGATATGGTGATAGAGGGATGGCAAAAAGCTATTCGAGCGGCACATCATCCATTAAATCATTACATCACACCATCAGTAAACGATGCAGCTTCGAGTATCAGGAGACCACTCGTGCGAGCAAATAATTTTGAATAAAATCGATAATGATCTAGATAATTCAAGCAACTGTCCAATTTAATGGACATATTCAGGATGATCCAAATATCCATATTTTTAATTTTCTTAAATTTTATGATACTTTTAAAATTAATGGAGTGTCAGATGATGCCACTAGATTAAGGTTATTTCTTTCTTTTTTACGTGATAAAGCTAAAAGTTGGCTTCATTCTCTTTCTATAGGTTCTATCACTACTTGGGATGCCCTAGCCCAAAAACTTTTGGCCAAGTACTTTCCACCTTCCAAGACTGCAAAGATGCATAATGATATCATTTCTTTTATGCAAATGGAGATGGAGTCATGGTATGAGGCTTGGAGGCATTTTAAGAAACTGCTGAGGAGATGTCCACTTCATCAATTACCCGTTTGACTTTAGGTATAAATCTTTTATAATGATTTATCTTCTACTAATCATTCTATGATTGATGTAGCCATAGGAGGTACCATTAACCAAAAAATTGAGGCCTTTGATCTAACTGATGAGATGGCATCAAATAGTTACCAGTGGCAAATAGATCGCATAATGCTGAGAAGACCAGCAGCTATGCATGGAGTAGATAGCATCCCAACTTTGTCAGCTAAGATTGCAGCTCTTCGGACTGAACTCAATAATTTGAAGGGTGCATCTATGCATGTGCAGAGCATCACTTATGAGCTGTGTAGAGGAGGACACCATATAAACGACTACCAGATAGGTAATCCCTTTGCTAAAGCCTCTGATATAGCTAACTATGTTAGTAATTTTTTCAGGCCATAGCAAAATAATTTCTATTCCATCACATACATTCAAGGGTGGAGGCAGCATTTGAACTTGTCATGGAGAAATCAAAATGTTGCACAACAACCATCCCCAGAATTTTAAGTACCTGAGAAGAAGCCTGACATGGAGGAGCTGATGATTGAATTTATGCAAAATCAAGAAGCGACCATATGAAACCTGGGAACCAAGCTTAGGTAGGACCAAACAAGAACGATTCAGAACTTAGAGATGCAAGAAGGTCAATTGGCCAAGATAATCTCTAGGAGACCATAGGGATCCTTGCCTAGCAACATGGAGACCAATCCAAGGGAGAAAATCAATGCTATTAGATTAAAAAATGGTAAAGAGCTGGAAGAGCCACATCAGAAGAAAGAGACTGAAGAAAAAACTACAATACAACCAACTAAAGTTTGTTAGTCACTGAAACAACCAGTAGATAGATGGTCTCCAGATATAAAATTTGTTGATCCGAATGTGAAGCCCTATATGCTACCACTACCATTCCTTAAGAGATAGATACAGCATCCAGGTAAGAAATTTCCAAATTTTTTTAATATTTTAAAGAATTTATACATTAATATTCCTTTTGTAGATGCTATTACTCAAATGCCTAGGTATGCTAAGTTTCTTAAAGAAATTTTGATCAATAAAAAGAAGCTGAAGGAGCATGAGATAATAAATTTGAATAAAGAATGCTCAGTAATACTCTAAAATAAATTGCCATAAAAGTTAAAAGATCTAGGGAGTTTTACTATCCCTTGTTTTATTGGTGATTATAGGTTTGATAAAGTTTTATGTGATTTAGGAGCAATTATTAATCTCATGCTCTTTTCTATTTTTAGAAAGCTAGGACTAGGAGAACCAAAGTCTACCACTATTACTATTCAGTTAGCCGATAGATCCATTAAGTATCCAAGAGGTACAGTGGAAGATATCTTGGTAAAGATAAATAAATTTATTTTTCTCATTGACTTTGTTGTTCTAGATATGAAAGAAGATTATGATGTACTCCTTATCTTAGGGAGTTCCTTTTTAGCTATTGGAGGAGCTTTAATAGATATTTAACAAGAAAAATTGATTCTTAGAGTCCAAGAGGAACAAGTTATCTTTAATGTTTTTAAAGCTATTAAACATTCCAATGATAATCAAACTTGTTTTTGAGTTGATGGTATTGACAAATTAGTTCATGAGCATTTCTTAGAAAATAGGATTGAGGACCTTACTGAGGCATGCTTTGTCCAATCAAAAGAGGATTCGACTGACAATGCAAGTATACCTATCTATTGAAGTGATACCAGATTGATCCAGCTTAGAGTCCTATGAAAGTCAAGTTGAAGACTATAAATCAGAACTATTAGATAGGTTATTTTTTTTTTTAATTTTATTTTAATTTATTTTAATTTTTTTTTCATAATTTTTTATTGCTCTTTTATTGCTTTGGTGTGTGTTTTTAATTTTGTAAAAAAAGTAAATGAGAGCTCAAGCTAGTTTTCAAAGTTTCAAAGATCTATGTCAGACTAATAATATACTAAGTTAGGTGTATTCTTTTCTATCATTTATTGCATCCTTTATTTTTTTTTCCATTGAGACAATGTTGATTAAGTTGTTGGATAGAAAAATTTTTATTAAAAAAAAGAGAGAAATATCTTTCAAATTCTTGAAAATTAAATTAAATTTTAAAATTTTAAAATTTTTGATATATATTTTTTTTAAAAAAATTAGACCATGTGCAAGAAAGAAAATCTTGAGCAGGATAGACTAGAAAAAGTAATAAAGTTAGAAAGTATTTGCTAATAAATATAGCGAATCAAGAAATAGACTAGTTGGTCAGACTTTTAGTATTCTACTTAGGTCACCTAAAGACTATTAGTACTTTTAATTACTCAAGCGCACTAATAAGGCAAAGTAGGTGTTGATTATAAGGCTAACTGAGGATTCAATTATCACAAAAAAATAGTGATTAATATATATTCCAATTAAAAAATTTGAATTTAAGGAAAGAACTATCTATCTAAAATAAAAGTATAAAATATAGAGTATATGTGGATTGCCTGAAGCTTAGTAACTAGATCTCTACACCTAAGTCAAGTGTGGGGGTTCATGTCAAACTATGAAGAGAAGGTCAGGATGTTCAACACTATAATGCAAAAAAAAAAAACAAAAAATGAGGTAGTGTGAAAGCTATCTTAATTCGTGAACTTAATTTGAGAGTGTATAGAAAATTAACCAAAATAGATGATAAGAAAAGATACATTTATCCTTTAAGTTAGCACCCAAATGCTAAGTTAGTCATTACAAATACAAGTGCCGTAGATCTTTAGATATACTTTAAAAAAGTTTCTAATTATACTGACTACGAAATTTATTTTTGAAACTCAATACTTAGTTAGTGATACATGCTAAACTTTTTGATCATCAATCCTAGCTCTATTTTTGTCAAGAAGGATCTTATTGAAATATGGTGATTAATTATTAATAATAATGCATTGCTAAGGTACTAGCAATGAGTAAGTTGGGAGGTGTGATAAGTATTATAAATACACTAATAAAAGTATTAAATTATAAAATAATTTATCTTATTTTTAAAAAATTAATATTTTTATCAATCTTTTGCTAGAAAGAAGGTCGCTAATAAGAAGAGCTTGATTTTCTCATTCAAAGAAAAAAATTTGAAGCAAATTGGACTTCAATTGGCCCCGAAATCAAGATTCGAAAGAAAAGAAAATTTTTAAAAAAAATTATTTAAAAGCCAGTCGGTTTAGAAAATTGGCTCAAAATCGGCCTGGCTAGACTGAAGGAAACCCACGTGCAAGCCTGCCTAGCCCTTGACATCATCTTGACGTTAGAAAACCACGTGGCCTATGGTGGACATGTGCATAGCACGACCAGGGGCATTTTAGGTATTTCATGTGAAGCGGCGAGCTATGATTCGGCAAGTCTAGGCAAGGCTCGGTCTATGGGCGGTCTACATAGGCTAACAATGGTGATTATTGCATGATCGGATGATCAATGTAGCAGCCAATCTAGATTGGATGGTTATGGTGGTTCCCTATTTTGATTAAACAACAAAGACCCTCTTAGGCGCCATCCAATGCCCCAAATGAGTTCCTTAGTGTGATCCGACGGTCTAAAATAAATGCCTATTTGATCTGGGTTTCGAATAAGGTTTTTTTTATAGTAATTTTAAGCCGTTTGATACCCATCTGATGGCTAAGAAGATCTAGATCTTTGTACAGCCTCTATTCGAGTTGTATAAGGAGTTTTACACATGATTTTATCAAGATTTCTCATCGAAGTACATCCCTTACTCTATTTAAAGCCTACAGCCAAGAAGAAATAGAGGGTAGCATAGAATAGAATAGGTTCATAGAAACAAAGAAATAGAAAATAGGGTCTGAGGATCAAAGAGGGTGAATCAAGAGAGACGCTTGTAGTCTGAATAGAGAGAGCTCCCTTCTTTCTTCTTTCTTTTATTCTTTCTTCTATCTTCCATGTCCAACACATCAAGCAGCAACTCTCTTCTATCAAAGTTCTTCACGCCAAAAGCAACAATCGGCAAAATTCAGCAATAAGTAGTCATTTGCTTGGAATTTCTCATGTCTTCTATTTTATTTGATGTTTTTGTTTCTTTTATTATGAACTAAATTTATTTTACTAAGGCTAAGGTGTAGCCACTTTTTTGATGCAATATTCAGTATGATTAGATTTTAGAATTAATTTTTGTTTCTAAGGTGTATATAAATCTATTCTTGATACTTTTAGATTACTGACCATCTTCTAATTATTTTGATGGACATAGATGATACGAACTAAGTACTTCTATGTCAATGCTTTATGATTTATATACTTTGTATTTGAATTGGATTAAGGTTCTTATGCATGCGGTAATTTTAGTATACATTTTAGAGGATTTCAAAGAAATTAAAGCATCAATATTTATTTAAATTACATCTAGAACAAAGGGTAGTTAATAAATATTGATAGTTTTGCTATGTCTGGATCAAAGGATAGTGAATATCTTAGGAGACTCCACCATCACATGAAATAAAATTAATCTAATTTACATGATGACTTGAATATTGTATTAATTGAGTTGGTGAATCAGTTGTCTTAGTATTCTATTGCGCTTGAATTCAACACTAAAAAATATATTCTTTCTATTTTTTTATTTTTTTAAATTATTTTTTTATTTTTTTATTTTTATAAATTTATTTTTTAAATAAAATTTAGAAGAATATTTTTTAGTACTTATTTTTCAATCCTCAAGGGACGATACTCTACTCATACACTTTATTACTTGATTGACTAGTGCACTTGCTATAGCATTTGATTTGCATGCATCATGTATACAAGTGGATTAATGGTCTAGTAGTCGTATTTCTTATTCTCTATGTGGATGGCATTCTCTTAATCAGGAATGACATTCCTATATTATAAAAAATAAAAGTATGGCTGTCATCACAGTTCTCCTTAAAGGATTTAGGAGAAGCATCCTACATCCTAGAAATGAAGATCTATAAAGATAGATCTAAAAGGCTGCTTGGGCTCTTCCAATCCACATACATAGATATTGTGCTAAAACAGTTCAGCATGGAGAATTTCAAGAAGGGCTATCTTTCGATAAACTGTAAAATTTTTCTTTCGAAGAAGGATTGTCCAACAACCCCTCAAGAGAAAGAGCGTATGAGTAGAATTTCATATACCTCGGTATTGGGTTCTATAATATACGCCATGATGTGTACGAGATCGTATGTGGCATACTCACTAGGGGTGGTGAGTAGATACCAATTTGATCCAGGTGAGAACCATTGGAAGGTCATAAAAATTATCCTTAAGTATTTGAGAAATATTAAGGATCAATTGCTTATTTATGGAGAATCTGATTTAAAACTCATGGGATACATTGATTTCAATTTTCAATCTGATCATGATGATAGCAAGAGCATGTTAGAATATATTTTTATCCTGAATAGTAGTGCAATCTACTAAAAAAATTCAAGCAGCATACTATGGCTGACTTTGTATACGAGATAGAGTATATTGCAGCATCTAATGCTGTAAAAGAAGTTATGTGCTTGCGAAAGTTCATCAGCAAGCTCGGAGTAGCACCCTCCATTAATGATCCAATTTTACTCTACTGCGACGGTATTGGAGCCATAGCTTAGACAAAAGAATCGAAGGCCCATTAGTGTACAAAGCATATTCTGCATCACTATCATCTTGCTTGAAAGATCATGGATCGAGGTGATGTCGACCTTCAGAAGATCGATAGAAAGAAGAACTTGGCCAATCTATTTACTAAAGCCCTTGAAATCAAGAAGTTCGAAGATCATAAGTCAAAGATGGGTATTTGATATTACTCCGATTGATCTTAGTCTAAGTGGGAGTTATTGAAAAATATGTCATAAAATCAATTATATAAATGATAGATGATTGAGTTTACTTTTATTATTATATGAATTATTCATTAATAAAAATTATTTAATATATTTTATCATAAATTTGTGCATCTTCTATATCAAACTTCTATATTATGATGAAAGTCCTTAGAACTACTTCTAAAATAATAAAAGAGGATTTATCATGTAGTTCTTAAACTTATTCATGACCAAATGATACATTATTAATAAGGATGATAAATATATCAAATGAAGGTCATTGTGTGCCATATAGGTTGATTGTCCTCTTAACCAAGGAGTGTGGTGCCCCTGGTATGGCATGCAGGTAAGATGTAGGAGTACATCTGTACTAAATGTGATCAATTTTGGAGCACTCTACTGTTAAGAGTGTATCCATGGAGATATGGGTATAAGTATTCCTCTGACTTGAGATCACCACGATGACTTACAAGCAACTCATGGTACTTTGGTGCCGAACTTTCTGAATTTTTAATTCAGTAACGAAAAATTTTTGGATGCAGTGAAGTACTTTTTAGGTCGGTGTATGAGTCAAGATGGGATTGACCACTCCAAATTATTAGAGAGAATGTCTCAATATATTTTAATTTAGTAAATTTTTAGCCAGGATAGTCCCTGTAAGGAGTCACAAGATTGATTAGGTTGAGACACAGTAAGGATGTACCGATTAAGAGTTGATAGTTTAAACTCTTAAGTCATCCTGATACTATCTAGATATCAGGTACCATTGCTAGATAGTCACTTTGATTGGTACAAAAAATTTGTTCCAATGTAATTAGCTTAGTATTTGAACCATGGGGTCACATATACTAGAAGTTTTGATTTGGTCCACTAGTTGATCAATGATTATGAATCATTATAAGGTATAATTATCAATATAATTAATGATTAACCTGATATAATTAATTATAGAAAGATTAATCAATAATTAAATTATTAATTAATTCAATTTGATTGATTTATGAGGATTGGATCATGTCTAATTGAACTAAATTCAATTAGGTTTGATCCGATTAGGCTATTGGATGACCTAATCGCTAAGGAAGATTAAATTCTGATTTGATCAGAGCTTGGACTCAATTAAATCTTGATTTAATCAAGAGGATTAGAGCGTAATCAGATTGGGTTCATTCATATGTTTGGGTTTAATCAAATGTGATTTGATTTGAACCAAATCAGAAGAAACATAGAGTCCAGATTGGTATGCATTCTTCCATGCGCCTAATCTATTTGCCACCCCATTTTTTTCTTGTCGCACAAACTAGTTGTGCATGAGAAATTCTAGATCCTAAACACCCCCTTGCCCCCTACTCTTAGATGGGGATAAGAGTTGATAGAATTTTAATTCAAAAATAGTTTTGAATTGGAGTTTGTTTCAATCTCAAACTAGCCTCATTATTTGTGCCCCCATAGCTCTATAAAACCCATCCTTTTGTGCGACAAAAGAAAAGGGGGTTTTAGGCATGAAAAGGCCGAGGATTTTCTACTGAGTGTGAGGCTTGGAGAGGGCTCCTTGGTGTGTGAGTTGATAAATATCATAAATATATAAATAAAAAGTATTAATATATATTAGTTGATATTTATTTTAATGAATTGATGATTTTATTTATATTTTGCAAGAAAAATCCTTACCAATACAAAGAACTCGATTTGCAGGTTAAAAAGAATCAAATTTGATGCAAATCAAAGATAAAATGAAGAAGAAACGAAGGCCAAAAGAAATAAAAAATAAATAAAAAAAGAAGAAGGAAGTCAGCCCAACCCGTAGCCTAGCCTATGGTCCAACGCGCCAATGCATTGCAGCCCAGCTCGTAGTGCACAGCACAACCCATCAGCACAGCCCATCTGATGGGTAAGGAGGCATTATACACCAGATCCAACATTCAGGAGAGCTCTGTTGCATATAAAGTTGTGGTGGTCGGCATTCTACTGCATGATCGGACCATCAAAAGAACTCTATGTGTGATCCAATGGTGGGAAATGCAGTTGACTGAATCCAAAGCTCCTTTAAGCCTATTCTACATGATTTGATAGTCAATAACCCCTACCGACAAGATTTAATGGTTCAAAATTAATCTAGATATTGATTAGGTGCTATGCGATGGATTTAGGTGATTTTTGAAGCATCCGATCTTGATCTAATATCGGGGATGCAACTGGAATTTGGTAGAGACTCAAATTTCCTCCACTGTTCTCTTCTTTCCTAACACAAACTCCCTAATCTTCTCTATTTAAACCCTCCTCGCGCTAGAAGCTATAGAACAGACCCTCCCCTTGGGGGATTAGCCTCTCTTTAAGCCTCTCTAAGCCTGCAGGCCCTCTCCTCCTTCCAAGCCTTCTTTCTCTCCTCTTTTCTTTCTTCTTCTATCTTTTTCTTTTCTTCTCTTTTTCTTCCACCCTTCATCTAAGGAATTTGAAGATGCTGGAAGCTAGCATAGCCTCAACATGCTGGACTAAAGGTCTTGTATCTTTGAAAAGTAAGAAAGTCTTCAGTATGAGAGTCTAAATTTGAATTATATTTTATCTTTTTATTAAGCAATAAAATTTAATTATCATTTACATGCTTTTCTAATTCATGCTTTAATATTTAATTTCTTGCAATTTATAACTAAAGAGATAGATTGTGATTGCATAAAGATACAGTCTATGCTCAAGTTAGAATAAATTATAAGACTTATTAAATTTATATTTATGTTCTTTAATTACATCATCTAAATAATCTATATCTATGAGATGGGTCATGTTCATATTAGATATGGTCCATACTTGATAAAATAGGTTATATTAGAATTTGATCAAGAAAATAAATATCTCATAAGATTGCATGTTGATAATGAAGAGATTATATGAATCAATTATAGACCTAAATACTGAAAGACGGAACTAAAATCCTAGACAAATTCTCTTCTTACCTTTAATTAATTCTAAAATCCTTATTAATTAATATTTATTTTTTATTTTAATTTATAAAATCTAAATTAATTTATTTTAATTTATTTTTTAAAATTTTTCTTTAAAAATTAGTTTAAATTTTATTTTTAATTAAAATTAGAGTAACTCAACCTATAATTTTCGAAAAAATCGACATCCAACTCGCTGCTATTCTAACCAATAGTAAGATCATGTTTAATATTATCTTTGGTGCTATAACGATAAACATCAAATTTTTGGCATAATTGCCAGGGATTGTAGCATGGTTACTTCAATTATCCTAATAAATAAATAAATAAAATAATAAAAATATTAAAATATAAAAATATTAAAAATAAAAAAATAAAAATAATTAAACTATAAAATATAAAAATTAAAAAAATTAAAAAATTAAAAAATTAAAAAATTTACATTGACACTGCATAAGCTATTTAAGAGATTAGAGATCTAACCATAAAACCTAACAAGTAAAAAAATTTTACTTTTGATTGGACATCTTGCTTTATTTGCATTGCATATTCATAACATACTTTAAGAACACAACCCATTAACTAAGATAAGATGAAGATTTGATCATCCTTTCTTAGTCCATAAATCATTTTCTTGCATCTGCATAACCTAAATCTTAATATAAAATCAATTAGACATTGGCCCTAGGATACTCGAGCTCAATAGAATAAGAAAGCCCTAAAGTTGGACCAGATTCAGATTGGTTAATTTCTTGGTGTCTAAGACAAGTAGTTTAAGAAGGTAGTTTTCAATTGATTCGTTATTTGACTTGACCAACTCAATTGATGTCTAAGAAAAGCAACAAGCAGGGAACCTCCCATATCTTACACTTACCTGACTGAGTTAGTTAGTCAATCTTGGGCTTAGAGTGCTCGAAGGTGATCTTGGCAGTTAGAAACTATCTAAATCTAGGTTAACCCTAGGATAGAAAGTTCATTCTTATTTAACTTGATTGTAATTAACACCAAACACTAACTAATTCTTCGCATCTATTATTTTTAGATCTAGGATCCTCTAGGCTTTTATCTTTAAAATTCTCTCTCCTCATTTCTTTTCTCATTCTATATAATTAAAAAAATAAAAATAAATAATAATCAGAAGATAATTGCTCTGATCTAGAATCCTTGATTGCATATCTGAATAATCACAACAATCCAAGATGGATCTCGATAGTAGATTTGATGAGTTGTCCCATAGAATAGATCGTCTAACAGCCATAAGATACTCTTCCTATCCATCTTTTCTTCTTGCACCACAAGTTTGTGCTATATATTTGAGCTCCACTCATTTTGTGAGGGAATGCCCAACCGCATACTAATTTTCTGAGCATATGTATGAGCAAGTTTATCAATTAATATCTATAATTCAAGCTAGGGTGCTCAACTAAATTTTTGTGGCAACCATAATGAGTGGTTACCTCGGTGACACAAGGACCCACATTCATGAATGCACCTTATGATGATATGCGCTATCCATAATATCAACCTTCTCTAGATAACAATGACTCAACCTTTGAAGAGAGGATTCAGCAAGCAATAGATAAGTTAGAACTCACCAATCATAATACCCAACAGATCTTTCACTCTTGTATGCAAATCTTAAAAGAACTAGAGAAGCTACTGCTCACATTCAATCGACAGGAGGAAAGAGAGTTGCCTAGTTAGCCCTAGAGTGATCTTGAGGGATCATACCTGGCTAGAAATTTTAATGTCCCTATAACTTTTTCTGAACAATCAATTATGACTCTCAAGAATGAAATGGTTATAGAACAACCCTTCACAACCAAAAATACTATCTTAGACTATATGACTGAGGTAGAAATATATAGGAAAGAATCAGAGTGGTGGGATGAACCAATTCCATTAGCCTACTTACATACAGTCTCATTCCAAAGTGTCCTAGAATCATCCATTCTTTTTAATAGGAAGGAAGGACAAACTGATGAGATAATGAGTGATTCTAAAATCTTCTTTCAACATATATCAATAAAGAATCTACTTTGTATGGATATGAGTAAAAAATATATAAAAAAAAGAGAAAAAATGAAGAGCAAGTTCTAAATATTGGTATCCCACCGAGTAACTGGATCCTATTGCTTAAGTAAGCCATGATATTCACGTCAAAAGTTGGTAATGTAAAAAAACTTGTTATATAGCTAGTTTTAATTTATAGCCTATTTGACTCGAGTCAGTAAGCTCGAGGAATATTTTATACTTAATATCTTAAAGCTAACTGGTTTGAAAGTCATTGGTCTAAAACTCGCTACAAGAATCAGATAGAAAGCTTAAGGGGTTAAAGCATTGATAACTATCATAAATTTACTAAAAAAGCATTAAAATATATTTTAATTCATATTTACTTTAAGAATTAATACTTTTATTGATATTTTATAGAAAAGAGCCTCATCAATATGAAGAGCTCAATTTATGGGTTCAAATGAATCTAATTTGACATAAATCGGAGCTAAAATAGAAAAGTTACGAAGGCCAAAAGTTTAAATGTAAAAAAAAATGGTTCATTTGACCGGCCGGTTTGCCTAAACCGGCCAGGTCCGCCAGAGCCAAGCCCGACCGCGAGAAAACCAGCCCATGTGCATGAACCAGAAAGCCCAACGCTCGCAGCCCAGCTCCCTCCAGACTTGAGGTCACCCTGACATCATACAACCATGTGGTCCACGATGGACTGGTGGTTGATGCGGTACGCATGGATCCTTAAAAGGACCATGGAATTAACTACACAGCTCACAAGGGCATTTTTAGCATTTTGCATGGCATGGCATGCGTGGATTGGTGCAGGCTTACGGTGCACCCAGTTCAAGTGGTCCACAGGCATAGGATTGGTGCAGGCTTATGGTGCGCCCAGTTCAAGTGGTCCACAGGCATAGTTAAGGCGCCATCCGATGGTTAAGTTCTCTCTTGGTGAAGATACAACGACTGGGACAAAATCCCGATTTGATTCAGGACTCCCAGGCTTCATTTGAGTTCCATCTAATGGCCCAAAAGCATCCCAAGACTCGATCCAATGGACTGAAATGAATCCGACTAGATCTAGACTTTTAACAGGAGTATTTGGGTGATTTTTGGACCAATTGATCTCCATCCGATGGCTAGAAATTCAAGGGGTGATAGATTTCAATCCAGACTCCAATTTGAGTTTAGAAAGGTCTCATAAACCTCTGATTTTCTTTATTTAAACCCTTGTTATGCCACAGACAGATAGAGAACCTCTCAGGGGTTTGGCCCTCTTCCACCTCTTCTTTCTTCTCTAAGTCTCTCTCTCTCTCTCCTCTTCTCCTCTCCTCTCTTCTTCTTTCTTCTTTCTTTCTTCTTTTTCTTTTTATTTTCTTTATCGGAGGAGCCTTGAAGATGCTAGGAGCTAGTGCAATCTCAAATATATGTGGCTAAAGTACTAAATTCTGAGATGTAGATGAAGTCTTCGAGCATGGGTTGTACTTTTTTTTTCTTATTTTTATAATTTTTTTTATGCAATGAATGACTTGTTCTCCTATCAAATCTTAAATTTTATTCTTTCTACATGAGATTTTTAGTTAGCATGCTTATTAGTGATTAATATCTAAATAAACTATATTTATGAAGATGGATTGTGATCAGAAGATACAGTCCATGCTCGATTTAATAGTTTATATTATAGAAGAATCATTAAAAAGTCATGTTATCAATTTTTAAGAATTAAAGTATTGAATAGCTTATAATTCTATTGAGATGGATCGTGATTGGGAGATACGGTTCATGCCCAAAGAAAATAAGCTATAGTCATAACTAAATTCTTAAAAATATTAAATTCTTGCATTAATAAGATTACCATAACCTTGCTAGAGATGGATTCAAAATTTCAGAATACCTTTAATTAATTCTAAAACCCTACTTAATTAAGTATTTTCTTTCTTTTTACTTTAGTTTGCTAAACTCTTAATTATTCTTCTTTAATTTATTTATTTAATTTTTACTTAATAAATTAATTTAATTTTTTTTAATTAAAATTAAACGTAACTCAATCTTCAATCCTTGAGAAAATCGACATCCGACTCATCACTATTATAAATAGTAAAATTAGGTTTTAATTTTTATTTGTTACTGTAATGATAAACAATAAATTTCTACCTTTCATAATTGATTTCTTGCTTTCTATAGTTTAGATTAATTTATTATTTTTTAATACTTAATCACTTGAATTTATATTTTTTTGCACAAACTACACGAATAAAAAAACTTAAAATATATCTATAAAAAGATAAAACCATAAACCCTAAAAAAATCATCAATATCCTATAATACTTAATTAATTTAGTATAATAATAATATAAAATAAAATTAATTTTTAACATATTTGGATACCTTATTTTCTTTGCATTGCATCTCCATAATTAACTTTAAGGGCACAACCCATTAAACAATATAAGATGGAGATTTGATCATCCTTTCTTAGCCCACAAATCACCATCCTTCATATTGCATTGACCTAGATCTTAATTTAAAATTAATTAGACATTGGCCCTAGGATATTCGAGCTCAATAGGATAAGAAAATTCTAGAGTTGAATCGAGTTTAGATTGGTTAATTGCTTAGTATCTAAGGCAAGTGGTTTAAGAAGATGGTTTTCAATTGGTTTTATTGTCTGATCTGGCCAACTTAGTTGGTGTGTAAGAAAAACAATAAGCAAGGAATCTTCCATATCTTATACTTATCTGGCCGAGTCAATTAGTCAATTTTGGATTTGGAATGCTCGAACGTGATCTTGGAACAGTTAGGAGCTGTCTAGATCTAGATTAACCCTAGGATAGAGAATCCATGCTTGCTTAACTTGTTTGACTTTATAATTCAAACCGTAATTAAAACACTCTCCTTTATCATCCTTAGATCTAGGATTCTTAGGGCTCTTATTTTTAGAATTCTCTCTCCTCATCTTTTTTCTTTATTCTTTAAAATAAAATAAAATAAAATAAATAACAATCAAAGATGAATTTTTATGCTAAGCTATCCCATAGAGTAGATGATCTAGAAGCCACTAGGAACTCTTTCTATCCATCTTTTCTTCCTGCACAACAAGTTTGTGCAATATATTCGAGCCCCACTCACTATGCAAATAAGTGCCCACATCAATTTTTTGAGTACATGTATGAGTATGTTTATCAAGATCAAATCCAAATGGCCTACAGATCAAAAAATAATTAATATTTTAACACTTACAATCCTAACTGGAGGGCTCAACCAAATTTATCATGGCAATTACAACTAGTGGTTACCCCGGTGCCATAAGGATCCACTTTCATGGATGTATCTTATGATATGTCCTACCTACATTATCAATCTTCTTCAAATAATAATGAGTCAATTTTTTAGGAGAGGATTCAGCAAGCAATAGATGACTTAGAATTTACCAATCAACCATTGAATAATCTAGAGGAACAAAGGCTTAATTCTTTAGAAAAATGCTTAGAAGTCATGATAAAGTTACAAAATGATCTTATGCAAACCTTTAAACAACTAGAGAAGCGAGGGCTTACATTCAATCAATAGGAGGAAAGAGAGTTGCCCAGTCAACCCAAGAGTGAACCTGAGGGATCATATATGGATAGAAATTTTAATGTTTCAATAACTTTTCCTAAACAATTAGATATAACTCTCAAAAATAATATGATCATAGAACAACCTTGCAATACTAAAAAGATTCTATTATATCATATTACTGAGGCAGCAAAATATAGAAAAGAATAAGAATGGTGGGATGAACCATCTCCATCATCATCTTCTTTACCTATGATCATAAAACAACCTCGCAAAACTAAAAAGATCCTATTTGACCATATAATTGAGGCAGAAGCATATAGAAAAGAACCAGAATGGTGGGATGAACCAATTCTATAATCTTACTTATATATGGACCCAAGTGCCTTAGAATCACCAATTTTTTTTAACAAGAAAGAAGGATAAACATATAAGATGATGGAATCAATAGAGACTTCCTAAGAAGGATAAGTGAATAACACACTAGAGGAAGCTTCACCCATAATTCTTCTCCAAAATTCATTAAATCTCTATTTAGGTCATTATGAGGTGGATAATTTTGATGAAGATGAATATAATATAGTAGTTAATGATCAAGTAGATACACCCTATCCTAAAACTAATCTACTATGGATTGAAAAATTTGATCCACCACCTAGCCTATCAATAACTTTCTTGTTAGAACCATCAATAGTTCTATAATTGAAACTACTTTTTGATGAACCGACTGACACCCCATGTATCACCACCAAGTGATACCCTACCTAGCGCTCTTTTAAATATATACTATGATAGAAAATAATCTTTTTATTAATTTATAGTCAAAATTATAAAATTATTCTTAAAAATATATTACAAGTGTTAGTCAATCTGGCTTTTAGGATACACATCAAACAAACTCCTACTTGACCTAAAGTCAATTGGCTATAAATCAAAGTCTTATCTTCTCTAAGTGGGCTTTGATTTTCTACTAGCTCAATGATTTTGTTAGTAGGTCAGCTGCATTATCTACAGTGTCGACTCTCTTGATCT
>QRFJ01000212.1:1221627-1547073 GCA_006176705.1 Cocos nucifera | reverse complement strand
CTTGTTTCTTCAACCTTGGCCCTCTTCGATGACTCTCCTCCATGACCATCCTTCCTTTTGAGGGTCTGGATCCCTTGGGTCAGGTAGTTTCGCTCTTTTGAGGTCATTTTTGCAATGATAAGAATTAAGATTAGAAGAAAGCACAAAGTAAAGTCAATAAGATATGAAAATCTACCTGCTAGATCAAGGAGACTAAGTCCGAGATTAAACAAGGTCTGGTCATCTAGCTGACTGGATAAAAAAGGAGCTTGGAAGTCTCTGAGCTTATTAACTGAATCTTGATCCTCCCTTTCTAACCCGGGGACTCGATGGACCGAGTTTATCTAATTTCCCTAGGAAGGTAGATCAAGTTCTAGGAAGGGGCATGAGATGAAGAAGAACCTCTCCTTCTAATTATGAACAGAAGATGGGGCATCTTTAAGCAACCCTTTCTTATCGAATTGAGAAGATATGTACCACCAATCTTTGACGATAGGATGGTGTTTGAAAGTGAAGTAATTTTAGAACAAAAAAATCATAAGTCGAACCTCGGCCATGATGCATAGAGATAAGAATCCTATCTTGAACCTAAATGAGTTCGACAACATGGAGGCAAAAAAGATGTACAAGAACCTAAAGAGGGTGATGACAAAAGATGGAATTGAAAGTCGGAGTCTAGCATGGAGAGCCTCAGTGTATAAATAAAAGTGACCTAGGAGAGGGGAGCAAGCTCGATTGCTTGGCCCAAAAAGTTCTACTTCGCACTCTGAGGGTATTTCGAATTGGATTCTTATCAAAGAAAGATCCTCGAGATGAAGTAGACAAGGAATGGTGCCAGGGACAAAGTAGGGATGAGGTGCTTCTACGGAATCGATTGACCCCTTAAAACCTAAGTCCATCAAGTCCGAACGGGTCGGGCTCCCTGAACCAGTCGACTAAGACCCTGCAGAAGACATACATATCAAACTAAAACTTAGAAAAAGACTCCAAAAATTAGAAAAAAAATAAGGAATGAAGTCTCTCTAAAAAAACAAAGAGTCAGAAATTGAAAAGCAACAAAATGATCGAGAGGAAGTTTGGGCACTAACCTAGGTTGGTTGAAAATGGCAAGAAGGCAACCGATGGGACACGAAATGAATAGGAAGCATTTGTGATCGAAGGAAATCACAGGAAAGGTCAAAGCTCTTGGATGGGAAGAAGGTGGAGGCCAGGAAGAAAAGAAGAAGACTGGAAAATAGAATAAGGCATTGGAAGAGAGGAGGGTTTAAATATCCAAGGGAGGCCTGAGGCAGTTATAATTGCAGGTTCTTCCTACTCGATTTCTATTGGATGCATATTCCACTTATCATGATAGGCACAGACGGCCAGTAGAACTTTAATGATGCAATACCTCGAGCACCATTTTGGCAGAAATTTTAAAATTTTATCTTTTTAAGTCATCTCATATTAAAGAGGCCTCGGCGCCAGTGCAGATAATGCCAAGATTCTTCGCCTCACAAAAGCGGGATGTTAGAAAAGAAGTTCGGCACATGTATTTATACTTCCTTCTTTCGAACTTCAAATTTGAGAGTAGAAGGACTAGTGTTCAAGATAAAGTCGCTCTCGCCGAACTTCGGCAAGATGACCGTCTCAGGGTAACTCTGTTCGATGGTGACGACCATTACCGAACTTCAATCAGTATGAACTCTTGCTCCAATTCACTTTAAGACAGCCGACCTCCAACTCGTGCATGCCAGACGATCTTCTCAGCTATGATTATCAGATCTTTCATATAACTACAAAATAGTGAAAATAGTTGCCTAAGTAGTTAGTTAAGTATTCGACTAAGCATTCGATCCCTATATAGTCCAGCCCGACCGACCTCGAAGCTGGCCAAACTTATTTCCAATCGGATCTCCTTTAAGCTAAATCTTATTGTTGTTATTGAGTCTCACGTCAAGGATCTGAGACTGGCAGAGCTTCTCCTCAGACGAACATCTGTATCTTGCTATAAGTGGTAGATCTTGGCATTCCTACATCAAGAACCTTGGGTGTGCATGCTAGGGTTAGTGAAAGGACCTCATGATCAAAAATAATTATCCACTTGCGAACGATCTTGAAGATAGACAAACATCAAAGGAGTAGTTGAAACTCACTAAAGTGTTCTGATTGTGTTCATCAATCCTAGCTATCGGCCAACCCCTGATTACTATTGATCCAGACGAACTCCTTTAGGTTGCCAAATAGGTTTCTTCTGAATGAGCTTCTTTCGATCATCAAATAGTTTTCTTCTAGTCGAACTTCTTTTAGTCAAAGTCATTTTTAGTGGTTGAACTGACCACCTTACATTCTGAGCATCGATTGAGTAGACTTAATAATAGAAGAACTGAAGGAAAATTCTGATTTTTTGGATCAGATTCGTTTAGATCTAATCGGATAAAGAGATATATTTTAAAATTTTTTTTCTTTGATCCAGATCCGATCTAAAATATTTCAAATCTGATTCTTATTATTTTAGTAATTAAAATAAATTTAAATAAATTAAATTAAATTTAATTTACCTTGAAGTGGGTAATCCTATTACCCGTTGATGATCCTATAAGCAGCGGAAGGTTTTGGATCTAGCCATGCAAGTGTCTGGACTCTATCGGTATCCACTTAGACTGGATCTAAAGATCCTCTTCTTCTCTATCAAGTCTCCAAAAATCAGATTTGGATCTGATCTGGAGGATCTTCAAAATATCTTTCGAAGATCAGTAGTTGTCCTTTGCAGCAGCGCAGTCTTCTAGCTTTCAGTTGCCTTTCTCTCTTCTGAATTGCACTAACCAAGAACCCAAAATACTTTTGGACATGGAGAGGAGAGGGAGAAGATGCTTTGGCATGGAGGAGAGGAGAGGCAGCCTTGGGGCGTGGAAATCTCAATTGCTCTTTGAGTTAGGCGTAGGGTTTTATTTATAGACTAAGCGTGATCCAACTCCTCTTCTTCCCAACCAATCACAACCCTTTGTAAAATCAGATCTAAATCTGATTGATGAAAATAGAGTCCCTTGGATTCCTTCTTAGATGGCACCTAAGACCAGTCAAACTTGGTTCTTAGGAGAATTCTAATCGAAATCCAAAAAGGAGATGGAGTCCCTGTCCAACAGGGACTCCTAGGTGCCTCCAGCTTGGGCTCATGCCAAGGGTGGCGTGCACCCTCCTCCTTGTAGGTTCTGGCAGGAGGACAGACTCCCACCAGCTCTCCAATAGGTGCGTGACACATGGACAGAAGTCAAAGTGTCAATGGTCAATGTTTGACCAGTCAAAGGTCAACTTTTGACCAAAGTCAAAGGATGAGAAATGGTAGGTGATCAAAAATGGTAGGTATTATCTTACAAAATAAGACAACCCTTTTCTAACCTGGACAGGCTCTAGTCAGACCAAGTGAAGGCCTCTAAATGAGCACAAACTTCTTTGGCTCAGTCAGGACAACTATTTATGATAGTAGAATGTTAGGTTCAATCGAGTGCTAGCACGATTTTCTTGAACCTAATTGAATCTCATTCAGATCAATTGAACTGGATTAGTTCAAATGATAATCACCAAATTCAAACCCTTGTTTGTGTGATCCAGTTAGATTCAATTCTGTATGATAATGAGATATGTCATGATCTCTATCATCGACATCATCGAAACTTCTTTCGATGGATCAGAACTCTTCTGATTCGAACAGCTAGAATGATCGATCATCTAAATCATTCTAATTGCTCCCAAAATCCACCAGTGACACCTAGCAGTATATGGTGGCAACCCATCAGAGCTGAATGCGAACCTCTTGGTGCAGCTTTCTGTGTGATTAAGTTCTTCTATCTTGAGCTCCCGATCAGATTAGGGTTAAGGTGAACTCGTCAAACCCTAGTCTCTGTCATATGATGTAATCATTCGATTCAAGTCCAATGTGAAAATCTAAATAGAAACTCTTTCTATTATTTCACTCTGCCATGGCCATGGACTTCTGGACTTGATTCTCATGATCATCATAGGGCTGCTCCTCTACCACCGAGGTAGATAGATTCCATCTTGATGCTAATCCAGTTCCTACAATGAACATGCTATAGCCAACATACACCTCAGGATTCCGTATGGCTAGGAGATCGAGTAATGGTGTAGTCAAACTATAACACCCTCAAGGTGAACTTGCCGATGCATCTCAGATCAAAGAACCAGACACACCACTGCAGCTAATGAGTCAGTCATTGACGAGAAGGTAGACTTCCTAATGACTACTCGAGGTGGTCACGCTCAGTGCCCTCATTCTCTAACGAGTACCTGTACTCTCGCTCCGATGTCTCCACACCGTAGACTCAAGACTCATCTACTAAAGAGAAGTGATTGTACACCAACCTTTCGGATCAATCACCATCCTCATGATGATCCTATGGTCGGGAGCATTTTATGAGTTAATAATGATTATTCATGTCTTAAATTTTCAACTCTTGAAAATATGAATTATCATTACCATTAACTCAAAGGATGTATCACAGACACTAAATACACATATATGATAGAAAATAATCCATTTGATTGATTTTAGTCAAAATTATAATTTTATCCCTAGAAGTGTATCACAAGTGTCAGTCAATTCTGACAATCTCTCACTTATCCTAAAGCCAATTGGCTACAAGTCTAAGTCCCATCTTCTCAAGGTGGTCTTCAATCTTCTGCTGGCCCAACGATTTTGTAAGCGGGTCTGCCATATTGTCTGTGGAGTCAACTCTCTTGACCTCGACGTAAGCCTTCTCGAGGTAATCGTGGATGAGGTGGTATCGCCGCTCAATGTGCTCGGATTTCTGATGAGATCTTGGCTCCTTAGCAAGGGCTATGGCGCCATTGTTGTCGCAGTATAGAGAAATGGCATCTGATGGCATCTGATGGCATTACTCTTTCAGAAGGATGGAAAACTCTTTTCGATTTACGAGGTGGAGGAGATAGTGTTCTTATTGACTCAACCTGATTTGGTTCCAATTAGTCCTTAGCTTGTTGTACTTGTGAGACTTTCTCATCAAGCTTAATCTGCTTTCCAATGCCACTATCTTGAATAAACTATTTTTCAAGAAAGATGGCATGTCGACTTACAATCACATTATGGTCTTCTGGAATGTAGAAATAGTATCCTAATGACTCTTTAGGATATCCTATGAATCGAGCTCTAAAGAACCTAAACTCTAACTTGTCCGCTTGTTGTCTTTTGACATGAGCCGGACAACCCCAAATTCTGAGATGACTCAGACTTGGTTTCTTACCGTGCCATATCTCATACGGTGTGGTAGGAACGGTTTTAGAGGAAACCCTATTCAGTAGATAAATTGAAGTTAACAATGAATGTTCCCCAAAGAAAATCAGGAAGGTCTGTGAAGCTCATCATGGATCGAACCATATCCAATAGAGTCCGATTTCTTCCATTCTGAAATTCCGTTGAGTTGAGGTGTTCCTGGTGGAGTCCATTGAGAGACTATGCCATTTTCCTTGAGATAGTCTAGGAATTTTCGGCTAAGGTATTCACCTCCTCGATCTGATCGAAGAACCTTAATGGATTTTTCAGTTTATTTTTCTACTTCATGTCTGAATTCTTTGAACTTTTCAAAAGCTTCAGACTTGTGTCTCATAAGATACACATACCCATACCTAGACAGATCATCGATAAAGGTAATGAAGTAGACAAAATTGCCTCTAGCCGGCACATCAAATGGGCCGCACACATCAGTATGTACTAGGGCAAGGAGATCTGTGGCCCTCTTCCCCATGTCCTAACAAAAGGGAGTTTAGTCATTTTGCCTTGAAGACAAGATTCACAAGTTGGATATGACTCGAAAGTCAATGGACTCAATAGCCCATTTTTCTCCAATTTGTTGATCCTATCTTCTGCTATATGACCTAATCTCAGGTGCCATAGATATCTATCATTTGGACTATCCCTAGGTCATTTGGCATTCACGTTTTGCTCGATAGTTAGAATAGGTACATCAATATGTAGCTGATAAAGACCATTAATAAGAAAACCATTTGCAATTTTATTTCTTTCATAAAGAATGTTACAATGGTCCTTAAAGAAGGTAATCACATAGCCTTCTAGTGCTAAGCATGAAACAGAAATCAAATTCCTGCTAGCTGCAGGCACATAATAACAGTCTTTCAAAACTAAGTCTAAACCAGATGGTAATCGAAGAGGGTATGTTTTCACCACCACTGCAGCAACTCTTGCTCCATTACCGATGCGTAGGATCATGTCTCCATCCCTCAGCCTCCTGCTATCCTCAAGATCCCTGCATGGAAGTGCACAGATGAGCACTAGAACCAGAGTCAAGCACCCAACTGGATGCAGAAGAAATCGTAAGGTTAGACTCAATAACGAGCATACCTCCAGAAGGACCTTCCTTCTTGTTCTTCAGGGTGGCCAGGTAAGTAGGGCAGTTTCGCTTCCAATGGCCGTCGCTGTTGCAATGGAAAATACTTTCCTTTGACAGCGGCCTTTTTCTCTTCGGCTCTGCCTTCTTCTTCTTTGCTCCTTCCACCTTCTTGCTTTTTCACAGACTTCTTTTTCTTTCCATAAGACTTTCTTTTGGAAGAAGTCCATTCCATAGCAAGAACTGAGCCTTTAGAACCTCTTTCATAGAAAGCTCAGCGGTAACCAGCATATTCATTAATTCGGCCAAGGAAAAATTTTGAAGTTTATGCATGTGGTAATTCATGATGAATTGCCCATATGCATCAGTCAAGGATTGCAGAATAATATCGTTCTGCAGATCCAAGTCTAACTTCACACCGAGCTTCTCAAGCTCTTCCATGTCCTTGATCATCATCAGACAGTGATCTTGGACTGACTGCCCATCACGCATCTTAGCCTTAAAAAGTCATTTCGTGACTTGATACTTTGGCTGCGCGACTCTGTTCACCAAACATCTCCTGCAGGTGAGCCAACATTTGGCGAGCAGTCCCGATATCTTCATGTTGGCGCTGGAGCTCATCAGACATCGAGCCCAACATGTAATATCTGGCCTTATTATCTTCGTCTATCCATTTTTTTAGAGATGCTCTCTGTTCAATGGATGGACGAGGCTGGTAAGGTGGGAGGGTCCTGGTCCAATACATGGGTTAACTTCTCGGAAATCCCAAAATAATTTTGTAGTTCCTGAGCCAATCTTTATAATTGGGTCCGATCAGTCTATGTGTGTCCAGGATACGTGCCAATGGGTTGGACGCAGACATTTTTCTGTAGAGAGTCAAAGATTCTAGTTAGATACTGTAATTATGACTTGACCAATTTATTTAGAGATTTTATTTTTAAATAAATTAGCTCCCACTATTTTCTCGGATCCCTACACTCCCTCTGTAGAGATGCAAAAATCTCCATGATTAATGATTTCTAGTGGGTGGTGCGGTCTCACCAACTGACTCATCACCTCACCTAACAGTTATTGGTGATGGGTTAGCCAATGAGTGAACAACTCTTGTTCAATGATTCTCTAATCATGGTGCACCCAAACTTGGTCTCTAATTCATGAATCTCACCGTATCCGAAATATTGATCCACTCCTTAGTTAAGTCAGACCCACCATTTGCACAGACTGGATTCCTAATTGAGTCTCTCACCGTATCCAGAATATTGAGCCCAACTCATCCTCCAGCCCATAGCATCCAATGCCTAATAGACATGGTTGCATCTTTTTGGTGCAACTGAGCCACTGTATCCAGTCCGAGAACAATCAACCCCGGAAAGGGCCCGCACATCTACAATGGTGGAAGACCTCAGACTTAATCTTTTCTTAGGGAGAATTGATTCAGGTCTCATTAAACTAGACTTGTCATAGTCATAACAATTATGACTAACCTAGTGGCATGGGTTAGCTCGGATTATTGACCACCTCAGATCAGAACTGTGTCAACAGATATAGTCAGGTAAGTGAGATCGGTGGAAGGAATATGCCATTAACTCGTATACAAGAATGCATTCAGGTCGAGTAGCTTCCAATTAAAAATCAGTCGGTCGTATGTGCCAAACTTACCTTAGACACCAAATTATTGAGTCAGAACCAATTGGGTTAGCCTACAATCCAGACTCTAACCTCTGAGCCTAATTAGGTCTTGCTTGATCGTGACTCGATCTTGACCCAGACTTAATCCTATTAGGCTGGTCAATTTAAGCATTGTTGATCCCATCTAACCAACTCTTGATTCGGTTTGATCAACCGCTTAGACCTAATTGAGCTACCCAAGCCCGAACCCAGTATTATGAATATGTCTTAGATCTAAAATTCTTAATTTTAGACCTAATTAATATTTTATAATCTTAATTTTTAATTAAGTAGGGTTCATAAACAAAATATGCACAATAAATCCTAGGGTTTCAGGATCTAGGGTTTTGCAGAAAGTAAGTTTTGGATTTCTGATTAAGGACGAACATGCAGCACCCCTACACATCATAAGAACACCCCATCGGAATGAGAAGGAGAGGGCCTTTAAATCCTTCTTCATTCTTATGACCGGACGGCCAAGAGGAACGCCTTAATCAGGAACATGCAATACTACAAAACAGTTTTAGATCTATATCATATATCTCATATACAAATTAGATCTAATCATGGCATATTTTGCATACATCTCATGTATCGAATCATGCATATTTTTAGATCTAAATTATCTCATAATAATCTAAAAAATTAGATTTAAATTGATCTAATCAAAATAAATTCTAATCTAGACAACTATGTAGAACTATTCTACAACTAGTCTAGACATGCATCAATCATATCTCATATGATGTTTAAAATTAAATAATTTTTATTTATTATTTTTTAGATATTATTATAATAATTATAATATCAAAAAATAGTAAATAAATAGATCTAAAATATGATTTAATCAAATTAAATTGAAAACATGCAAGACTATTCTATAGAACTATTCTATTTTAGAACTAGTCATGCATATTTTCTAATCTTAGATCCAAATTATTTAATTTTAATTTTTTTTAATTTTAGATCTGATCACATCTCATGTGACATCTAAAATTACTTATTTTTTTAATTAAAATAAATTTAAAATTAGATCTAAATACTTTTAGAATCTGGCTCTGATACCAGTTGAAGGAAAATCCTGATTTTTCGGACCAGGTTCGTTCAGATCTGATCGGATCAAGAGATATATTTTAAAATTTTTTTCTTTGATTCAGATTAGATCTAGGATATTTTAGATCTAATTTTTATTATTTTAATAATTAAAATAAATTTAGATAAATTAAATTAAATTTAATTTACCTTGAAGTGGGTAATCCTATTACCCGTTGATGATCCTGTAAGCAGTGGAAGGTTCTGGATCTAGCCACGCAAGTGCCTGGCCTTTACTGATATCCACTCGAACTGGATCTAGAGATCTTCTTCTTCTCTATCAAGTCTTCAAAAATTAAATCTGGATCTGATCTGGAGGATCTTCAAAATGCCTTTTGAAGATCAAGAGTTGTCCTTTGCAGCAGCGCAGCCTTCTAGCTTTCGGTTGCCTTTCTCTCATCTGGATTGCACTAACCAAGAATTCAAAATACTTTTGGATATGGAGAGGAGAGAGAGAAGATGCTTTGGCATGGAGGAGGAGAGGAGAGGCAGCCTTGGGGCGTGAAAATCTCAATTGCTCTTTGAGTTGGATGCAGGGTCTTATTTATAGACTAAGCATGATCCAACTCCTCTTCTTTCCAATCAATCATAATCCTTTATGAAATCAGATCTAAATATGATTGGTGGGAATAGAGTCCCTTGGATTCCTCCTTAGATGGCACCTAGGACCTGTCAAACTTGGTTCTTAGGAGAATTCTAATCGAAATCTAAAAAGGAGATGGAGTCCCTATCCAACAGGGACTCCTAGGCACCTCTAGCTTGGGCTCACGCTAATCGAAATTCAAAAAGGAGATGGAGTCCCTGTCCAACAGGGACTCCTAGGCACCTCTAGCTTGGGCTCACGCAAAGGGTGGCATGCGCCCTCCTCCTTGCTAGGTTCTGACATGGGGACAAGCCCCCACCAGCTCTCTAATAGGTGCATGACATGTAGACAGAAGTCAAAGTATCAATGGTCAATGTTTGACCAGTCAAAGATCAACTTTTGACCAAAGTCAAAGGATGAAAAATGGCAGATGACCAAAAATGGTAGATATTGTCTTACAAAATAAGACAACCCTTTTCTAACCTGGACAGACTCCAGTCAGACCAAGTGAAGGCCTCTAAATGAGCACAAACTCCTTTGGCTCAGTTAGGATAACTATTTATGATAGTAAAAGAAGAACGTTAGGTTCAATCAAGTGCTAGCATGATTTTTTTGAACCTAATTGAATCTCATTCAGATCAATTGAACTGGATTAGTTCAATTGATGATTACTAGATTTAAACTCTTGTTTGTGTGATCCAGTTAGATTCAGTTCTGTATGGTAATGGGATATGTCATGATCTCTATCATCGATATCATCGAAACTCCTTTCGATGGATCAGAACTCTTCTGATTCAAATAGCTAGAATGATCGATCATCTAAATCATTCTAATTGCTCCCAAAATCCACCAGTGACACCTAGCAGTATATGGTGGCAACCCATCAGAGCTGAATGCGAACCTCTTGGTGCAGCTACCTGTGTGATTAAGTTCTTCTATCTTGAGCCCCGATCAGATTAGGGTTAAGGTGAACTCGTCAAACCCTAGTCTCTGTCATATGATGTAATCATTCGATTCAAGTCCAATGTGAAAATCTAAATAGAAACTCTTTCTATTATTTCACTCTGCCATGGCCATGGACTTTTGGACTTGATTCTCATGATCATCATAGGGCTGCTCCTCTACCACCGAGGTAGATAGATTCCATCTTGATGCTAATCCAGTTCCTACAATGAACATGCTATAGCCAACATACACCTCAGGATTCCGTATGGCTAGGAGATCGAGTAATGGTGTAGTCAAACTATAACACCCTCAAGGTGAACTGCCGATGCATCTCAGATCAAAGAACCAGACACACCACTGCAGCATCGAGTCAGTCATTGACGAGAAGGTAGACTTCCTAATGACTACTCGAGGTGGTCACGCTCAGTGCCCTCGTTCTCTAACGAGTATCTGTACTCTCGCTCTGGTGTCTCCACACCGTAGACTCAAGACTCATCTACTAAAGAGAAGCGATTGTACACCAACCTTTCGGATCAATCACCATCCTCGTGATGATCCTATGGTCGAAAGCATTTTATGAGTTAATAATGATTATTCATGTCTTAAATTTTCAACTCTTGAAAATATGAATTATCATTACCATTAACTCAAAGGATGTATCACAGACACTAAATACATATATGTGATAGAAAATAATCCATTTTATTGATTTTAGTCAAAATTATAATTTTGCCCCTAGAAGAATATTACAAGTGTCAGCCAATTTTGGCTTCTAGGGCGCATATATCTAACAAGAACCTCATCATCTATATAAGTTCAACTCCTAACTTAATGAATATCCACCAATCTACGAACAATCTCAAAAATCGCCAAACCTCTCTAGAACTATTGGGATGCAGAGCTCTAAATAGTTTGCTCATAGGCATAACAATCCTGACCAAACTATAGCTATTAATTTTTAACAGACTAGCAAATTGTGATAACGAACACCATCCTTTATAATAAACTTCATGTGGCTCCGAAAGGCCTACTAATAGATAATTACGACTGTCATCATCAGTTTGTTACGAGCTCCACTTATATAAGGGATCCTTTAGATAGATTTTCTCTTTAAGCTCAAAATCCTGTTATAATTCTCTTGAGTGCTCCATTTTTGTTGTTTAGAGAGCCGACTTGACCGTTGGAGGATCCTGCCGAAGCAACCCCCTCCTTCAGTTCGGGCTCATTTTGTAGGTCCCAATGGCAACCTCATCTTCTTTAACTCCAGCTCTTTCCAGCATCTGTAGTTTTCTGCACCAACAGTTATCATATTAAGTTGATTTCTATGATCTATTACTTATCAAAGCAAAGGCTTGGTTCCCAACAATAATACCCCTTTCAGTTCGGATTATATTCTGCTAGAGTTGGCGATTATGTGAATAAGTCGTGGATACAGTAGAGGCGTCATGTTTTCCTTTTTGATTTGGGTGGACTCAACTCGATGAGACTAGCAATCTTTGGGTATGTTTGTAGAAGATTGCCTGTGTGGATTCCCATGGCTTGGTCAAACATCTTGGGTGACTATAGATCATATGAGGGTGGGTGGCTTTGCATAGGGTTGCCAGTAATGGGTGCTAATATGTTAGATTTAGCATTTTGAATTCAATCCATAGCAGCAAAAGTCCATAACAACAAAGTTCATGATGGAGAAGCCCATAAGCGTGACCTACAAGAGGGCACGGCCTAGGATGCATGGGTGTATGTGTGGCCCATAGGCGAGCACAGCCCATGATGCATGGGCATGATCCAGAGGGGGACATGCACGATCCACGCACGTTCAAGGGTTTCACACGGTCCATGCATGAGGCATGGATCCTTTAATAATCCATCATGATTTCACGCATTGCATAGGTACGGGACGTGTGGGTGGGTGACGCGGCATGCATAGCATGGTCGATCCATAGCCCGATTCATGCGGAGACTAGCCTATGGTAGTCTACAGGTAATTTCACACGATCTACATCATGCGGAGAGCATTATCTAATGGCTAAGATGCGTGCAGGCATGATTGAGTGGCTGTGAGGGTTCAGGAGTCCTAATAGGAGTCTAAATATGATCTAGACTCAGATTTAAGTCCTTTAAATAGGAGCTTGACAGCCTATGGAGCAGGTAGAGAATCCTGTAGCAGCGAGGAGCCTTGAGGAGTGGTAGAGGGTTCTCTTTGCAATTTTTTGAGAGCTTTATTGTGAGGAATTTTGCTTCTTGTTGAAAGAAAAATTGATGTATGAGAATTGAAATGATGTGATCTCTTCTTGTATTTTTGTCTTTTTACATAGTGAAGCTTGCATGCCTATAGAGATAAGCCTTGGGTTGATCAATGTATTTGATTATATCTTTTGTGCATCTCTTTTCTTTTTGTTGCAATATTGACATTGTCATTGAAGTTACGATCTTGGATGGAGATCCCTGTTCCATACTTGTAAGGGATCCTCCTACCAAGTGGTATTAGAGCATCAAATTTTTTGAGTTGCGGTGGTGTTGATCAAGATTGAAGAAGGTGAAGAAGACATTCTAAATTAAGACAAAGATCAATCAATATGATGAAAAAAGCAATTTCTTTCTATGGCAAGTAAGGATGAAGAATGTGCTTATCCAATAAGGATTAATTGATACTCTCTTATACGAGAAGAAGTCAACTACTGATAAGAGTACGTTGTTGTTGTTAGGATACTGTGTTTATCAATTTAATTCTAACTTTTTAAATAATTTAAAAATAAATAGTAAATAATGAGTTAGATCAAATCCATAGAGAAAGTAGTGTCTTAGTTTTGAAATCTTTAATTTTTTAAAAAAAATAAAAAATTAAAAAAAAAATTAAGTTGAAAAATAAAATTTTAAATTATATAAAATTAAATAATAAAAAATTAAATAGCATGAAAGTAAATTTTTGATACTAAGATCTACTATTTAGACCTTAGCATCTACTTACAATAAAATTAAATTTATAATTAAAATTAAAGAGTAAAAATTTGAAGAGTAGAAAATAAAGAACTAAAATTTAAAGAGCAAGAAAATAAAATTTATATTAATTAAAATTTAACTCAAAGTTTAAATACATAAAATTAAAAAGATAGAAAAAAAAATAAAAATAAGAAGCAGATGATCTCGATCTTGGAACGGCATTGGCAGAAAGATGGTGTAGAAAGCCTGCCCTTCCTCTCGACATCGTCCGCCTCGAAGCAGCCATCAATCCAAGCATGGCCCTACCCTGTACCAAAGCTGCACTTGGATCGAAGATAGCTTTTTTTGGAGGCTTGGGATCTTATTTATAGGTGTTGGAGGGCTAAAGATCTTCTGTATAGGTAATATGGGACTAAGAAGAGTTTTAATCGACAAAATATGAAGAAATCCTGATAAAAATTGGATTAAAATAGCTCCTAAACAAATTCAGTTGAGTTTCCTAAATTCTGGCTGTCAAATTCTGATCAAACGGTCCAAAAAAAAATCAAAAATCAAATTTTAAAAGCCTAGATCCGGACAAAATTAATGTGGACCATCCACTTGTGCGTGATGATGAAAATCTGGACGTTGGATGTGCACTAGAGAGATTAATCACTATCAGGAGCTCTATCAGCCGTTGGACCATTGCTTGAAGCTTTCGGAGCTATCCGATCGTGTAGATAAGGAGTTAGAAATCGAATCAAAATGGAAAAAACCCTGATCGTAAAATCAAACACTGGATGGCTCCTAATTGTCGGATCATGCTATATGAGAGCTGGGAAATTAAATCAAAATAGAAAAGACCCCTATCGTTTGATCTTCATCGACAGCGATATAGACCGTCCGATCGCACTTTACTGTTCATATGGATTGCAGTGGACTGGGTTTTCTGTGAGCTACAACCAATCGACGCACGATTGGCTTGAAAAATTATCAGAATACCCTTGCTAAAAGATCTACCGTGAGCCACGATAAAACTGACGTCAGTGGCTCATAGGATGGCTGGTGCGGACACCAAAGCCACCAAAAGTTGGTGACATAATTTAAATTCAATTTGGATTGAAGAAGTCATATCAGAATAACTCTACTTTAATTATTTAGTTCTAGTCCTTTTGATTTAGTCAATTAGTTCTTTTGATGTATTTAATTTTGGATCCATAGGACCATACTTGAGTTTATTTTGGATTGAGCCTTATTTGGGAAAAGACCATCATAAAGAAGCAAGCTTGGTCCACGTCATCTGTGAAGCCACCACCCTCCACATGCCTAGGAAGAAAATATATACGCCAGCATGTGTCATGCCCAAGGATCCTCATGCCAAGTTGTGCCAAGCATTAAGCATCTACATGGAGTTTCTTTTCTTCCTTAAGATTTCTTAAGAGTTCTTGGTTTCTTACTTATTTTGTTAAAAGATTGATTTCTTCCCTATGGTTCCATAAAAGATAGATATGATATATTATTGTATTTGAAAATCATATATAATATTTTACTTTTTTGTTAGAAGGGTTGCTTTTTTTCTTATAAAGAAAATAGGATTCCTAAAGAAATAGGATCTCTAGGATCCTATATAAATCCATGTATCTTTCATAAATGAGATAATGAATGTATGAATGATTTTATCCATAAATACTTGTGTCAATCGCTCCGAGAGGGAGAGGGTGTGAGATCCAAAATTGCCCCACGAGGTGAGGGTGTGAGGCCTACTTTTTTTTCTATCTGTTTAACCTTCATCTTCTTGAGAGCCAGTATTCCTACAATCCCAATTCATCTTCACCATCTACCTACACAAGCCTATTCCACCAAAAGAAGATCTATCCCCTCCAAAATTTTCATCTATTATGCAGAGAGAGGAGTGATCTATTATTCTATAGATCAAATATTGATAAGGATCTTCATTTTTTCTCAACTGATCTTTGATTTTTATTTATTTTTTTCTTTCAGATATGATGTTGGTAAAGATCCAGTTCTTTATCGATAGATCTGCTTGGTTAAAAGATTAAAAATTCTAATCATGGTAGTTTCTTAACTACCATGATCCAGATTCTTATTATCTTTTTTTGAATTTTCTTGCGAACTTAATTTCTTGCTATCCTTTATTTTATTTATTTATTTATAATTATTCATGAGATTGATCGTGCTTTGGTTCCGTGTCAATTAGTCACGCCTCCTGATCAGAGTATAGGCAACTATACTATCTATTCTGAGAATAATGTGCCATGGTCGGACGTTATTTATTATTGACGAATGGAAGAAAGCTTGGTCTGTTCTCTCTTTTTTTTGTTGTCCCACATCAATTTGGTATCAGAGCCAGATTGGTTAGGGCTTTAGTTTAAATTCTACAATTTAAATTCTTGCAAGTTAAATTTTTGTATTTTAAATTTCATAATTTATTTTTTAGTATTTTTTCTCTTTCTTACTGCATCTTATTCCTGCATCCTGAACTTGCATGACCACTAGATCATGTTTCCAGTACCAACGTCCTATTTTTCCATTCAGTACTAATATGGATTCCAATACAGTAGCCATCATTAATATCCTGATCGAAAAGTTTGATGACATAAAAAATTTTATGAAAATCATGAGTGAAAGAATAGCAGTACTAGAAGAAACTAGGCAAAGATAATTTGAATCTGAGTCTTCCCAACTGCCTATAGGATAGAGAAGAAGGAATCTAGATCTAGATCAATCTATAGCAGCATGCCCACACCATAACCAGTTCGACCAGGATGAGCATGTCCTTAGAAATGTGAAGATCGAAGCTCCAAATTTTGATGGTTGTCTAGATCCGAGGGAGTACCTAGATTGAAAATCGGGCATGGATCATTATTTTGGATGATATGAAATGTCTGAAGCAAGGAGAGTTAGATTTGCTAGGATAAAGTTGGTTAGGCATGCCCGACTTTATTGAAAAAGTGTTGAGCATTTTCTCAATTAGAGAAGACAAGATCTAATAAAAACCTGGGATGAAATATAGGAGAAACTCAGAAAAAATACCTCTCCATCTTTTAGATCGGTGGTAGAGACTTACTCAAGAAAATAGATCAGTCACTAAGTACATCACGAGATTTGATGAATACCTCATGAGATGTGGAGTAACCGAAGATAGGATTATTACCTTATCTAGATTTAGAGTTGGATTATGAGAGGATATCTAGCATGAACTCTTTTTATGAGAGGTAACCACGTTAGAACAAGCTTATCAACTTGCCCTGAATTTTGAGAGATTCTCTAGGTATTCAACTATCCGTCGTCTTGAACCTAGTCGAATAACTTTTTCTGGATCGAGACCTAACACTAACTAGGCTCCTAGTAATGGACCTCCACATATAAATCCTATTATGAGAAAAAAAAATAAAGAAAAAAAAGTTGTAGGAGAGTTATCTAAGGAAAGTAGTTCTTGATCCCATTGTTTCAAGTGCCATAGTTATGGTCATTTTGCTGCACAATGCCCTAATTGATCTTTATTTATGAAAGAATTAGAAGATAAAACTCTAAAAAATATTGAAGAGAAAGTTTGTGATGCTGATCCAGACTTAGCCCAGCAGTTTGAGAGTACTAAGGACATCCCAAATTTTGTTGCACCGAAGTCAGACCTTAGGCTTGGAGTTGTTAGGTATGTTCTAACACAGACTAAGGAGAGTGAAGACTGGTGTAGGATCTCTATTTTTCATACTTTCATAAAATTTAGCGATAAAATTTGCAAGATGATCATAGATAGCGATAGCTGTATCAACGCCATCTCCACCGACATGGTTAAGCGATTAGGATTAGCTCCTGTAGATCATCCCAGTCCATACCATGTGTCTTGGATAGATTTCTCTTTTATTCTCATTAAATTTAGATGCCGTATTTTCATCCAGCTCCATTCTTATCAGGATCATGTTTGGTGCAAGGTCTTATCCATGGAAGTCGAAAGTATCATATTAGGTCAGCCTTGATTATTTGACAATGATGTTACGATTTATGGCCAAATCAACTCCTATAGTTTCACTCATAAGGGTAAGAAGATCATGATCAATCCTTCCACACCTAAGACTATCAATAGAAAGATAGACGATGGACCAAAAAAAATATTAAAAAAAAAGCCTCCATCTGATAGGTGCTAAGGAATTAGAGATGACCATGAGTAATGGATCACTAGTTTGGATGCTTGCTACGAGCGAAGTTCGTGAGGATTCTAAGATAGATCATCCCAAGAAAGTAGTCAAACTTCTTAGTAAATTTCATGATGTCTTTTCTGAGGATCTCTCAGATCACTTACCGCCCATGAGAAACATTCAACATGCCATTGATTTGGTATCTGGATCTATCCTACCCAATTTATCCCATTATAGGCTGAACTTTATTAAGCATGCTGAGCTACAAAGGCAAGTTGGAGAGTTGATGAAAAAGGGATTTATGAGAAAAAATTTAAGTCCTTGTGCGGTTTCTGTACCATTGACTCCAAAGAAGGATGGTACATGGAGGATGTGCATAGATAGCCATGTCATTAATAAGATCACCATTAAGTATCATTTTTCCATCCCTAGGTTAGATGACATGCTAGATATGATGGCTGGAGCCACTATTTTCTCTAATATTGATCTTAAAAGTGATTACCATCAAGTAAGAATTAGACCGAGAGATGAGTGAAAAACTATTTTTAAAATGAAAAATGATTTATATGAGTGGATGGTGATGCCATTTGTATTATCCAATGCCCCTAGTAGTTTCATGAGATTGATGACCCAAGTATTGCGATCGTTTATAGGAGAGTTTGTGGTCATGTATTGTGATGATATTTTGATCTATAGTTGAACTAGAAAGGACCATTTAGATCATCTCCAAAAAATATGCCAAGTTCTTAGAGTAGAAAGCTTGTATGCCAATCCTAAAAAATATGCTTTCATGACAGACCATGTCATCTTCTTAGATTTTATTGTTATCCCTGATGGTGTGTCTATCGATTCTGAAAAGATTAGAGCAATAGTTGAGTGGCCGATACCCAAGAGTGTGCATGATGTACGGAGTTTTCATGGATTAGCAACCTTTTATCATAGGTTTATAAAAGAATTTAGTACCATAGCCGCTTCCATCACTGACTGTATTAGAAAGAAAGATTTTGAATGGACTAAAGCAACCAATAGAGCCTACCTAGACATTAAGGATAAAATGACCCATGCCCCAGTCTTACGTCTACCTGATTTTTTCAAGGTTTTTGAAGTAGCATGTGATGTATCAGAAGTTGAGATTGATGGTGTCCTTAGTCAAGAAGGTCATCCGATAGCATACTTTAGCGAGAAACTTAACGATTCTAAACTAAAGTATTCTACTTATGACAAGAAATTTTATGCGATAGTCCATGTCCTAAGATACTGGAGATATTATCTACTACCATAAGAATCTATTTTATACTTAGATCATGAAGCCCTCCGATTCTCAAATTTCTAAAAAAAACTGAATCATAGACATGGTAGGTGGGTCGAGTTTTTGCAAGCCTATGCTTTTATTTTGAAATACCGTGCGAGTGTAGAGAATCGCACTGCTGATGTCCTGAGTCATCATCATACTTTGTTATCCTCCATTAGTGTAGAGGTTGTTGATTTTGAAAAGATTAAAAATGATTATGATGAGTGTCCAAATTTTGGTAGTATACTTATCACTTTATGAAAAGGACCATCTAGAGAATATAGTGAATATACCCTTCAGGATGGTTACTTATTTAAAGAAGCTAGGCTGTGTGTTCTCCATACATCTTTAAGAGAATTTTTAGTTTAGGAACTACATGCTGGAGGATTAGCTGGATACTTTGGTAGGAATAAAACCATAGAGTTAATAGAAGCTCGGTTCTTTTGGCCAAGCTTGAAAAGAGATGTTGCTTGAATTATTATCCAGTGTAGAACGTGTATTATAGCCAAGCAGAGAAAATAGAACACTGGCCTATACACACCCTTGCTTGTTCCAGACTATCCTTGGCAAGATGTTAGTATGGATTTTATTTTAGGCTTACCTAAGATAGTTAGGAAGCATGATTTTGTTCTAGTGGTTGTAGATAGGTTTTCAAAAATGGCCTATTTTTTGCCTTGTTACCAAACGTCTGACGCTTCGAAAGTTACAAGAATATACTTTGATAAGATTGTTAAATTGCATGGATTGCCCAAAACCATTGTATCTGATAGGGATCTTAGATTCATGAGCTATTTTTGAAAAATTCTATGGCACCTTCTAGGCATAAAATTAAAATTTTCTTCTATCTTTCACCTGCAAATAGATGGTCAAACTGAAGTGATCAATAGGAGTCTTAGAAATTTATTACGTTGCTTAATTGAAGAACATATGGGTAACTGGGATCTTTTATTATCTCGAGCTGAATTTGCATATAATAGCTCTGTCATGAGTCCTTTTAAAGTAGTTGATGGATATCAACCTAGAAAACCAATAGACCTTATTCCACTACCCATGCATGCTATAATTTTTGAATCTATAGAGTCATTTGCACAGCATGTCAAGAGTTTACATAAAGAGATCGGTAAAAAATTTGGTATTAGTAATAATGTTCATAAAAATAATTCAGATTCTCATCGACGTGCCTAAGAGTTTATGGAAGGAGACTATGTGATGGTTCGAATGAGGCCTGAACGATTCCCACCAAGAACCATCAAGAAGTTACATGCTCTTGGAGCATATCCATTTAAGATTTTAAAGAAGATCGAACTGAATGCATATGTTGTGGACTTACCTTCTGATTTTGGGATTAGCTCTACTTTTAATGTTGTAGATCTCGTCGCCTATAAAGAGCCAACTTGGATACCTAATGAGCCATTTGAGCCTGAACCAACATTTGAGAGAGAGCCTATTCTTAAGTGTCCACCAGTCAAAATATTAAAGCATAATCAGATTGAGAAAATTTTGGATGAGCAGATCATTTCCACCTAGAGTCGAGGCTATCGGCGGTACTTAGTTAGATGGCGAGGTCGATCGAAGTCCGAGGATACCTGGATCACTTAAGAAGAGCTGCAGCATATTGAACCTGATTTGCTTGAGCGTCATCAAAGCAAAATCGACCCCCACTCGATAGGATCGAGTTCTCCCTACTCCAATAAAATTGGTGCGGACACCAAAGCCATCAGAAGTCGGCGACATAATTTAGATTTAATTTGGATTGAAAAAGTCATATCAAAATAACTCTACTTAGTTATTTAGTTCCAATCCTTTTGATTTAGTTAATTAGTTCTTTTGATGCATTTAGTTTTAGATCCATAGGACCATACTTGAGTTTATTTTGCATTGAGCCTTATTTAGAAAAAGACCATCATAAAGAAGCAAGCTTAGTCTACGTCATCTTTGGAACCACCCCCCTCCACACACCCAGGGAGAAAATACACATACCAGCATGTGCCATGCCCAAGGATCCTCATACCAAGTTATGCCAAGCATCAAGCGTCCACATGAAGTTTCTTTTTTTTTCTAAGATTCCTTAAGAGTTCTTGATTTTTTACTTATTTTGTTAAAAGACTGATTTCTTTCCTATTGTTCTATAAAAGATAGATATGATATATTATTTGTTGGTGCAGAATTTGGTTGACATTGGATCGAGCTGGAGCCGAGGAAGATGAGGTCGCCGCTGGTGACCTGCAAAATAAAGTTTTATTCGGAGTCGATGGTGGTGGCTCCGACAGGATCCTCCGATGATCAAGTCAGTTTTTCTGACCAACAGAAATGCAGTGCTCAAAAAAGAATTCGACAAAGTTTAGAGAAGGAGAGGAGAGCTTAGAGAAAATGTATCTAAAGGATTTTTTTTATAGACGAAGCCTGTAGCAGATTGATGGTGACAGCCATATCGTCTGGTAGTGGACCGTATGAGATTTACTACGAAGAGAGAGGTATCGTCAGACTGATAGTGGCAGCCATGCCGTCTGATCGTGGACCGCATGAAGTTTGTTATAGAGAGAGAGGTATCGTCAAACTAGTAGTGGCGGTCATGTCGTTCGATCATGCGTTGCGTGGGATTTGTTACGGAGAGAGATGTTGCCAGATCGATAATGACAGTCATACCGTCTGATGGAAGCATGCGTTCAAAGTCTAACTGAGCTGGAGGAGTTCGACTATAAGAGTAATTCAGAAGAAGGTGGGCTCCTGAAGGAATTCGACTGAAAAAAAATTCTGGAAGAAGTTTGGCTCCTGTAGAAATTCGATTGAAGGAGAAGTCCGGAAGAAGTTCGGCTCCTATGAAAATTTGACTGAAGAAAAATTTGAGAAGAAGTTTGGCTCCTGGAGGAATCCAACTAAATGAGAAGTTTGGAAGGAATTCGGCTTCTATAAAAATTTGACTGAAGAAAAATTCTAGAAGGAGTTCGGCTCCTGAAGGAATCTGACTGAATAAGAAGTTCAGAAGGAGTTTGGCTCATGTGAAAATCCGACTGAAGAAGAATTCTAGAAGGAGTTTGACTCCTGGAGGAATTTGACTGAAGAAAAATTCTAGAAGTTCGGCTCCTGGAGGAATCCGACTGAAGAAGAATTTGGGAAGGAGTTCGGCTCCCGTAGAGGCCCGATTGAAGAAAAATTCTAGAAGAAGTTCGGCTCCCATAGATGCCCGACTGAAGGAGGAATCCAGAGGAAGTTTGGCTCCCATAGAAGAATTCCCGAAGAAATCTGAAAGAAATTTGGCTCCTATAGGAATCTGACTGAAGAAGAGGTCTGGAAGGAGTTTGGCTCTCGGGAGAAGCCCGACTGAAGAAGAAATTCTGAAAGGAGTTCGGCTTCCATAGGAGGTCCTAGACTAAAAAAAAAAATTTGAAAGAAGTTCGGCTACCATAGAAGTTCGATAGAAGGAGGAATTTGGAGGGAGTTTGACTCCCATAGAGGCCCGACTGAAGAAGAATTCTGGAGGAAGTTTGGCTCCCATAGATGCCCAACTGAAGGAGAAATTCGAAGGAAGTTTGGCTTCCATAGAGACCTAACTGAAGGAGAATTCTGGAAGGAGTTTGGCTTCCATAGAAGTCTGATCAAAGAAAAAATTCGGAGAAAGTTTGGCTCCCATAGAAGTTCGGCCAAAGAAGAAGGCTGGGAGGAGTCCGAATCCTAGAGAAGCCCAATCGAAGGAGAAGTCTAGAAGGAGTTTGATTTCTGGAGAGCTCGACAAAAATTCAGCCATTGGGGGAGTTCGATTGAGGCTCAGCCATTGAGAAGTTTGATTGGCTAAAGGTGTTCGGCTGGGGCTCGACCGCTGGAAAGTTCGATGATTAAAGGAGTTCGACTAAGATTTGGCCGCTGAAGCTCTTCCATGATTATTGATTGCATTGGGCTAAGCATCAGGCTGGACTTTGACAGAAGCGGGATTTATCCCCAACAATAGTTCTCCTCCACTTTCAAGTTCGAAACTCGAAGAAAGGGAGTACAAAAAGGGCAACTGTTGAAGTCCTCTTCAGGGCTCTACGTCAGTTCAGATTGAAGCTTAAAGGAGATCTTATCTCCAACCAAGATTGACATTGAAATTAAAACTCGGAGGAGATCTTATCTCCAACATAGGTTGAAGTTAAAGCTAGGGAGAGATCTTATCTCCAATCAAGGTTGAAAAAGATCTTTTCTCCTATTGACGTAGATGTTGAGGCTCGGGGGAGATCTTATCTCCAACAGTCGAGGTTGAAAGTGGAGCTCAGGAGAGATCTTATTTCTAGTAGTCAAGGTTGAAGGAGATCTTATCTTCTGTTGATGTAGAAGCTCAAGAAAGATCTTATCTCCAGCAGTCGAGATTGAAGGAGATCTTATCTCCTATTAATGTAGACTTTGAGGCTCAGGGAAGATCTTATCTCCAGCAGTTGAGGTTGAAGGAGATCTTATTTTCTGTTGACGTAGAAGCTTGGAGAAGATCTTATCTCCAACAATCGAGGTTAAGGTTGGAGCTCGAGAAAGATCTTATCTCTAATAGTCGAGATTGAAGGAGATCTTAACTCCTGTTGACGTTGTAGCTCGGAGAAGATCTTATCTCCAGTAGCCAAGGTTGAAGGAGATCTTATCTTCTATTATCGAAGATGCTGAAGCTCAGGAGAGATCTTATCTCCAGCAGCCGAGGTTGAAGTTAGAGCTCGGAGGAGATCTTATCTCCAGCAGCCAAAACTGAAGGAGATCTTATATCCTGTTGATGTAAAAGCTCGGAGGAGATCTTATCTCCAACAGTCAAGGTTGAAGAAGATCTTATCTTTTGTTAACGTAGACTCTGAGGCTCGGGGGAGATCTTATCTCAGTAGCGAGGTTGAAGGAGATCTTATCCCCTGTTAACGTAGAAGCTCAGAGAAGATCTTATCTTCAGCAGCCGAGGTTAAGATTGGAGCTCGGAGGAGATCTTATCTCCAGCAGTCGAGGTTGAAGGAGATCTTATCTTCTGTTGACGTAGAAGCTTGAAAAAAGATCTTGTCTTCAGCAGTTGAGGTTGAAGGAGATCTTATCTCCTGTTGATGAAGAAGCTGAAGCTTGAGAGAGATCTCATCTCCAACAGTCGAGGTTGAAGTTGGAGCTCGAAAGAGATCTTATCTCTAGCAGTCAAGACTGAAGGAGATCTTATCTTCTGTTGAAGTAGACTCTGAGGCTCGGAAGAGATCTTATCTTCAGCAGTTGAGGTTGAAGGAGATCTTATTCTCTGTTGACGTAGAAGCTCGAAAGAGATCTTATCTCCAGCAGTCGAGGTTGTAGAAGATTTTATCTCCTATTGTTATCGGGCATAATGGGGCCGATTTTGCTCACGTTAGGATGAGGTTCTCCTTCTATTCCTAACGAACTGTGGGGACACATAAGGACCATTATCAGGGCCTCTCCCTCCATTTCATCTAAAATGAACGAGGCCTTCGACTTTGCTCACGTTAGGATGAGGTTCTCCTCCTATTCCTAACAGACTATGGAGATATATAAGGGCCATTATTAGGGCCTCTCCCTCCATCTCATCTAAAATGAACGAGATCTTCAACTTTGCTCACGTTAGGATGAGGTCCTCCTCCTATTTCTAATGGATTGTGGGGGCACATAAGGGTCGTTGTCAGGATCTCTCCTCCCATCTCATCTAAAATGAACGAGGCCTTCGACTTTGCTCATGTTAGTACGAAGCTCTCCTCCTATTCCTAGTGGGCTGTGGGGGCACATAAGGGCCGTTGTCAGGGCCTCTCCCTCCATCTCGTCTAAAATGAACGAGACCTTCAACTTTGCTCATATTAGGATGAGGTCCTCCTTCTGTTCCTAATGGACTGTGGGAGCACACATAAGAGTCATTGTCGGGATCTCTTCCCCCATCTCGTCTAAAATAAATGAGACCTTCGACCTTGCTCACGTTAAGACGAGATCCTCCTCCTATTTCTAACGGACTGTAGGGGCACATAAGGACCGTTATCAGGGCCTCTCCCTCCATCTCGTCTAAAATGAACAAGGCCTTTGACTTTACTCACGTCAGGATGAGGTCCTCCTCCTATTCCTAATGGGCTGTGGGGGCACATAAGGGTCATTGTCAGGGCCTCTCCTTCCATCTCATCTAAAATGAATTTGCTCACATTAGGATGAAGTTCTCCTTCTGTTCCTAACATAACTGCTTTTAGTTGCTTCTTTCCTGCCATCACATAATTTTCGTACCAAGAAATAATAATGTTGATATCGAGGTGTTTTATTGAGGAAAAATTATTGGTAATACATCATCAAATTTTTTGAGTTTCAAGGTCATGGGAGCATTGTTCCTCCGAGCTCCTTCAAGCGATAAGTCTAGGACAGGATGACCTCTACCACTTCATATGGGCTTTTTCAATTAGGGACAAGCTTCCCCTGACTTTGAGGCTGAAAGATGGTGGCTCGTTGAAGCACTAAGTCCCCCACTTTGAATATTTTACTTCTGACTCTGGAGTTATAATATCGGGCCATCCTTCGCCTGTAGGCCGCCATTCGGATCCGAGCTTCCTCTCTTTTTTCTTCCAGCAGATCAAGATTGGCTCTGAGATCCTACGGGTTATGCTGCTTATTGAAGGCCACGATCTGTGCTGATGGGAGTTTAAACTCGATTGGTATGACTGCCTCCATTCCGAAGGCCAAGGTGAAGGATGTTTTCTACCTTTATGTAGTTCGATACGCTCAGAGGACGTGGTAGAGTTCATCCACCCAGACCTTCTTTGCTCTATCGAGCCTCATCTTGATGCCTTGCAGCAGAGTCTGGTTGGTCACTTCAACTTCTCCATTTGCCTGTGGGTGAGCTATCGATGTGAAGTGATGGAAGATGTTTAGGTTTTCACAGAACTCGGTGAACCTCATCCCAGCGAACTATCATCCATTATCAGTTATAAGAGTTTAGAGTAGACCGAACTGACAGACTATCGACTTTCAGATGAAGTTCTATATCTTGGCCTCAGTAATTTTTGCTAGTGGTTCAGCTTCGACCCATTTGGTGAAATAGTTGATCGCGATTAGGAAGAACTTCCGCTGTCCGAATGTCATCGAAAAAGAACCAAGTATGTCCATTCTCCATTATGCAAATGGCCAAGGCGCACTTAGCGGAGTAAGCTCAGAGGTCGACTGTCTTTGTACGTTTGCATTCTTCTGACAGCGGTCATATTTTTTAACATACTCCATAGAATTATGAAACAAGGTCGGCCAATAGTACCCATGCCGAAGTAGTTTTTATGACTGGAACCTGGCTCCTATGTGACTTCCATAAATTTTTTGGTGCACTTTTCATAATGCGAAGTCGGCCTCTGAAGGTTGGAGACATTTCAGCAGTGATAGTGAATATGACCTCTTATACAACCTGCTCTCGTACAAAACGTATCGGAAGGCTTGATTCCTAAGTTTTTGAGCTTTTTTTGGATCACGAGGAAGGACTCCCTCCTTGAGGTAGGCGACCAACGAGTTAATCCAGCTCAGCTCGAGCTCTGTTTGCAAAACGACCTGTGATTCCTCTAGGCTTGGATACTTTCGAGTCTCGAAAAATACTTCTCTGGGCAGTTCGGCTGGGACTGAAGTAGCCAACTTAGAGAAAAGATCGGCTCTTATATTTTCTGCCCTTGAAATCTGTCGAATGCCAAAACTACCGAAGGTCGGAGTCAAATTCTTTACTTTCTTATGGTATTTCATCATACTTTCCTCCCACGCTTCATAGCTACCACTAACTTGGCCGACCACTAATTAAAAATCGCTGTAAACTTGAAGCCAATCTACTTTTAATTTTTTTGCTATTTTTAATCCGACGATCAGCGCTCCATATTCGGTCCCATTATTAGTCGCAGAAAATTCAAAGCGTAGCACGTACTCGACGATGACTCCCTCAGAACTGACTAAGATCAATCCCGCACCTGCTCCAGTTGAGTTGGACGAACCATCCACATATAGAGCCTAAAAGCCTTTGGAAAGGTCGGCACTCTCCTCAAAGAGGCTCGATCGTGATAGTAGGGTGCCAGTCTCATTCTGTTCAAGCTCGACTTCAGCTATAATAGTATATTCTACTATAAAATCCATCAATATCTGGACCTTGATCAATGGCCGGGGTCGATAGTTGATGTCAAATTTCATGAGCTCGATCGTCCATTTTGCGATTTTTCTGAAAGCGTCCGTTCGATGAAGAACTGCTTTTATTGGTTGGTCTGTGAGGACCATTATGGTGTGCCCCTGAAAGTAAGGTTGGAGTCTTCTGACAGCAATTAGAAGAGAGTAAGTTAGTTTTTTTAGCCTAGAGTATCTGGTCTCTACATCTCTCGGGATCCGACTTATGTAGTAGACCGATTGCTGCATCTTCACTTCTTCCTTGATTAGGACTGCCGCTAGGGCCATCGGAGAGACTGCTAGGTATAGAAATAATTTTTTTTTGAATTCAAATTTTGCTAGTAGTGGGGATGAGCTGAGATAGTTTTTAAGCTCCTCAAACGCCTGTTGGCATTCTGCTGTCCAGCAGAAGTTCTTTAGTTGTTTGAGAACTTGAAAGAAGGGCATGCATCACTCGATCGATCTCGAGATGAAGCGATTTAGAGATGTCACTTTTTCAGTTAGGCACTAAACTTCTTTGATCATTTTTGGAGCAATCATCTTTTGAATGGTTCAAATTTTCTCAAGATTTACTTCAATCCTGTGCCTCGACACCATGAACCCTAGAAACTTTTCAGAGCTCACACCAAAGGCACACTTGGTCAGATTCAGTTTCATCTTATGCTTCCTGAGTGCACCGAAGGTCTCTTCAAGATTGATGAGATAGTCTGTAGAAGCTTGACTTTTGATGAGCATATCATCCACATACACCTCCATGTTACAGCAGATCTGCTCCTTAAAAATCTTGTTGACCAGGTGGTGGTACGTTGCCTCTGCATTTTTTAGTCCAAAGGGCATAACCCTGTAACAATAAAGATCAATCAGTAATAAAAGTGATTTTCTCCTCATCCTCAGGTGCCATCCGTATCTGATTATAATCAGAGAAGGCATCCATGAAGGTGAGGAGCTCATGGCCCGAGGCTGCATCTACCAGTTGATCAATCCTAGGTAGAGGATAGCTATCTTTTGGATAGACCTTATTCAGCTTTTTGAAGTCTATACACATCCTCCACTTGTTATTTACCTTTTTGATGAGGACCACGTTTGAGATCCAAATCGGATAGTTAAGTTTTTGGATGAATTTAGTTTTGAGGAGTTTGCCTACTTCGGTGATTGCTTTCTGCCTCTTTAGGACGTGGTTGTGCATCTTCTCTTTTATCGATCGATGCTTCGGATCAACGACCAGCCGATGTTCCATGATCTTAGCATCAATTTCTGGTATATCTATTGGGACTCAGACGAAGACGTCTGCATTTTTTCTGAGGAAGGTAACGAGTTGCTCCCGAAACTCATCTCCCAAGTTGGAGCCGATCTGCACCATGTTCCCATCATCTAAGGGTACAAAGACGACGTCCTCCATAGGCTTGCCCCACTCCTTAGTGAGGTCATCGCGGACATCCAGTCCATCAATAGAATAAGGGTCGGACTATTTTTTCTTATGTAGGATGATTGAGTAGCAGTGCCATGCCAAAGCTTGATCTCTCCTAACCTCTCTGATCCCATGACTTATCGAAAACTTCATCTTCAAATAATAAGTTGATACCATCGTCCGAAGTACATTTAGATCAGATCGGTCGAGAATAGCATTATAGGCAGATGGAGTCCTTATGATTAAAAAATCGATCTGTGCCTTAGCCAATTTTGGACGTTGTCCTGCAGTCACAGCCAAAGTTATTATACCCTCAACTGGTATGGTATCGTCAGTGAAGCCTATCAACGGAGAGTTCATAGATCCCAAGCGATCATTGGATAAGGACATTTTCGAAAAAGTATCGTAAAACAATACATCGACTGAGCTTCCATTATCTACCAAAATGCGGCGTACATCATAGTCGGCAATATTTAAAGAGATTACAACCGTGTCATTGTACGAAAACTGGACCTCATGGGTATCTACCTCGGTAAAGGTTATGGGTTTTTTAGTCCTCCATCTCTTTATCGATCCCTCGGATCCGCTGACCTCTCCTCGCTAAAGTCCCTCCGAGATAGTGTTGATGATGCCGAGAGGCGGTCGATCTTCTTGTTGATCCTCCCCCCTTGGTGGTTCAGGCTATGGTAACGCCTTCGACCGATCTTCCCATCCTTCAGGCCATCTCCATAAGAATCGACCAAGTCTGCCTCACCTAATGAGCTCCTCGATCTCATCTTAGAGTTGGATACACTCCTCAGTGTCGTGACCATGGTCATGATGATAAAGATAGAATTTGTTGGAATTGGACTTGCTGAGGTAAGAACGCATCCTCTTCGATCTCGATAGTTGCTTCCTGATTTTCATCAGCACTTAAATTTTTGGAGTATTGATGGGAGCGTAATTGTGAAATCTTCATTGGAAAGAACCTCGACGTGCCCTTCCGTCGGAGCTTCCCTACCTCTAAGTTTGGGGAGGAGTTTAGGCTCGCTTGCGCTCAGAGAGAGTCCAGGAGTGTGGCCGAGCTTTACTTGGCTTCTCTTCTTCGACGGGCCTGCCCGGTCCATCAATTCGCTGCTCACCAAAGGCTTCATCATCCTTGGCCTTGAATGCCTCTTCAGCCCGGACATAACCTTCAGCCCAAGCTAGCATGTCGGTAAAGTCCCTGGGGTACTTCTTTTTCAGGGAGAACAGCAAATCATTCTTCTGAAGACCGTCCTTGAGAGCGATCATGACGATTGATTGGTCTAGATTTCAGACCTCTAATGCGGCAGCATTAAACCAGATGACATAAGCTCGGATAGATTTTTCCTCCTTCTGCTTGACGGTCATCAAGGAATCTAAACCTCGGTGCGGATGTCGATTGTTGATGAAGTGAGCTATGAACTGATGGCTCATCTGATCAAACGATAAGATGGTACTCAACTTAAGCATCGAGTATCATTTTCTAATGGCTTCCTTGAGGGTGGATGAGAAAGTCCGATACAAAATAGCGTCTAGCACGTCGTGGAGCAACATCATTATCTGGAAGGCCTTCAGATGGTCGATCGGATCGGTGGTCCCATCGTAACTCTTAAACTGTGGGAGTTTGAAGTTCAGTAGGATCGATTCCTACATAATTCTCTACAAAAAAGAAGGGTCAGTATAAATATCATTATCATGTGAGGATGGAGTATGATGGAGCTCTTCGATTCGTTGGCTCATTTCTAGGAGCCTTTGATCTAAGAGATCTTTACGGTCGTTGATCTCCAGAGTTTTTTGGTGGAAGGGATGTGAAGCTTCTCCCTGGATCAAGTCGTGGTTCGAGCAGGAGCCCTTCATCCTCTACTTTTTCTTTTTGGGGATCAGAGATCGGATAGCCCAAGTCGACCATTCTCAGACCGAACCATGGGGCTTCAAAGAAGCCTACACTAGTCGAACTGGTGCTGGAGCCTGTCGATGCATGGCCTGCATCACCTCCATGAGATCACGAACTTGCTGGATCAGCAGGTTGAACTACTCCACATCTACCATGGCTACAGGTGGAGCTTGAGTTGCTGGGGCTGAAGCGGGAGCAGATAGATCTGGATGGCATCTAGCTGCGGAGGCCGTCGATTGTCGGATCGAAGCTCTCCTAGGAGATATTTTTTTTCGAAGAAGAACTCTAGGGAGGAAGAAGAGAGATCTCTAGAGAGAGAGGAGAGAGATCATCGCTGAGCACTTCTTTAAGAATAAGGAAATCTTAAGAACAGAGGGCCCTTCCTCCAGTGCCAATTCTGTTGGTGCAGAATTTGGTTGACGTCGGATTGAGCCGGAGCCGAGGAAGACGAGGTCACTATCGGTGACCTATAAAATAAAGTTTCATTTGGAGTTGGTGGTGGTGGCTCCGATAGGACCCTCCAATGATCAAGTTAGCTCTTCTGACCAATAGAAATCGAGTGCTCAGAAAAAAGTTTGGCAGAGTTTAGAGGAGGAGAGGAGAGCTTAGAGAAAACATATCTAGAGGATTTTTTTTTATAGACGGAGCCTATAGCAGATTGATGATGACAGCCATATCATCCAGTAGTAGGCCACGTGGGATTTGCTACGAAGAGAGAGGTATCATCAGACTGATAGTGATAGCCATGCCGTCTGGTTGTGGGCCGCATGAAATTTGTTACGAAGAGAGGTGTCACCAGACTGGTAGTGATGGCCATGTCGTCTGATTGTGGGCCGCATGAAATTTGTTACAGAGAGAGAGGTGTTGCCAGATCGATAATGACAGCCATGCTGTCTGGTGGAAGCATGCATTCGGAGTCCAACTGAGCTGGAGGAGTCCGACTGTAAGAGTAATCCAGAAGGAGATCAACTCCTAAAGGAATTTGATTGAAGGGAAATTCTGGAAGAAGTTTGGCTCCTGTAGAAATCCGATTGAAGGAGAAGTTTGGAAGGAGTTTGACTGAAGGAAGAATTCTGGAAGGAGTTCAGCTATGAAAATCTGACTGAAGGAGAATTTAGGGAGGAGTTCGGCTCTTGGAGGAATCTGATTGAAGAAAAAGTTTGGAAGAAGTTCGACTCCTGTGAAAATTCAATTGAAGGAGAATTCGGGAAGGAGTTTGACTCCCGTAGATGGCTGATTGAAGGAGAATTTTGAAAGAAGTTCGACTCCCATAGAAGCCTGACTAAAGAAAAAATTCGGAAGGAGTTTGGCTCCCGTAGAGATCCGACTAAAGAAGAAATCCGAAGAAAGTTCGGCTCCCATAGAGGCCCGATTGAAGGAGAATTCTGGAAGGAGTTCGGCTCCCATAGAAGTCCGACCGAAGGAGAAGTCTGGGAGGAGTCTGAATCTTGGAGAAGCCCAACCGAAGGAGAAGTCTGGGAGGAGTCTGGCTCCTGAAGAGTTCGGCAGGAATTCAGTTGTTGGGAGAGTTGGCTCCTGAAGAGTTCGGCAGGAATTCAGTTGTTGGGACAGTTTGACTGGGACTTGACCGCTGAGAAGTTTGGTTGGCTGAAGGGGTTCGATTGGAGCTCGACCGCTGGAAAGTTCGACCGACTGAAGAAGTTCGATTAAGGTTTGGCTGCTGAAGCTCTTCCGTTATTACCGGTTGCATTGGGCTAAGGATCAGGCTGGACTTCGGCGAGAGCGGGGTTTATCTCTAACATTATTGTATTTGAAAACCATACATAATGTTTTACTTTTTTATTAAGATGATTATTTTTTTTCTTATAAAGAGAATAGAATTTCTAAAAAAATAGGATTCTTAGGATCCTATATAAACCCATGTATCTTTCATGAATGAGATAATGAATGCATGAATTATTTTACCCATAAAAACTTGTGTCAATCGCTCCGAGAGGAAGAGGGTGTAAGACCCAAAATTGCCCCACAAGGGAAGGGTGTGAAGCTCATTTTTTTCTATCTTTTTAACCTTCATCTTCTTGAGATCCAGTGTTCCTACAATCTCGATTCGTCTTCACCATCTACCTACACAAGCCTATTCCACCAAAAGAAGATCTATCTCCTCCAAAATTTTAATCTATCATGCAGAGAGAGAAAGAATGATCTATTATTCTACAGATCAAACGTTGACAAGGACCTTCATTTCTTCTCATCAGATTTTTAATTTTTACTTATTTTTTTCTTTCAAATCCGATGTTGGTAAAGATCCAATTCTTTATCGATAGATCTACTTGGTTAAAAGATTAAGAGCCCCAATCAGGGTAGTTTCTTAACTACACGATCCGAATTCTTCTTATCTTTTTTTGAATTTTCTTGCAGACTTAATTTCTTGCTATCCTTCATTTTATTTATTTATTTTATAATTATTCATAAGCATATTTAATTTCTTCTATCTGTTTATTTACTTTATTATTGATAGTTATTTACTGATCTCTAAAATGGCATTTATCTACATCATTTAGATTGATCATACTTTGGTCCCGTATCAATTAGTCACGCCTTCTAAGTAGAGTATAGGCAACTATACCGTCTATCCTAAAAATAATGTGCCACGATCGGATGTGATTTATTATTGACGAATGAAAGAAAGCTTGATCTTTTCCTTTTTTTTTTGGTTGTCCCACATCAGTGGCTTGGTTGGCTTGGTGGCTTACTAACGCATGGCTTGGCTTGGCTCGTCGACTTTGCTCGATGAACCGGCTGAGTCATTTTTTTTTATTTTTTTTAAATTAATATCGAATCCATTTTAACTCCATTTTGCTTCAAATTTATTTTATTATGATCAAAAAATAAGCTCTTTTTATTGATAATAATATTTTATTTTTTATTTTTATTATTTTAAATTAATTTTTTAATTAATAAAAATATTAATTTTTAAAATATATATATATATATTAATTATTAATTTTAAAAAATAAATATAAATTAATTGATAAATCAATACTTTTATTAATAAACTTATGGTACTTATCACATCCTCCAATTTAAGCTTTGCTCATCCTCGAGTAAAGAAATAATTTAGTTTTAGATATCTTTTAACTTTAGAGTTTTGAATTTTATCGAAGTAATTTTTAAAATGGCCATTGATATTTAGTAGAGCATAAATGAGGAATGTCATTGAAATATTAATACTTATCAATAGAAAAATTAAGCAAAGAACATTTATTTTTTTAAAACTTTTTCTAAATTATCCTACCTTTATCTATGAATTATCTAAACTTTCGTATGGAGAAGTATATTGCTACTTTCATCCTTCATTTATTAAATTATTTTTATTCATATTGTCTATTTTTTGATGCAAATATCAATGCTTACTTAGGTAATAGGATTGGTTACTCGATGGAAAATCAATGTATTTTTTTTTAATATTATACCACTATTAAGTGCCTTAATCTCTTAAGCTTTCTATTTGATCCATGTAGTGAGTCTTGGACCAATGACTCCTAAATCAGTTAACTTTAGGACACTAGGTATAAAATATCCTTCAGGCTCACTAGCTCGAATCAAACAAGCTACGAGTTAAAACTAGCTTTATAACGAGCTTCTTTGTTCTTCCCATCTTTTGATGTAAAATTCAATGCTTGCTTAGGCAAAAAGATTTGATTACTCAATAAAAAGTACTTAAAAATTATTTTATTTTATAATTTTTTTATATAAAAAATATATAGTTGTCCTACATAAGTTCATAAAAAGTAGATTTTTTTTATGCTAGTAGAAAAAATCAAAAGTGCTCAAATTTTTTTTTTTATGTTCTAGACTTAACTCTTTATTAGATTTTCTTAATACTTGGTCCCTCAATATCTCACAAATTTTCTGATCTGAACATCAATTTTCTTTTAAAAATGCTTAGTTCAACTCAATTCTTAAGCATAACTTGAGTGTCTAAATGCTAAATACTAACTTCTTTGAGAACTTTAAAAAAAAATTTAAAAATTTTATTATTCTCTCCTCCAACTTAATCGACATTATCCTTAATAAAAAAGATAAAATAAAGAGTGTAATAAAGAATAGAAAAGAATACACCTCACTCGATATATTTGTAGTCTAGCATATGTCTTTAAAAATTTAGACTCTTCCTCCAACTTATTCGAAATATCTTAAAAAAATAAATTAAAAAGATAAATTAGATAAAAAAAATTAAATATTGGATTGTCTTCCAACAAGCGCTAAGTTTACCATCTTTAGTCAGATACAAGATAGCTTAACTATCCTGTATCAATAATAGATTGATAAATTTTAATGATTTTAGATTATCAATCTTAGAAAGATAGTTTATTATTTTTTATTAATATATTTATTATTAATTTTGGAAAGATAGGATGCGACCCCATTTTTAGACCCATATCTATCAAGAATTTCTCCTATTTGTTCTTCTAAAATGCTCATGTATTGATATTTTGGATTAGGAGATAAATTTAATGCACTAGATATTGGAAGGATATTTAAAGATAGATTTAATTTTGAAGATAAATTAATATGATATTATTTAAATAACTTCATTGATACTTTATTACATGCCTCTTGATTTTTATAAAAAAAATTGACTTTTAGGGGTGAAGAAAATAGGACTATAGGTTTATAGGTCTCAGGTAACTCATCTATTCTTTTCTTTTCTTTATCTATCTCATTCGAATTGGAACCAGCATTAGTGCTAATTTTGGACTCAGATTCTTCTATGCAGTTAGCTTCAGTACTAATCTCTTCTTTTTTATTTTTATTTTAACTAGCATCAGTACTAGCCTCTCTCATCTAGTCTTAGTGTGGGTCCATAAGAATCTTATAACTTTTGAGTTTAGAAATTACTTTGGCATTCTTTAATTGAAGATTCTTAAGTGGAATATTAGATTGATAATTAGGTCCAGATAGTTGGTGGACAATAGGTGGATTGTTTAAAAGATTTAAAATTGGTAGGCTCGATAATTAATCTAATTCTCTCTTCATGTTAGACTCAGCTAATTATCCTATTTGAGCTTCTAGCTTGGCGATAGATTTCTATTGAGTTAAAATTGATTGTTCTTGGATCTAAATTAATTATTAAAGTTAATTAAATCTATTATCAGCTAGATTGATTTGTTGAGGTGGTGGATATGATGGCTGATTATAATATGATGGCTGGATAAACTGACTAGACTGATCCTTATTACAGATATAATTTTGATATTGGGTCTGAGTCTGAGTCTGTTGGGATATCCAAGAAAAATTAGAGTAGTTACTCTAATCTGAATTATGTAAATTTGAAAATAAATTATTAACCGACTTGGAGTAGTCTTGTGTAGCTTGAACTTATTCTTGGATAAAGGATAGAAATTGTGCAGTCATACGATATTCACTCATATGATGAGTTCGGCTAGCATAGATAGAACAAATCTCTTGATAATTAAAGGATGATGTGAATTATACAAGAGTTTGTTGACCTAGGATTAAGAGTTGATCTAATTTATGGGCAAAAAAATTCACTTTATTTATCAGATTCAAGTCAATTTTAGAATTAGATACTGAATGTTTAAATTCATGGATCCCTATTCATTTTTGGTAGAAGGATAATGAAGTATGGTTGACTAAATTTTCACTCAAGATTTTAAATAAAGTATAGGCTTCATCCTCACTTTTATTCAAGAATGCACCTCTACAAGATGCATCTACCATCTACCTATATTAATGTCCTAAACCCTCATAAAAAGCTTGAACTATTTGCCACTTAGACTGACCATGGTGTGGGCATTTTCTAATAAGTTTCTTAAGTCTCTCCTATGACTCATGAATTTGTTCTCCTGAAAGTTGAGCAAATTCAGTGATAGCTCACCTTATGGTATTGGTTCGGCTTATGAAATAAAATTTCTTAAAAAATTCATGTTGTAATTCAACCTAAGTTTTAATTAATCTTCCTATTGTACCAAGCCAGTACTTGATTTTATCTTTTAATGAAAAGAAGAATAAAATTAATCTAAGTATATCATCAGTCAAATTTTTGATTTTTACCGTAGAGCAGATTTCTAAAAATTCATCTAGATGCTTATAAGGATCTTCATTGATGTTTTCATAGAAAGATGGGAGTATCTGAATTATGGTCGGCTTGATCTCATAGTGGATAGCATAAATATTAGATAATCAGATGCAAGTCAATGAATTATAGATGGAAGGAATAAAATATTTCTTCATCTGTCTAGGTGGTTCTCTAAAATTTTCAGTCATTTGGTTATTAGGTTTAATATGATTCAGTCATTCGATTTTATGATTGGATTTAACTAGATTAGGTAAAATGATTTCCTACCATGAATGTACTAGTACAACTCTATCGTATAATTCAAAATTTTTTAAATTATTTTATTATTTTATTATTTTTTAAATTTTTTTATGATTTTTAAAATTTTTATATTATTATCTTTTTAGATTTTTTAGAATTTTTTTAATCTTTTTAATTTTTAATTATTTATTATTATTATTTTATTTTATTTTTTAAAAAATTAATAATTTTATTATTTTATTATAATTTTATTTACTTTATTTATAATTTTTATTTATTTTTATTTTTAAATTATTTAATTATTAGTTTTTTATTATTTTAATTTATTTTATTTTATATTTTTAATTTATTTTTTTGAAAGAGAAGAGGAGAAAAGGAGAAGAAAGAAGAGTTTTAAAGAGAAGATCTTAAGAAGTCTTAGAGCTAAGAAGAGAGAAAAGATTAATTTTAATTAGGTTTAATATTGGTTAGTAATCAAGTTAAGCAAATAATCCTAACTAAGGATTATCCTAGATCTAGATAGCTCCTAACTATTAAGGTCACCTTCAAGCCCTCCAAGTGTAAGATCAGTTAATCAATTGATCAGGTAATTAAGTATAAGATTGATGGAAGTTCCTCTATTGCTTATCTTAGATACCAATTATGCTTGATTAGGTAAGCTAATAGAATCAATTATAAATTACCTTTCTTCGGGCCCAATCGTTTCTGAACCACTTGCCTTAGATACTAGTCAAACTGACTAATCCTAATTCGATCCAATTTTTAGAATTTCTTATCCTAATAAGCTCGAGTTTCTAGGACCAATGTCAAATTAATTTTAAAATTAAAGGCTTAGGTCAATACAGGATGTTGGTTGGTTGTTTATGAGCCAAAGAAGGATGATCAAATCTCCATCTTATTTTTTTAATGGGTTATTGCTCTTAAATTGATTTAAAAAAATGCATATGCACAATCGCTTTCAGACAAGGGGTTCTATGTAACTAAATTAGATTCATTAATCTTAATTAAACTTAAGAGCTTACCTTGTCTTCAGCGGTCATCAAAAAAATAAAAATAAAACTAAATCTAATATGATGGATGTTCTAAGCAATTAGGATTTCTAATCTTATCATGAAGCTTTTAATTAGATTTAAGTGAATATTTTTTAATTAATTTAAAAATAAAATAAATATTATTAAAAAATTGATGGTTAGGATTGATCTCACCAAATAAGACTGGAAGCTTCCTCCTTGCTCTAATCTTTTTATTTTTTTTAATCTATAAAATAAAGAATAAAAAGTTAGTAAGAAATATTTACAAGAAAATTAAAAAAAATTAAAAATTTATTTATAATTAATTTATAAAAAATCAAAAAAAATTTAACATTCTTGTCTTTTTCGATAATGATGCTAAAAATTTGATAAGAGCACGATGTTGTTGTTAAGACTCCGTATTTATTAATTTAATTCTGACTTCTTAAATAATTTAAAAATAAATAGTAAATAGTGAGTCCGACCGAATTCATAGAGAAGATAGTGTCTTAGTTTTGAAATTTTTGATTTTTAAAAAAAAATTAGAAAAAAAAAATTTTAAAATCAAAAAATAAAATTTTAAATTATATAAAATTAAATAATAAAAAATTAAATAGCATGAAATTAAATTTTTGGTATAAAGATTTACTATTTAGATCTTAGCATCTACTTGCAATAAAATTAAATTTATAATTAAAATTAAAAAATAAAAATTTGAAGAGCAAAAAATAAAGAATTAAAATTTAAAAAGTAAGAAAATAAAATTTATATTAATTAAAATTTAATTCAAAGTTTAAATACATAAATTAAAAAGATAAGAAGAAAAATAAAAATTAGAAGTAGATGATCTCGATCTTGGAAAGGCATTAGTAGAAAGATGGTGTAGAAAGCCTACTCTTCCTCTCGGCACCATCTACCTCGAAGCAGCCATCAACCCGAGTATGGCTCTACCCTATACCAAAGCTGCACTTGGATCGAAGATAGCTTTTCCTAGAGGCCTGGGGTCTTATTTATAGGTCTTGGAGTGTTAGAGATCTTCTTTGTAGGTAATATGGAACTAAGGAGAGTTTTGATTGGCAAAATATGAAGAAATCCTGATAAAAATTGGATTAAATAGCCCCTGGATGAATTCTGTTGAGTTTCCTAAATTTTGGCCATCAAATTCTGATCAAACGGTCCAAAAAAATATCAAAAATTGAGTTTTAAAAGCCCAGATCAGGTCAGAATTAATGTGGACCATCCAATCACGCGTGATGATGAAAATCTGGCCGTTGAATGCTTGCTGGAGAGATTAATCACTATCGAGAGCTCTGTCAACTGTTGGATTATCTCTTGGAGCTTCTAGAGCCATCCGATCAAGTAGATGAGGAGTTAGAAACTAAATCGAAATGAGATAAAACCTTGATCGTAAAATCGAACACTAGATGGCTCCTGACCGTCGGATCGTGCTATATGAGAGCTGGAAAATTGAATCAAAATAGAAAAAGACCCCTACTATCCGATCTTCACCAATAGTGATATGGACCATCCGATCGTACTTTACTATTCATATGGATCGCAGTGGACCAGGCTTTCTGGAAGCTGCAACCAATCAATGCACGATTGACTTGAAAAATTATCAGAATATCCTTACTAAGAGGTCTATCGTGAGTTGCGATAAAACGATGTCATGCTAACATCAGCAGCTCACAGGATGGCTTGGCTAGCTTTGTGGCTTGCTGGCACATGGGTTGGCTTGGCTTGATGAGTTGGCTGAGCCATTTTTTTATTTTATTTTTTTTAAAAAAATTATAATGGATCTATTTTAACTCTATTTTACTTCAAATTTATTTCATTATGATAAAAAAATAATTTTTTTTATTAATGATAATTTTTTATTTTTTATTTTTATTATTTTTAATTAATAAAAATATTAATTTATCAAAAATATATATATATTAATTATTAATTATTAAAAATAAATATAAATTAATTAATAAATTAATACTTTTATTAATAAATTTATGGTACTTATCAACTACCATGGAGGAGAAGGATTGGAAGTGGCTCCAGATATAGATGGTGAGCACGATTTACTTATACTTGGTAGATGATGTAGCGATATATATACTTAGCAAGACTTTTTCGACGGTGATATAGACGAAGCTCGAGGAGATGTACATGATAAAGTTACTCACCAAAGCTCTCTTCTTTTGAAAGCAGTTCTACCAATTATGGATAAGCAAAGGATAGAGCATGCAAGAGTATCTCAATAACTTTTAGATGATCCTCATAGATCTTCTCAATATTGGTGAAAAGGTTGAGAAGTAGACTAAGGTGTTGGTCTTACTCTCATCATTTTTTTTCTTTTTTTAAGTCTTTGGTGACTATTATTCTCATCGAGAAGAGCACCATCAAGATGGATGATGTTACTTCTATACTTCTCTAGAATGAGGTTATCAGGCAAGAGAGTCGAGCCTCGAGTTCAGATGGCAATTCGATTTTGATGGTGACTAGAGATGGTGGTGGCAGAGGACGAAGTGATAGAGGATCGTAATGTGGGCAGTTCAGATCCAAATTGAGGGACTTAAGTAAGATTAAATGCTATCGGTGTAATAAGTTGGGGCATTGAGTCAGAGATTATCCATAGCTTAAAAATCGGATAAAGGCTACTACAACGGTAGTCCATGATAGTGACACTGATAAGATAGATGATGTACTTATGGTCTTAGATGAGGTATCTACTTTTTTTTTAGTAAATTTTAAATTCAGCATGTTCGCATCATGTTTGTTACAGAGAGAAGCTACTTGACTTCCTAGAGAGGGTATTGTTTATTTGCCAGATTGATCGAGCTGTACAATCAAGGATATTGGGACAATTAGCTTGCAGACACATGATGGAGTAGTAAAGAAATTGGATGAGATCCGATACATATATAATTTTAAGAGAAATCTAATTTTACTGAGTAGATTGGATTCAAATAGTTACAGATGAATAGCTGATGATGAAATCATAAAGGTTATGCATGGTAGTAGGATTATTATGAACAAAAAGAGGCATAGAGGATACTATCTCTTGGCAGAGAGCTCAGCATGAGGTGGAGTTTTAGGTGTAGGTGGATTGGACACATGACAAGAGACTCGGAAGGATAACAAGTAATGTCATAAGGTGAAATTCCAATTATCGTAAGAGACTATCCCTAGCAGGTCTCAAGTCAAACTGATCATAGTATATAATGAAGATAAGATCGAGCGATCCGACTCGACTCCCATATTTATCATCCATGAGTAGCTAGGTATTTTCTTCAGAATATGGGGACAAGATCATCCAAAAGCTTTCAAAGCTAGGTGGAGGCCGAATGTTGAGTCGATGTGGAGATTGTTAAGTTTTAGTGCCTCAAATTTGATCCATAGCAGTAAAGCCTATGATGGAGAAGCCCACGAGTGTAGCACGTAGGAGGGCACGGCCTAGGATGCATGGGTGCAGTCTATTGCATAGTCCACACATGGTCCATGCATGTCTAGGGGTTTCACGCGGTCCACGCATGTGGTGCGGACCCCTTAGTGGTCCATTGTGGTTTCACACAGTGCACAGGCATGAGACGTACAAGCGGGTGATGCGGCGCGTGGAGTATGGTCGATCCACAACCTGGTTTATGCAGGGGCTAGTCTGCGATGGTCTACAAGTGATTTCATGTGGTCTACATCATGCGGAGAGCAGTATCTAATGGCTAAGATGCATGTGCAGGTGTGATCAAGCAACTGTGAGGGTTTTTGGAGTCCTAATAGGAGTCTAAACATGATCTAGACTCGGATTTAAGTCCTTTAAATTGGGGCCTAATGGCCTGTAGAGTATGTAGAGGATCCTGTAGCGGTTGAGGAGTCTTGAGAAGCAGCAAAGGATCCTTGAAATTTTTTGAGAGCTTTGTTGCGAAAGATTGTGTTTCTTGTTGAGAAAGATATTGTTGTATGAGAGTTGAGAAGGTATGATTTTCTCTTGTATTTTTCTTTTTTCGCATAGTAAAGCTTTTATGTTTCATAAAGATAAGTCTTCGACTAATCCACATATTTGATTATATCTTTTGTACATCTTTTTTTTTCTTTCTATTATGGTATTGATGTCATCATGAAAGTTATGATTTTGGACGAGAATCCGTATTCCGCACTCATGAGAAATTCTCCTAACATAATCTATCATCGTTCCATTGATCGGGTGCAACCTATCCATTCACCTTGGATCACTTTTTTTCGCCTATCATGCAATCCGGTATCCCATGGTATATTGATAGAAGTTGGTTTTACAAAGGCTTGTAATGTTTGTGAAGAAATTTTTTATGCAGGTCATCAAGGCTTGAGCTTTTCCTGGTGTGGAATGCCGTCAGTTTAGTATGCATGTATAATCGAGCAAGTCAAAATATAGCAAAGGATGATTCTTGAAAACTTTTTCAGCCTTGTAGTTTTTCCACCATGCAAGGTGATCGTAATAATAATTATTGGTCATTAAATGTCTAAAGAAGGTGATTATTGTGGTTGTTATTGTTAATACTAGCAACAAAGATCATATGGATCGCGAATTATAACACTGATCATTATAAATTGCAAATCTAAGCATTATCTGATCTGAAATACATTTTTTTTTTCTTTCTGATGATTTGCACTTTTATGCACATATGCCATGACATATACACATGGAGTAAATGTTTGTGATAGAGAGAGAAGAAAACAAGTTAGTAAAAGCTTTGGCCTGCTAGCATTAGTTATTCAGTTACCAAAATCCTGCCATGCAAGTTGGCATTGTTATTGTTGATCAGATAAATGACCATGAATGGTTGTCCTCACAATTACTCAAGTATGTAGGTATCAACAACCCATATCATATGGATCATTTATTAAATATGATATATATATATATATTTGTGAATTCTCAATTAAACAATGTCTAGTTTGGCACTGTACATTGGTGAGCAATAATTTCGGAGCTAAGAGTATTTATCTAGAAATGTTTGTTTAAGCCTTGTCATGAGCTAGCATAATGATCTAACAAGTACATGTGCAAGCAAGCAATAGCAATGTATGCTACTACCGATAGTGTAATCATGTGACATTATCAAAAAAAAGAAAAAAAAAAAAGCATGATAAGATAGCATTTTCGATTGCATGCTTCAAATTTAAGGTGTTGCAATGTAGAGGTCCGCATAATTTGATTTCATATTTCTTATATATTGCACAAGTGCCTGTAGCGAATTGAACACTTTAGTTAGCTGGTCCGAAACGATAAATTAAAGAAGAAGAAGAAGAAGAAGAAGAAGAAGAAGAAGAAGAAGAAGAAGAAGAAGAAGAAGGAGAAGAAAAAAGAAAGAAAAAAAAATATCTAACTACCATTTCTATGAAAAAAAATTGAAATATTGCATGCTTACTATTTTAACTACCCTCGGTGCCTTTTTGCGATGATAAAAATTATCTTCATTCATGCAAAAAGATGAGCAATTTCAAATTCGGACCACAGGCAACTGCAACTAAAGTACAGTCCATTCGAAAGTTATTTTTTTTAATAAAATTAAAGTACTTATGTAAGTCTGATAAGTGATTTGAATGTAGTTAAAATGATCAATTTTTTTTTAAAAAAAAAAAAAAGGATAAAATTAAAAATTCAAATCAGAAGACCTTATCAGACGATACAGTCTACAGCGCTGTTGAGCTCACGGTAGACTACTCGGCGATTAAGATGCCGCAATTAGTCTCCAGATATCGCGAGCCAATGAAAGAACTAGAGCGGCCTCCATCTGCCTCCGCAGCCAACTGAATCTCCTCAACGACAACCGATTCGAGAGCTCTTCGGCTCCTCCTAAAGAAGGGAAACCGCTTGCTTCGCGGAGAGTAAGCCACCACAGAGCGCTTTGGAATCCAAATCCATATTCGGATCCTTCATCTCCCCCATATTCGGATCCTTCATCTCCCCCATTCTTCTCGTACTTCTTCCCATTCCGAGATGAAGGCGGGCGGCAGAACACCGGATGGGTGCTCGAGAGGGCGAGGGCTCCCCCTGGGTCGCGAACGGGTAGGCCAATTCGTCGATTTGTTAAAAAGTTTCCCTTTTTATTTGATTTTGTTCCATTCGATCCTAGAAGGGTGAGATTCGTTCTCATTGTGATGTTTTTGATTGGTTTCTGTGATCTGTTTCTTGAATTTGTGAAGGATTTTGAGATGTTGGTCACTTGGTTGTGCCTGGTTGCATTTCGCAAGGAGTCGGTTTTTTGTGTAGGATGATTATGGGAATTAGGGCTTGGAGACAATAAAATGACATTCTTTTGTACTTGTTAGGGTATTGATTGGGAGTTCTATAGCAAAACCTAGTTTTCCTTTGGCTGAAATGCGATACCTTGAGGAGTGCCATGCGAACTTTGGAACGATGGGGAAAAAATAGCGCCTTTTGAACATTTTCTCTTGGCTTCTCATCGATGTTTTTCCTTTTAACTTGCAAAATATAGATTAGGACATTTGGAGGGGATTAGGAAGTAGGAACATTCTGGTTTTTCTCGAGCCGGGATTTAGTGTTGATAATGATTTGATTTCTTCTCTAATTCACATTTACTGTACCTGTTAATGTAGTGGTATTAATTTTTGCGACTGCATGCTCAGTTGATTCTGTTTCTGTGCTTCTGCTAATTCTCTGAAATAGAGAATTTGGTAACCTGACAATGAATGTGTTAGGAACTTTTTGCTTGTGAGCATTTCAGAATGAAAAATGAATCATGGAGGTAGTCCTGAAATGCTGATGCACTATTGGTAGGATTATGTCCTCTAATGATAGTTTTCTGATAATTTTACTACTTTTGCTCAATCTTGTTATTGGATTCAATTGTATGACATAGCTGAGATGTTATGAGGGCCTAAGTCAAAAGGCACACTGGCCCAAAGTTTCTTCTATAATGCTGTTTCTTCAAGTATACGAGACGTGATAGGTGTTCTGCACAAGAAAAGGGATCTTATATTTCTTTTATTATGTGTTTATCCATCTTGGGAAAAGAGGTGCTGGTGAGAACCTATACCACTGTTTTATCTGAAGCTTCAAAGAAGAGAAAGAGGATTTTGTTTATAGAACACTTAAAAGCACCGTGAAAGCATTGTTGTGCAGCAAAGGTGAAACAGGATTTAAATAGTTTGGTGATTCGATAAACCTGCTAGGAGTCCCTGAAAGAAGCAAATAGATTGATAAAAAATGATTGGGTACCAGAATGGAAGCCCATGATTGGGAACTTTCTGATGGATTTCTCCACAATGACCACTTTCTAAGCTTTGACCGTTGCATCAGCTTTAGAGTTGCTAGTTTTAATTTTGTCTATGCTTTGCTGGCTGAATTCATAACTCACAATCCAATGGTTTAGAATGCATTTATCACATCTATTCCTACTTCAAATGTTTCGGTTTGGAAATAACAAGAAGATGATTTTTCTTCTTTAAAAAAAAAGGAAATAAATAAAATATGGATGTCTGTAATGACTTTAACATAATTACATTCATCACTGCGATACCATCTTGTGCATATCAGTCATAATTTCATAAAAATTTCTAATATTAAAGTAACAATTGCTTGAGTGCTTTTATGAAATTTTAGATTGGAATTATAGGCATCTGGTGGAAAGCCTTCTGTGTATTGGGATGATAGGCCTTCTATTTCCTCTTCCAGAGGTCTTAGGGACAAAACTCCACCAATTGTCAGACCAGAGCAGGGAGGCGTTTCTTCAGAGAAAGTGCGGAATAGCAATACTACAGAACATTCTAACCATGGTGCAGATATATGCCCTTTTGACATCTGCATGAGAGATAGCACAGGCCCTGTTAAGCTAAATCTTTCTCTACTTCAAGTCAATAGAGAAAAAAGAAGGGAACGTGAACTTTCCAAGAATGTTCATCAGCACAGATATTTAAGACCTGGGATGATCCTATTAAAGAACTTTATAAGTCATCAAAATCAGGTAACTTTTAATCATGTAAATCATCCTTCTTTGTTTCCTTTGAAATTATTGGGTCAGCCTTGCATTATGTGGCCTCATCAGAAGTTTAGCTCTGATTTGTGCAAGTTTTGTTTATTCAATGAATTAGGTCCAAATTATTAAAATATGCCGAGAACTTGGTCTTGGTTTAGGAGGATTCTACAGACCAGGTTACAGGGATGGTGCAAAGTTACATTTGCAGATGATGTGCCTGGGCAAGAATTGGGATCCAGAGTCAAGGTTATATGGAGATAAACGCCCATTTGATGGTGCTGTACCACCCAAAATTCCTGAAGAATTTAAGAAGTTGGTTGAAGGTGCTATTCAAACATCTCATGACTTTTTAAGGCAAAACAGTAAAAGTAATAACAGTGTCGAAGATGAACTTCCAGGGATGTCGCCTGATATCTGCCTTGTCAACTTTTATAGTACCAGTGGAAGGCTTGGCCTTCACCAGGTATGAGTTGCCTGTTAATTGTAGGGTCGAAAACAATTCATCTGTTTATTCAACATGCAACTTTTTGAGTATCTGTTAGCTTAGTTGTGATGTAAAACATATATTAGTCCATTACATTGATGCAGCTCGCCATTTCTTTCATTATGTCATATATAAAAATTGGATTGATCTTTAAAAAGAACGAACGGCCTTTTTGACGAATGGGAAGAACAATACAGATGCGTATAAAACTCATAAAGGTATTAGACTTCACTGGATTTTCAAATTTCTCACAAGTTTGAATGTAATCACCATCACTACCATTTTTTTTTTTTTAAAAAAAAAAAAGACTTCAAGTGTATATTATGTGGTATTGGTTAAAAATTAATCAATTTTCAGGGCTATATTCTTCTTACTTTCCCTTTTGTCTTCACTACGGAAAGATAATAGCAAGGTGTTACTGCTGGCTTTACATTTAATGAATCACAATTGAGCTTCTCAGATTCTTGGCATTAGCACATTGAACCACCATTAACCAGTTTCTAAGTATTGTTAGGTATCATTTTCCAGCAGAGAGAAAAGAAGAAGAGAAAAAAAAAAACACAATTGTCTGTATTTCAAATGAAGTGGACTATTTAAAGAGATGCCGAACTTTTTTTTTGCTAGATTTGTATATCAATATCACCAATTCTCCTTATGCAAAATCTGAGCTTTCCATTCATATTTTCTTGTAGTGCACGTGCACTCTAAGCAACGGTTTGCATCGAAGAATTATATGTTTATTTACTTTCAGCAATAAGTGATTGGCAATTCCTTTTTTTTTTTTTTTTTTTTTTTTTGATGCAGTGTTTCTGTAAGTATAGAGTTGTCTGTATTTCACATCAAGAGATCCCAGACTTTTCTTCTAAATTTATTTGTCAATATATCCAATTATTGGCAGTCATTCCCGTAAAATGTGTTATTCCATTCATTCTGTCTCATATTGTGTATGCCACACACCTGACAATGGTTCTACCAATGAACTTTATTTTCATTTACTTGAATTGAAGAAGTGATTTAACATTCTATTTGCTTAATGCGATTGTCTCGGTGACCATGCAGGACAGAGATGAGAGTAAAGACAGTCTTCATAAAGGGTTGCCTGTTATTTCCTTCTCTTTGGGCGATTCTGCTGAATTCCTGTATGGGGCTGAGAGAGATGTTGATATGGCTGAAAAGGTTGTACTTGAATCTGGTGATGTTTTGCTGTTTGGTGGCAAGTCCAGGCTTATATTTCATGGTGTGTCGTGTGTTCAGGTCAACACAGCACCTAAGCTTCTGATTGAGGATACCAAGCTCAAGCCTGGACGGCTCAATCTCACATTCAGGCAATATTGACATGCATGTTTCCTTTGGAATCTATAGCCGGTATAGATAGTTTCCTCGTCTGTTTTTCGAAACATGATATGACTCTGTTTGCATCATGTCCTGTATATATTTAGATTAAAATCAACAAAACTAGATGTTTTCATGTTGCTTGAGTTAAGTTGAAGCTGGACTTCTTACTGGTCAAACTTTTGCTCTGGTAAGACTACAACATTCTTAATCAACCCACTTCTCAGAGAGAAGGTCACTGGTTAAAATGACTGTTGGATTTCCAAAAAAAAAAGGAAAAACTTAGGGAAGCCTGCCCAAAAGAAAGGACTGTTGGAAATTGGGCATTATAGCATTCAAGAAAAAGGAAAAGAAGAAGAAAATAAGTGTGTTGATAATATCTCATGCATGACTCTTGCTCCTAGTTATGGAGCTTCTTAACACCTGACACTTTATTAACTGCACGAACTGTAATATACTGTAAAGCTCCAGCGTCAACTTGCCCTTCTTCTGTATGTATCTAATCAAAAGCTAGAGGGGAGGGAATCTGGATCATCATTTGCATAATCCTTAGGGTCTGTCGTTTTGTGGATCAAAGATTTATACGAAAATTTATATTTTTTAAGATAAATATTTTTTGAGTAACATTTGGATAGAAAAATAGTTTATTCATTATCTTTTATGCATCAGAAAGTGATCTTGAAATATATAATCTATATTCTTCTGCATTACTATTTTTCTGAGTAAATTGCTAAAATTTATTCATATTTTTTATAATATTTTTTATGCTTTTTAGATTTGAAGAAAATAGATGATTGAATTATTGGGCATTGAATGATGGGGGCATTGAAAATAAGAATGGAATATTTTAGGAATAAAATTAAATACCTACTTTACTGATTGACGGAAAAATGATTTAGCAATCCTCTAGATAGATAAGATTTTTCCATCATTTTATGGGTAAATGCTACTCATAGAAAGTAACATACTTATCTTGAAAAGTGTGAGAACATAAATAAGTTGGTCAATAGAAAAGTTGATCAACTTTTCGATAATATTTATCCATAAAAGAATGGGCCTCTAAGGGTCTATTTTTTTGCATGTAAAAAATTTACTTGAAAATTTATATTTTTCTATGTAAATATTTTTTAGATAATATTTAGAAAAAAAATAATTTATCTGTGTTCTTTTATGCATGGAAAAGTTGCTTCGAAATCTATTATCCATGTTCTTTGCATTACTATTTTTTCGGATAAGTTATTAAAATTTATTCATATTTTTCATAATATTTTTTATAATTTTTAGATTTGGAGAAAATGGGTAACCGAGTTATTAAGCATTGAATGATGAGGATATTGAAAATAAGGATAGATATTTTAGGTATAAAATTAAATATATATTTTAATGATCGATGGAAAAATGATTTAGTTCTCTAGGTGGATAAGATTTTTTTCGTAAATGCTATCCATGGTAAAATAACTTTTCTATCTTGAAAGATATAAGAACATGTAAGTTGGTCTACAAGAAAATAAATCAATTTTCTTATCATATTTAACCACAAAAAAGGGCTCTAAATTTATTTTGGCTATGAGTCAGACGAAATAGCTTGCAAGAAAAAGCAGGCGTTAAGGATGTTCAGCCAACAAAAAATCCTTCCAAAATAAAGAGTCTTCGTCATCTCCAACTTCGACTCTCAGCAAGGCAAGGCCAAGTTTCTAAGACCAACCGTCGATATTCCCATTCTTTTTCTATACCATTCATATGAAGTGAGACTCCAAGGTAACCTGCCCTCGAAAGTGCTTTTCCCTCATGTCGAGCTTCGAATCATTCATCTCCTCCACTGCTTTCTTGTTTACCACATGTCGCTATGAGTATTACTTGGGAATTTTCAGACCAACCTACCATCATTGGATCCCACTGATCAGCTAACAAGATGTTTGGTCTCTGATTTTACCCTTTCTGTACCTGATCTAGATCCTGATCTGTGTGACTTAGATTTGAGGTAGGCTCATAAGATCTAGCCATGACTTCAACAGCCTAGCGGGGTCTGCTACCACACTACAAGAGAGGAACAAGGGACCGTACAGCAAAAGACAACCAAACTTACCGGACAGAGACAGGGCAAGCTCGTTTTACCGGGGCATGAGCAAGCATGCGCGTCGACTTTATCTTCTCGACCAAACTCAATTTTACACCCACCTACTGGACCGTAGAGTGAAATTGATCCGAAGTCAGTGTACGAAACAATATAACTAAAAGTGTCCCTTGGTGGTCCCTCTTCCAAGTTTGTCTTCCTTCTCGAGGAGTGTGACTTGATTGTCGACGCCAATTGGTGCGAATATCATCCCCAAATCCGGGCAAGTGTCAAGTATCGTGCCCTCCAAGTCAAAGTCTTGCCTCCATCAAAACAAAGTGCCTTGCACAACCACTGTAATCCTCTCCTATTCTGGTCGATGGAGTTCTCGATCAAAGAGTTCCGAGAGAAGTTGAATTTGAATAAATAAGACAAAAAAAAGTTAGATAGATACAAATCACTGCATCTCATCCATTCATTGCACATATTTTAGTTGAGGGGGCAATTAAACAGGGTGGCAGCTAGCCGAGTCGATCTCTATCCCCTTGCCCCATCAAAACAACTTATGTTGGGCAAGATGCCTCTACTTCAATTATTAAAGTATACGCTGGGTTGAGACAAGTGATAAGGCTCATGGCTCAGACTTTCGTGTATTACTGTTGCACCAAACACGCACGACGTTATATGTAAACTTTCATTTCCTCTGCATGGTTCAGCCACCGATGCTACCGTACTCCCTTCACCCGTTCATTACCGTGGAGCTCTGTGCTTGTACTTCGAGCTCAGAGTTCTATTAACGAAACAGACAGATTATTGCATTTTTTTAGAAAAAATGCTATGGAGCTATGGAGGGCATGATGCCGCACCGCTGGAGACAAAGGACAGCTCACCAACCCTATTGCACATATAATATTAATATTACATCTATCTATTCGAGATGATTTTTTTTTTTAATTCTTTTTTTTCTTTCTTACATATTTTCTTTCATTTGCCGTTCTACTTTGATGGCCTTAAGGGATGTCTGTGTGTCTGTCCGTTTATTTTTAAAATAATTCTTCTTTCATTACGGATAAATTTTTTATTACCATGGATCGCTTACCTGTCCAAATTTGTATATCTATAATATCATCATATTTTACTTGGAGCGTATAATGACATGGAGGTGGTTTTGAGTGCGGTGGTTTCCTTGATGGGAATGGAGGCCGCTTTTGGTCGTTTTCATGAGGTCGGGACTGGCGATCTGCCGGCCTAATGGACCCTACGAATGGTGAAATCCCATATTAAGCTGGATATGATATTAATTATGAGTGGTTGAATAAGTGTCGCCAAGTGCTAACCCAGTTGGATGTGCAGTGTGTCAGCTACTTTTATGTGGGGCAACCGTGAGGTCAACGAAGTCATGGAAGGGACATGGTCTTCTAGCATGAATCTATTTTGGTATTTGTCCTCTTTTGGTGTGATGATTTTCACAAAGGCACTATCCATTTTTTCTTGCAATGTTGCCTCATTATACGTGCTCTATCAATTTAATTGCAATATAACTACAAGGTCGTGTGGTTGTTGAAATATGAAATCCTAATATTAGTTTTTTTTAAAGAAAAGGAGAAATACCTACGGGTAGCATCACTCAAGTTAGTCGAAAATCTCTGGTTCCTGATCAATTTCTTCCTCTCTTTTTTTTTCTTTTTTTTTTCTTTTTTTTTTTAAAAAAGAATCTGCTAAGCACTTCCATTTCCTTCCGGAATCAAGAGTATTTTCATAGAGCAAAACAAATCACTAATTCTTGGAAAAAACTAACATGGACACAATTCATCCACAGCTTGATACATGTCCTCGTCAAACGAAATCAGGGCGATCTTCAAGTCGTTGCTATCTAGATTTTTGTGACTAAGCTAAAAAAATTCTGAAATTTTCTACCAACAAGATGATAAATAGCTAGCCATTCCCAGCTTCACTCTTCAACTCAGTGAGATCTATAATCTTAACAAGCTCCATAATGTGTGAATCATTATTTTTTAACAATTCGAGCAAGCTTCCATGGCCTTTGAAGAAAAAATTTGAATGTATTCTCTCAGACGGTAAGTATCCACATTTGCCTATAAATTCTAAATTTTTCGAGATTCTTCAGATAAATGAAAACTTACTTCACATACTCTTCCTCTAAGATTAATCCTATATAAACTGAAATCTCTCTCTCCTCCATCAGCAAAGTTCGAAGCAATCTTGATCTCGTCGAAAGCATCGCCTCTCATAGGGCATCTACTAGATCTTCATTTTCCATCTCATTATCTCTATTCACTATACTGCTAAATTTCTTTTGAGAGCTCAGATCTCTTTAAGTTATTTCTATGAAAAACTGACTTAGACATTGGATCGAGGGTCCACAACTAGGAAAATCCTGCAGTGTGAAGATCTTCTTATCTATGGTGGTTTTGCAAGATCCACTATAAAGAATTGGCCATGGATTCAAGATCGAATTTTGATTCAGAGATCTCAACTAGCCATCCTATGATCGCCATCCCCCTCTCTCGTCATAAGTTCCAACTAGTCAGCCTGAGTTCCAACGGCAACATTAATAAAAAAAATTATCACCCTCTTGAGGTTCTATATAGGTCCCATTTTAATTTATATACATCTTCATAGTTTTTTTGAGGTCCTATAACTTGAAAGAAATGGTAGGATCTTTCTCCACAAGCAGTGCTCTATCTTCTCAGTCCTCGAGAAAACCCTCCATGCATTTCATCTTTAGGGGAATCCCCGGTCTTTAAAAATTAGAAGGGCCCAAAAAAAATCTTTTTTTCTTCCAACTTTGGCATGAGCCAATCACCGTAGGCAGTGTGCACGGGCTGCACCACCTGCGATACATAAAGTATTTCCCTTTATGGATGAGGATAAGCCGAGCGAGAAGGGTTGAGAGCTGCACTAAATCCACGAGTGATACCAAATGGATGGCCAAAGTTTGTTTCACGTAATATGATATGTGGGGTGCGATGTCATGGTATCGTGGTGATATGCATCTTTCTTTTTATCATCATTGGAAAATGAATAACAATAAACAGGTCTTTCAACCAATTAATCTTCCTTTACCAATACAAATGTTGAGAAAAATGATTTGAGATTGGATCCACAATAAGTCTAGAGCAAGGTTTAAGATGACGAACGAAAACCAACAAACCTAAGAATAGTCCAAACCGAATCCAGACGGAGAAGATATGCACAAAAGAAGATCGGAGTGAGGTAGTCGATCCTCGGGCTTGCCAAAGGGGCTCACAAACAATGCTGGTCAGCGGCAACGTGGCCCTGGCCGATAGTGCACGACGGTGCTAGGCCAACCGCACGCTGGGTTGGCCAAGCGCACGAGCGTGCGAGGGGGTGTGTGCGAGGGCGCACAAGGGCCGCACGGGAGCAGGCCATGCAAGCACCAAGCCCATGCGGTCCATCGTGGACTAAAAGTCTGCAGCAACCTGCATGGATCGGGATTCTGATTTCCAACCATTTCACATGGTCTACAGTACTATTCCATGGACCAGTCATGATTCGATGGCTCTGGTTCGAGCAGGTCGCAATCAAATGGCTGGGGCTTTGATCTGACATGATCAATGCTATTTTGCACGATCCGATGGCTAGGAGAGCTTTCGATCATGATCCGACAGTCCAGACTCAATCCTAGCTTGATCAGAAGATTGTGTGCATGATCTGACGGTCCAAGAGGGAGCCGATTGTAATCGGATAGTTCAGAATTGATCATGGATGTGTTTGGGATTGAATTTCCTACTGGAATACTATTTTTGAATTTTTGAAGTCTATATAACTCTAATTGACGAACCATTTATTACATCAAAAAGCTGATGATGTCTTGAGGGTGTTGAGAGGCTTCTTGAGAGGTTTAAGAGAGCTTTTATAAGAATTTTAAGCTTTCTTATTGAGAGACTCTTATACAAGAGTTGAGTTGTAAGTTTTTCTTGTATTGTTTGATTTTTCTTTCTCTCATAATAAAATTTGCATGTCCCATAGAGATTGATCTTGGTCTGATCTACGTATACTTGATTATGTGCTCTCTTATCTTATATTTTTCTTTTTTTCTCTTGTGGTATCCATACGTGATCGAGTACAATGTAAGTAGTATCAAGAAGGTCTTATGGTTATGATATCCTGGCCAGACTTCTACAATAATCGATATTAGAGTAAGTTAATATCCTAATAATTAATATTAGAGCTAGATGATGCCAACGTACATGGTTGTCTAGATCATGATGGTGTTGATCAAGATCAAAGAAGATGGAAAAGACAAGCATAATTAAGGTAGAGATCAGCTGGTTTGATGAAAAGAACAATTTCTTCTTATAGCAAGTGAGGGTGAAGGACGTGTTCATCCAATATGATTTGATCGATGCTCTTTTGAATGAAAAAAAACCTGACACCATAGAGGAGAGGACCTGAAAGCGACTGCAGATGTAGATAGTGAGTACCATCCGTATGTACCTAGCGGATGAGGTGGTGATCCATGTATTTGGCATGACTTTCTCGATGGTGCTGTGGTCAAAGTTCGAAGAGTTGTACATGGTGAGGTCCCTCACCAACATCCTCTTTCTTTAGAAGTAGTTCTATCAATTATGGATGATCGAGGGATAGAGCGTACAGGAGTATCTCAGTCATTTTCAGAAGATTCTCATCGATCTTCTCAGTGTATATGAGAAAGTTGAGGGAAAAATCTAGGCATTGATCTTGCTAGTGTCACTTTCCTCTTCGTATGAGTCCTTGATGACTACTCTTTTAGTATGAAAGAGCACCATCAAGATGGATAAGATCACTACGATAATTTTCTAAAGCAAGATTTTTAGGAGAGAGAATCCAGCTTCGAGCTTAGATGGTGGCAGCTCAATTTTAGCAATTTTTGGAGGAGCAATGGCAGCAAACGGAGCGGCAGAAAATTGCGAGGAGAATGATCCAGGTCTAAGATGAGGGATCCTAGCAAGATCAGATGCTACCGATATGACGAGTTGGGGCATCGTGTCAGAGATTGCCCATAGCTCTGAGATCAGATGAGGACTACTGCAACGACGGCCAGTAGTGAGTCAGATGTCCTAGAGATACTAACGAGGTATCTACTTCTTTTCAATAGTAGATTTTAGATTCTGTATACATATATCATGTTTATTATAGAGAAGAATAGTTTGACTTCCTAGAGAGCAATGAGGGCATTGTTCATCTACTGGATGGATCGAGCTATGCGATCAGAGGCATCAAAACGATCAGCTAGAGGATACATGATGGTGCAGTGAGAAAATTGGAAGAGGTTCGATATATTTTCAATTTCAGATGGAATCTTATCTCACTGAGCAGACTGGATTCAAAAGGCTACATGTTGTTAGCTAGTGATAGAATCCTGAAGGTCATGCACGATGATAGGATTGTTCTAGAAGAAAAAAAGAAGATAAGAGGACATTACTATCTGGTAGGGAGCCTAATGCAAGATGGAGCTTCAGAAGCCAAAGGGAGCTTAGTGTGAGGTGGAGCTCCAGATGAAAGTGGATCGGATATAGGATGTGAGACTCGAGAGGATGAGAGGCGACATCGTAGAGTAAAATTTTTATTACTATAGGAGGCTATCCCGAGTAGGTCTCAAGCCAGGAGGATCACAGGAATTGACGAAGATGGGATCAAGCGGTCTAGCTTGACTCCCATGTTTGCCCATCCATGAGACAGCAGACATGCCCTAGGATGTGGGGGCGAGATGGATCACAAGCTCTCAGAGTCAAATAAAGATCGAATATCAATTCGAGATGAAGATTGTTGAAAAAAATACCTCAAGATTCGGTCCATAATAAGCCCAAAATGAGGTCAAAAATGACGAACGGAGTCCAACGATTCTAAAAGTAGCCTAAACAGAGTCTAGATAAAGAAGATATGTACAAAAAAAGATCGAAGTGGGATAGCTGGCTCTCGGGCCTACTAGAGGGGCCCATAGGTGGCATTGGCAAGCGGCAGCATGGCCTAGGCTAGCAGTACGCAGCGATGTTGGGCCGACTAGGCATGCAAGCACATGCAGATCATGCGGGAGTAGGTCACACAGGCACTAGGCCCCATACAGTCCATCATGGATCAGGATTTTGATTCCCAATCATTTCATGTGGTCCACGGCACTGTTTCATGGACCGATCACGATCCGATGGCTGGGGCTTTGATCTGGCATGATCAGTACTATTTTGCATGATCTGACGGTCAAGAGAGCTTCTGATCATGATCTGGCAATCTAGACTTAACCCTAGCTTGATCAGAAGACTGTGTGTGCGATCCAATGGTTCGAAAGAGAGGCAGTCATAATCGGTCGGTCCAGAATTGATCTCGGATGTGTTTGAAACTGGATTTTCTACTAGAAACTATTTTTGAGTTTCTGGAGTCTATATAACTCCAATTGATAAATGATTTATTACGTTGGAAAATTGGTGACGTCCCAAAGGATGCTTAGAAGCTTTTTAAGAGATTTAAGAGAGCTTTTATGAGAATTTTGGTGCTTCTTATTGAAAGACTCTTGTACAAGGATCAAGTGGTAAGTTTTTCTTACATTGTTTGATTTTTCTTTCTCTCATAATGAAGTTTGCATGCCCCATAGAGATAGACCTTAGTCTAATCCATATTTACTTGATTGTGTGTTCTTTTATTTTGTATTCTTCTTTTTTCTCTTGCAGTATTCATGTTAGGATTTGTGATGCTCCCAAGCCTTGGAAGGCCACAAGAGAAGCCAGGATATTGGCTCTAGGAGTCTAGGATGGGTGTGAGTCTTAAGGCTAGGATAGAAATTATCCAAGAATGAAGGTGGCATGTAGCCCTGCACGGACTTGAGGTTCAGATGTGAAGACCTTAAGGGGCTTGGTAGGTGCTCCAGAGATCTGGGACACAAGGTGGAGCAAAGAACCAAAATCAGGAGAAGAATCAGTCGAGATAAGGGGCTGACACACAAACGGACTGGCTTGAATATGCAGTCAAGCTGGTTTGAGCTAAGACCGAACCGACTCAGGGTGCAGTCGAGTCGACTATCTCAGGCAGACAAAAGACAGGATTTGGGCAATACACAGTTCAGCCAACTCGACTACTGATAGAGCCAGCTCGATGATGGCGAATAGAATTGGATGGAATTTTCTGTTTGGGATCTTAAGGTCTAGTCCAATAAGATCTTAAGATGGCTAACATATGTATGGGTCGAGTTTAAATCCAGGGGATGAGAGCATGAGAGACATAGATGTACATGGGCTCGATGAGTGCTTTCATATATTGAATTAGCGAGAAAAATTTTTGGTCAAACCTAATATTTATGTATAAATACATAGGATGTATTAGGATTTTAGAATGTGAATTGGAATATAGATCTTTTCTCTCTCAATCTCTCTTCTCTCTTCTCTCTAGAGTTGCCACGCCAAGGGGGGCACCTTCCTCAAGTCCAAGGAGGGAGGCGCCCCATCATAGATCTAAATTGGTGGATCAGTGGTTTGCTATCCTTAGAGAATGTAGAAAGATCTCCTCAGGTCCATGCTAAAGATCAAAAATTTTCACAACATGGTATCAAAGATAGGTGATGCGCTAACACTTGGTATCAGAGCTAGGTGATTCCATGGTGATGCGCTAACATTTGGTATCAAAGCTTGATGATGCATGAAAGCGAAGAAGAAGTCATACAGAAAAAAATTAAAAATTTGCATAAGTATTTCACAGTATGTCTCAGATCTATCTTTGTTATTACTGTAGTTTGGCCAATCGAGAGCAGCGAGTTGAAGGTGGAGGCTGAGAGGATTAATAGAAAGGATTTTTTCTAGGGTGGAAGGTTTGGATGCATGATTTTTTGATCGATCTTGGTTGGAGAGATCGGAATGTATGACGAGTGACGGAGTTCTTTAGAAAGATGGATAGTGTAGGACTATTTGATGGATGAAGAGAGATTTTTCAAGGAATAATGGTCGAAGGAAAGCTGAAGAAGTGACTATACGTCCTTCGGTTGCAAGAAGATAGGAGAAGTAGTGGAGATGTATTCAACAGTTCGACCAAAGCATGAATTTACGAAGCCTTAGAGGTAATGGAGATGGATGATCTATGGAGGTTTAGTAGGCCAGTGCTGGATGGCTGATCTTGGATCATGTTTCTTCTACAAGAGCACCAGGAAGAGTTGCAATTAAGATGAAGGATGGTTTGTATATAGCAAGAGAGGACTCGGATACCTATAAGAAGATGATGTTGAGATAAGGTAGGGAGTGCTGGAGTGCTGCAGTAGTACTTTCCTAAAAACATGGGGTTGAGAGAGGCTCGATGGTGCAGTAGCCGAGGGAGGTATCTCAGTAGAGAGTGTTAAGAGGCATCTTAGGAAGACTGGAAGCAAGTCTCAGGGAGAGCCAGGAAGTCTCATGAGCCTTAGAATGAGATAGATGGGTCTGAGCCCAGGATAAGGTTTGAGCTGCAGTTCCTTCGGGCATAACTGAAATGATGACTGGTGCAGAAGCTAAAGAGAAGACGGCTAGGATGAAATTTTTTAGGATTCAGTCGTTGGATTTAGAAGAGTTGGATGAGCTCTTGGATTTTGAAGGTGCCTGCGGGTTGTGGAGGTATCCAAGATAGTTTCAAAGGGGTTCGTAGAGTGTGGAGGGTCCGAAAAAGCAGCGACTGTGTTCGAGGTGTAGCAGCAGGCCCAGTAGTGCAGCATTGGATGGTTGGTCTCGAATGACTCAATTACAGAATCAAGATCTTCTGTAGCATCAGGTGGACTTCGGTTTCAAATAGAGCACCAAGCAGAGGTGGCTTCACCGGTGGAGATGTGACACGAGTTCAGAACAGAGGAGTGCAAGAGAACCAATATCATAGCACCAATGCCGAAGATGCATAGTTTCAGATAGAGCGGCATGTGTAGGAAAGACTGGTGAAGTTTCAAGGAGACTATGTTAGGATATGCAGCGAGTGCCGGTATAGGAACGTTGTGAGATCTCAAGAAAAGTCCAGGATAATTGATGTAGTTGCTAAGTAGAAGAGTTCCTAAAATTTTTAGGGTGGTGCATAGATGCAAGCCAAGATCTTCAGCGGTGGAGGCGGTCATCCCAAAGGTCTCTAAGGATGCACAACAGCTGAAGAGAATTGGCGGAGGCGATATTTGCATAAGAGGCTATCAAGGTGAGTAGCGACAGTGAAATCGTGAAAGAGAGTATTTCCAGGATTTGCCAAGGCTTAGGGCACCAAGGTAGAGATTATTAGGATTTATAGTGCTCCCAAGCCTTGGGAGGGCATAGGTGGAGCCAGGGAGTTAACTCTGGGAGTCTAGGATAGGTGTGAGACTTAGGGCTAGGACATGAGTTGTCCTAGGATGAATGTGGCATATAGCCCTACACGGACTTGAGGTTTAAGTGTGAGAACCTTGAGGGGCTTGGTAGGTGCTCCGAAGACTTGGGACATAAGGTAGAGCAAAGGATCAAAGCCAAGAGAAGAATCAGCCAAAATAAGAGACTGCGGACTAGCTTGGATACACAGTCGGGCCGGCTTGGGTTGAGATTGAGCCGACTCGAGATGCGATTGAGTCGGCTGTCTTAGATAGATAAAAGACAGGGTTTGGACGATATGCAATCGAGCCAGCTTGGCTTCTTATAGAGCCGGCTCGACAGTGGTGAATAGAACTGGATGGAATTTTCTATTTGGGATCTTAAGACCTGGTCCAATAAGGTCTTAAGATGGCTAACACATATATGGGTCGGATTTAGATCCAGACGATGAGAGCATGGAAGATATGGGTGTACATGGGCTCGGTGAGTGCTTTCATGTTGGGTTAGCCAAGAGAGTTTTTGGTCAGGCCTAATATATTTGTATAAATACATAGGATATATTAGGATTTCAGAACATGGATTAGAATACAGATCCTTTCTCTCTCAATCTCTCTTCTCTCTAGAGTTGCTGTCCCAAGAGAAGTGCCTTCCTCAAGTCCAAGAAGGGAAGCATCCCATTATAGATCTAAATTGATAGATCGGTGGTTTGCTGACCTTAGAGAATATCAAAGATCTCCTCAGGTCTATGTTAAAGATCAGCGATTTTCGCAACATAGTATCAGAGCTAGGTGATGCCATGATGATACGCTAACAATCCATACATAATCGAGTGTAATGCAAGTGGTATCAAGAAGGTCTTATGGTTGTGGTATCCTAGCTAGACTCCTACAATAATCGATATCAGAGTTAGTTGATATCCTAACATCAAAAAATAAGAAAAATATAATTTACAAAATTATAGTTCTCAAGAAAAAAAAAGAAATATATCACAACCTATTAGGCATAGAAAACTCACTATATGCGGTCTTTCACACATTAGCAAGTGTCTTAATGGGTATTACTTAAGCATCATACACAAGATGGTCTAGGCTAGCTATCGATAATCTATTATATATATGAAATAATATTCTATGAAGAAGTATCATGATGTTACTATTTCAACACCTTAGATGATTTTAATTATGCTTCGTAGATTATTATTTTATTATCTATAATAATTTAAATATTATTTTTAAATAATAATAAAATAAAATTTTAAAAACTAAAAAAATAATATTTAAAAAATAAAAATAGAAAAGAGATAAGAGATGAAAAATATTTTAAAAAATATTATTTTTAAAAATAAAATATTATAAAATAGTAATAATATTTTAAAAAAATATTAATTTATTATTATTTTAAAAAGATAGCATATCATTTGCTAATTTTAAAAATAATAACATATTAATTTATTATTTTAAAAATAATATTTTTATTATTTTTTAAAAAAATAATATATTTTAATATTTGAATCGATCCATCGGATCAGATCAAATCAAATTAAATAAATTATTCATAAATAAGGCACGGTGCTCCATTGATTTGAAAGGCAAATCTCTAAATTTAATAGCCTTTAAAAGCTTGGAGAAGGTACGAGAAGAAGTAAGGAGATGGAGGTATGATCGGGATCGATGTTTGCCAAGAGAGAGGGAGAGTCATGGTAGGACAGTATTAGCGAGTGCGAAGAAGGTATAATAATAGAAAGGATGAAGAAAAAATAATAATAAAATATTATTTTATAAAAAAATAAAGAGAAGAAAGAAAAGAAGAGAGAGTTTCTCTCTCTTCCTTCAGTGATGTTGCTAGAGGCGGCAGTACCGATAGGGTGTCGGAGAGTATGATCAGGATCGACATTTGGAGAGAGAAAGAGCAATGATGGGATAGTAGAGAGGTGGGGTGGCACCGACAGGCATGAAGAATGTACGAGAAGAAGAGAGAGGGTGAAAGTATGATGGAGATTGGCATTTATCGAGAAAGAAGAAAGTCGTAGTAGGATGATAGGGGTGCAATGGTACCGACTGGTGCATAGACGATATAAAAATAGAAAAAAAATAAAATAAAATATTTTTTATAAAATAATAAAAATATATCATATATATATATATATATATATATATATATATATATATATATATATATATATATATGTAAAATAAATAAATAAAATATTAAAAAAATAAAAAATATTTATTATTAAAAAATTTAATAATTATGTAACGTATGGATGTTCGACTAGTTTATATTTATTTCGTAACAAGAGGGAGTCTACAGGTTGTTTCGCATGATTTTCTATCAAATTAAAAAGCTTGAGGAAACGAAATGCTGGAGTTGGTTTTATCGTTATAAACTTCGTGCATCCTTCGTTCCACTTGCTGAACTCTGAGTTGGTCGGGAAGCGCCTGCGGCTGCAACTGCCCGCTTCCAGTTAATTTGGCTTGAAGGAGATTCAGCAACGGTGGTCCAATGGATAACATCCGAACGAAATGAACTTCTCTATATTTCAGTAAACCTCCATGCTTTGATAGGCGATATCACCCTGCTTACAGCTCCCTTGCAAGCTTTCTTTGTTTCTCATGTTTTTCGTCAGACGAACCAACTAGCTGATCTTCTCGCAGGAAGTTTTACCAGTGCTGACGTCCATATATATGCTGAGCTCCGAGAAAGTATCCAAAACCTCATATTCGCTGATGCTGCTGGCGTTTGTTTATTTCGTCCCTAGTCCTCTGCTTTTTGTTTTGGTTTCTTTTGGTTGTTCAGGTATGTTGACCCCCCAGTATAACAAACAAAAAAAAAAAAAAAATTTGAAGAAGAAGAAAGCTTGAGGAAATGATGAGTACTGTGTGGATTCTCTGGAGTCTAGACCGCACTGACGTGTGTTTTTTTTTTTTTTGTGGTTGTGAAAACGTTGTGTCCGTTGGTCACCAACTTTGTTCAGAATAAAAGCAGGATTTACAGAGTTTAGCTAAAGGGTGCTAAAAAAGTGGGGGGACACATCACATGAATAGATGGTCTACTGTTTGTGTCCCCTTGCACATAACGCTAGCTTGATCTCCATCCTAGCCTTCCTTTCTTTCTTGGTCTGCATACTCTGGGCGGTGAGGCTACCAAGAGTAGAGGAACACGAGATCTTTTCATGGCCTCATCTTGCGACATCTTATTGGTGCAAGAATCGAAAGTGTCCTCTCCTTCTCCCTCTTTCCTTCACTCTCTTGGCGGATCAAGGTTGAGTGGTTGGGCACACTTGAACTCTATTGGCTCTTCAGGAGGCATTTTAATTGGTTGGAACACCCGACTTTTTCCCTCAGAACAACCATCTCAGGAAGCTTTTCCTTAATGGGTGCTACATTGTCTTGCTTTGTGAAAAGACCTTGCTGCAACTTCTCTCTCTGGACCCAAACACTCACTGCTTAGAAACACTTTCTTCCATGAACTTACAAATATCCGCAGTGGCATTCCTGGAGCTTGGCTTCTTGGGGGCGACTTCAACATCACCAAGCCCGTGATTGATAGACAAGGTAATCCTCAATGCATAAGAGAGAATCTTTTGTTTTAGGATTTTATTTCTTCTCTTGGGCTGATGGACTTGGATTTAAAGGGACGTAGCTTCACATGGAGTAATGATAGAGATCATCCCTCGATGGCACGCCTTTACCGCTTCCTTCTATCCGCCAAATGGGAAGATTTATTCCCGACATCCATGCAGATGGCCTTAAACAACATTTATATCGCTGTGGCTGTGCATTGCAAACTCAAGTTTCAGATCTCTAACATCTTTCGTTTTGAGGCTTGGTGGGCTTAAGGATCCAGATCTGGAGGCTATTGTTATTAGCTGTTGGACTCCAATCAGGGGAGCCACAAATCCAGCTGCTGCTTGGGTTAACGATTTGAGGAACCTTCAGGCCACTCGTCGATCCTGGGCCAAGAAAAAGAAAGCCTCCAACAATGAACATAAGGAAAAATTACTGCATGATGCGGAGATACTCAACGAGGAGGAAAGTGTGGACTTGATGGCTCATGAACTTGTCACTAAAATAATCTTTAAAAAGTCTTTGGAAGATTTATATGCAAAAAAAGAGCTATATTGGAAATAGAGGGCTAAAATAACTTGGCTCAAAGAAGCGGACCGCAATTTATCTTACTTTCATAAAGTAGCCTCTACAAGGAAAAGATGGAATGAAATCTCGTGCTTGCTCGATGAAGAGGTGGAATACCATAGTCATGAAGCCGTGAACTCTAAATTGCAATCTTTCTTCAAAGTCCTTTTTGGTGTCTGTCCTACTCCATATTCTATTAACTGGGACCTTCTCTATAACAGCCAGGCAATTGATCTTAGTGATTTAGATGCCGAATTTTCCACCGAAGAGATCAAAAGAGCTTCTTTTCTTCATATGGTGACATGAAAGCTTTTGGCCCTGATGGTTTCACTTTTATTTTTTCAAGATGTTCAGGAAATTATCAGTGATGATATTTTGGTGCTCTTCGAAGATTTCTTCACGGGTTCTATTGAGATTGACAGGCCTAATTATGCTTATATTACTCTATTTCTAAAAAAGATGGCACCTTACTGCTCGTGACATTAGATCTATCAATTTACTAAACAGCTTATATAAAATTATTGCTAAGGTGCTTGCGGATCAACTTGCCAAGTTCTCCCTTCTTTGATTCATGAAGCACAATCTGCCTTTGTAAAATTGAGAACTATCCTAGAGAACTTCCTCTATGCACACGGGATGATTTCTTACCACAGAAAATTTGGTCAAAGGGGCATCCTATGCAAACTGAATTTTCAGAAAGCCTTTGACAAATTGAACTGGTGTTTTTTGTTGGATGTTCCGAAGGTGAGAGGGTTCTCCCATGAGATGGATCACTTGGATTAGAAGCCTTCCCAATTCAGCCTTGATTTTTCTCTTAGTCAATGGAAGACCTAGTAATTGGATTAGATGTCCACGGGGGTTGAGAAAAAGGGATCCTTTATCACCATGTCTCTTCATTTTGGCCACTGATGTATTCTCTAAGCTCTTCCTTTGAGCTAGCTCTCCTGATCTCATTGAAGGCATTGGACCCAAAATTGTTTTTATAAGTATTAACTCTTTGTTGATGATACTCTGTTATTTTATGCGAGCAAGAAGGAAAGAATATGGGCAGCAAAAGCTTTACTCTTGGCATTTTAAGGAGCATTTGGTTTGAGAATCAACTTCCATACGAGCCTCACTATTTGCATGAACATGCACCGGCCTCCTTTGCCCTCATGATGAATTGCAAGAAGGTTGCTCTTCCTCTTACTTATCTGAGTCTCCCATTGTCTGATAGGAAGATTCCTTAGCATTGTTGGTTGCCGCTATTGGAAAGGGCCCACTCAAGGTTGGCATCATGGAAAAGAAAGCTTCTATATTAGCATGGAAGACTCACATTAGAGAACTCCATGCTCTCTTCTCTACCTTCTTATTACATGTCTATCTTTAAATTGTCTAAATTGGTCATTGACAAAATTGATCGAATGTGTCATACTTTCCTTTGGAGAGAAAAAGAAAAGATGTACAGTTTTCATTGCCTTGTGAAGTGGGACTCAGTATGCAGATCAAAAGAATAAGGTGGCTCGGGTGTTAAAAATCTCGAGCAGATGAACTGCACTCTACTGGAGAAATGGGCATGGAGATTTAGTTTAGGTAATAATGCTCCTTAGAGAAAACAAATAAAGATTGCTTATTATGTGCTGAGAGCAAAGAAAAGCACTTCTAAAATGTCTCTGTTTTGGAAGGATATTTGTAAACAAGTCACCATATTCTAGCATTGCCTCACCTTTGATTTGAGGAATGGAGCATCTATCGGATCCTAGGAGGATAACTGGTATGGTCCAGCACCTCTTTGTTCCATCTTTTGTGATCCATACCAATTAGCATTAAAAAAGAGGTGCTCGGTAGCTTCTCAATGGTCGAGGAGGTCCTTCTATTGGAATATCAAAATCAGAGGTCCGCTCACTTGGGTCAATATAGATAATTGGCAATTCTCTGATTCAGTCTGGCTTGTTTGAAACCTTCTCGAGTTCTAGATACACCTACTTGGAAATTTAACAAAAATGATATTTTCTCTGTAAATTCCTTCTACGAGTTTATCAACAATAGCGGTCTCGTTTGCCTTTACAGTAAAATAATTTGGAGATCAAAAAGTACCAGAGAAAATCAAGATATATATTTGGCTTGCACTTCGACATTGGCTGCACATTCTGAGGAAAATTGGAAACTACTAACCGCCTTCTTGTTAGACGCCCATTCACTCGGTCCATAGGTAATGCCTTTGCAAATAAGCTTAGAGTTTCACGGCGACCCAACAACTTCCATCACCTTTGGACGGGCTGGAGGAAAGCCAAATTCGCTTTAGCACAACGCCGTGCCATTGATCAACTGGTTGTAGCCTTATGTTGGGAGATATGGTGCGAGCGAAATTCCAGAATTTTCTTAAAGAAGAATTGCTCCACTTTGTCGGTGATGTGTAAAACTCTGCAAACCTTCAAAATGTGGGAGTACCTTTGATCTTCAAAGGCCAAAGACAGTCATCTCATTCTCTGGAATTCTGTTTCTTCTTTAGCAGGGTGCCCTCCTTGAATGCAGTTTACAGGGTGATCCAACTTCATGCAAAGTTTCAGATCAAATAGACCTCAATCCCTGTTTCATTGTCTCCTCTGAGACCCTGTTGATGTCTCCTTTTGATCTCTGGCTGCATCAATCTGACTCGTCTTCCTGTTTCATTGTCTCCGTGAATACTCCACTGTATTGTTCCCGTCTAATAAATCAGGATGGCTGTTTTGCTTCCCTTTCCCTAAAATATAAATACATATGTGTGTGTGTGTGTGTGTGTGTGTAAGATGAATTGTAAAAGTCCCTAGTTTTCCACAACAAACGACATAACAAGCCTCGATATTTAAGATGATTAGAAGCTAGAATTTGTACAAAGAAGATCATCATCATTTGTTTCATTCGCATGAATATTACTTATTATGTAAACCTCGTTATCTTATTGAACTAGAAAAGAGCACAAGTCTCTCTCCCTCTCATCCTCACTCTCACCCATAATATGGTTACCAATCCAGTTGGCACCTGAGTTGGGGATTATTTTGCAAGAAGTTTCAGCCCATTCCAGAAGTGAGTACTGAATTCATCCACCACATGCTTTAGGAGTACCATACCGATCTCAATTCCTCCTTGCTCGTCTTTGCTCTCTGCCACCGATATGGCTCCGGGACCCAAGATGGACGTCACCAAAACCTTCTTCGGTCCTCCCCATCCGAAATCAGTCTCATAAACCCTGAACTTTGGTGAACCCGCAACCGTCATGCATAGCTCAGGCATCACAGGCAGAAGTCCTCGTAGCCACCTCTCCGCATCATCGACAAATCCGTCTTTTGTTCCTTCAATTGCTTTCCCAATTGCCTCCGCCGCCGCTACGAACCCTTCTTCTCCAATAATATCTTCCACCGCTGCCTCGACAAGACTGGGCCCTACACAATTTCCGAAGTACTCCGCCGGGAGTGGCGGTTGCAGTCGTTGCCTGCAATCCACCGGGAATAATAAATAAGCTTTCCTATCACTTGCAACGCCTCTCATCCTAACAAGGCAGACCCATACATAAGCAAACACGACCACGATCGTCGAGCAATGGAACGATGTCTCACGCTCGGCGGCTTTGGCCAGCACCAGTCTCTTGAGCCTTTGAATGTGATCTTGTTTTAAAGAGAACGTGACATGGACCATGTCGGTGAGAGGAATTTCCCCTGATGGTGCGTCATTTTGGAGAGCTTGGAAACTTTTTGCGTCATCAAGGAAAACAGAGTACAGCCCTCGAGGATCGGAGATCAAGGTCCTGTCGAACAGCGGACGTGGCGCCACCGCAGGCATCGAGCCTCCCGACTTGCACGCGGAGGCCCAGGACTTCATGAAATGCATGGAGCTAGAGCCGTCGCATGCAATATGGTGGACCGACACCCCGATGACGATGCCATGATTCGGGAACACGGTCGCCTGTAAGGCTAGCAAAGGCTGAGCGTCGTAGGACTTGGGCAGCTGGGGGACCAACTGCAGGAGCTTGGAGACGTCGCACGCATGGGCGTCGGAGAGATCATGGAAATCACCGTCGTGCTCCGCCACGGTGAAGGGGATGGAGTCCCCATCGACGTAGGATATCTCGTACCGGTCATCGGGGGAGCGACGAAGATTACCGGCGAGAGGGAAGAAGTGCTGCAGGGTGAGAGACAGCGAGGATTTGAGGTTAGGGAGGCCCGAGTCCATGAAATGAGCGGTTGGATGGGGGAAGTCATAGAAGAAAAGGCGCTCGACAGGCTGGTAATGAATTAACCAGATTACGTCGAAGAAGGAGAGGGGGACAGATGCAGGAGCAACCGATCCGGGTGGTGGGGAGACCCGGGAGTTCTCCAGAACTCTGAGTGCTGGGGATTTTGACGCCATTGCAGGACGCCGTTAGCTTCGGGATTTGGTGAATGTCTTCCTTCCCAAAGAACCCAGTGGAATCAAAGTTCGCAAGAAAATGAAATAATTTATAACAGTGCTGATTTCTTAAGAGAAGAAAATCAGAGGAACAACGGAAGCATATGACCAAACTTAGGTAGGACGGGGGTTACCAAATGGCTGCGTTTTTCATTTCCGTGTAAAGTTGCAAAACAAATTTCTATTATCGTGAGATCGGTCCACATTGGCGTCCGGTCTAAGTTGTCATACTAATGGAAAGATCTAGAGTCTGATTAGCTACTCCCCATTCGACCAATGGCCAGTTGCATTCCCCCCTAAATCATTAGTTTTTTTTTGGTAGAAGTAAATCATTAGTTATTGGCTAATGCTCTTGTCTCTGTTCTGCATCGACCAATGCGGCTTTCGGCGTTCTGTTTGAGTTGTATATGGTATGACTTCTCTTTGTGGCTATTTTGGCTCCTGCTGACCAGGCGTACTTGATCCGAATGCTTGAAAATGAAGTTTGTGGTTGAAGCAAATCGAATGATCGATCAATCATGCCGAGCTCGAGTCCTCTCTAGTTATGGATTAAATTCAGACCGTCCGGTTTCATGATCCTTGTCATCTATGTGTGACAGGATGGTCAAATGGCTCTGCAATATACAAGGATCTATGAATCATGATCATTGTTAAATATATGGATGGCCGTGATTATGGAACCAAACTGTCGAGTTTGATCCCGAACTGGAGAGGATTCGGGCTCTACCGTGCAGTCCTGTTGCTTTCATGCAAGAGGTCGAGACTCCAAGGCGGTGTGATCCAAGAAAATTTGGCCCCAATTTCTCTCTTCAAGCGGCAAGATAAGACTTTTTCTGGGGTGGAACAAAATCGAGCGAGCATCAGAAATTTTAGAACAAAGTGGTCCCCACTGTTTTAACATGATGACAGTGAAATTAACCAGAGAGTTAGTCAAGGATGACATATTAAGTAAGACTATTCTGTATTGATCAGTCCGATAAAGCCACGATAATACTTAGCTTGTGCCAAGTCCCGTTATCTTTATGAGAAATTATTGATTAGATCTGTTTATCTTATACCAATTAATAACAAACCAATATATTATTTTAAAAAATAATTTTTTTATTAAAAATAATAAAAATAATTTTTTTATTTAAAACTTTAAATGAAGCATAGATAATCATGTATTTTTTTATCTTTTAGATGATATACTGATTTATTGTTAATTGATTCAAAGTACACGTGGTAGAATAGATCTAACCAATAATCTCATTATCTTCGCCCATCTATTTCATCCTCTAAAAAAAAAAAAAAAAGTCAAGGACGGTTAGTAGTATGAATTTGTTAAATATTTACTTTTCGCAAGCGGATAAGGTATGTTACCAAAAAGAATAAGGCAAGCGAAAAGCACGAAGGAGATGGTTTGCCGACTTGCTATTAAAACACTTTCCATCAACCCTTCTTGCCAAGAACTTTCTTGAAAATAACTGATTAATTATAGCTACATGAAAAGTATTGGTTTTTTTCTCTTTTCTAAGGAAATTTATGAAATAGACAGACAAATCCTCCTGAGTTGATCGGCTACATAACAAGAAAAAAGAAATGAAAATGACTGTACTAAATGTCCATCACATTCAAATAATACATTGATATAGAAATTTCATTAACCACTAATCTTCAAGAAGATATATTTGATTTGAATCAGGTGGGTATGGCATTGGGATTATTAATATGAAACTGTGCGCGAGAGATTATGTCCAGCCCATACGGAAAAATCATTGCAGAAAATTTTTTTATTTTTTTATGGTAAAATAGTATAAAAAAATTATGAATTATTTAAAAATAAATCAATTTACATAGATGAATAGCGTTCAAAACTTCCTTTCCCCATTCTTTTTCTGAGCACATGATGGCACGGACAAAGGCCGGTAGGACTTACATAAAAAATAATAATAATAATAATAATGTAGATGTAGATCGCCGAGGAGGACCTGACGGCAAAGGACACGAAGGATCCATCAAAATAAATTACAAAATTTAATTAATAATAATTATAATTAATTTTTAAAAATATTTTTACATATCTGATATTTTTATATTGGTGTTCATGAATATATACGCAATATGTTAAGAAAGGATTATTACAGCAATATATTTGCGATGTAAATTTTTTTATACTTTTCTAATGCCATAAAAAATCACACGTCATGATCATGATCACGTATTCTTTTTTTATTTTTTTTGGATATTTTTAATAAAAAAAAATTTAAATGGATTAAAAAAAAAAATCAGATTAGCAAAGATCGCTGCTCATAGATGACTAGATAGCTAGACGGTAGCATATTCCATGTGATCAACGCTAGAACTATCTGATCGATTCCAAGGAGAATACGAAGGCACCCATATGGCTGCTCAAGGATGACCAGATAGCTAGACAATAGTATATTCCATGTCCTCGACGCTGTCATCTAGAACTATTTGACCGATTCCAAGGAGAATACGAAGATACCCATATGGCCAATTCCAGTGGTGGAATGAATGTGGGAAGCTTGAATTCAACCCCCAAAGGTAATAAATAAATAAATAAATAATTATTTTTGAGGTAAAGGGAGCGCTGTGAGCCCCAAAATCAAAATTGGGCTGCCCTCTCGGTCTTGCCCGAGATAAAGAATAACCATCGTGCTCCAAATCAGTCAAAGACACTCTTATCATGTCCAATAAATAAATAATTAAAAATTGCTTGAGGATAAATCTTCGCACCTTTCTCTCGTTCATGTAAAGTTAATTTAGCTTACACATAATACATTGGAGAACAATAATTATCCAAAATATCAGCTCAACCTTCTGCTAATTGATTTCCAACCTCCTACCCGAGAGAGGGAATAACAATTCCATCTGCTAATGGCTTACACCTGATCCATCTCTATGACGGTATTCGATGAGATGCTAAAGGGGGTGTAAAGGTCTAGTCCTCCATTGCATTATTATATTGTATGATTGCCGGGTTCCGTGATATATGTGCCAACGGTCATGATTAGGGCAGTAGATCTTTACTCAAGGATCTAAGCACGTTGTAATAACTACTCTTTTCATGTGAGAAATTAAAAAAATCAAAGATGTATCTTGCACGAAAGAAGGATTCTCCATCATTTACATGAATCCACTATTGGATCATCCATCGATCACTTTAAGATCTATGCAGATGGATGAATTATAGCATTCGGAGTGCCCGAGATTGGTCAAATCCTAGCCACAATTCTTTTGTTTTCAAAAGAGTAAACAAGACTTTAGTTACACAAATTATGGGAATTTAAATGCCCATGATACCTTAGTTCCTTTATACTCCTATTTGCAAATAACCCATTCAGAGCACCTCTGACCGATCGAAATAGTACGGCCTATGCCATCTCCATCAGCAGCAAGGACATTTGTGGCTGAGATGATATCATAGAAGACCGGTGATGGTGGTGACGGGGCTATCTTGAAGAATTCCATCATCATGGCGGAAAGTGCCGACCATTGGCTCCAAAGATAGCGCAAGGAGGTGGTGATCAGGGTCTTGGTGCGGTGGCTCGAGATAAGTGCTTGAGATAAGTTTATGCTACGTGCTACTTGGTTTTATTCGATAGGGTGGATGAACGAGAGTATATAAGAGGACTTACAAGATTCTCTCTACCCGGATCTAGCAACAATTTAGTACTTTCTTGGCTTTTGTAAATGGAAATATTTGGAGTCTCCAACATCAATGGAGTGCAAATCATACGTGATCCTAATTGTTAAAAGCTCCTATGAAGGAGATTTTTAATCACTTTGAAATTTGAACTGGGAATAGAAATAGAGGTATTTAAGACTGGTAACACTGGGCAAATGAGGTTTCGGGTTTCATCTTTCATGCAAAAGCATGATTGATCTCCTTTCATCATACAACTCTCAAAATATTTCAAATATTTTATTCATTTATATATCAAAATAATCATTGTATGATTTAACGGTGGATTCGCACGAAGGAAGATGAATCCTTCTTTCCTATGAAAGATATAATCTCTGCCCAGCAAATCACTAATGAACGTGACAGTCCCTTTTTTTGTTAAGGCATGACGCTAGCAATGGTGAATCCTCGTATTGCTATTTTAGGGACATTAAACTGATAAATTTAGCACCCTTAAATGGTAACACTAGGGCTAAGGACCAATAAATTTGGCACTCTTGACCAGTAAAACTAGGACAAAATGGCTGGGTCTGTTCTTGACCAATTGGGGACAAAATAGGTATTAAATTCCTGATGAGCTATTTACATTCTTATGGAATGATGGACAAAAATCCAGTTTGATGACCAGGCCAAAAGATTTACCCAGCAATCACAATATAACATGCTCCAATTAATTGAGATCTTAGGGGTGTAAGCATTACCAAAAAGATTCTTGAAAGAGTGCAATATAGACTCAATATCCTCTTATAATATGAATTGAGTGACATTCTCCGAAAGACATGCAATATAATTCCTCCTCCTTCCTAAAGCCACCTTATGAAAGAATGTGATATTTCTATCTCCCTCCTTAAGCCAAATAATTTTAGCTCTCTGCTTCCAATATAATTCCTCCTTATGATACAACTCCTGTAAATACTTCCTCAAGATTCTTTTAGTCTCAAGTTCTATTAATGAGAGATCGGTACACTCTTCTTTCTTATCAATGATATTCACATCATGCTACAATTTTTCTTTCAGGTCTCCATCCAAGATTCTTTTAGAAGAAGACCACTGTTTCAATGCCAATCCAAGTCTTCTCAAATTATCCACCCAACTTTCTATAGGGTTGGAATACCCCCGTATACTTCTCCAAATGGTAGTAACCACCTCATCTAGATCTTGTTCCTTAAGCCACCAAGACTCAAATCTAAAATTTTTTTTTGAATAAAATTTGGTATTACTTATATAGCCCTATTGGCATATAATCGAAGGCGAAACAAGAAAGTGCTTTCTCCATTGAAGCCAGAAACAAATCCTCCCATTTTGTAGAAAGAAGGAATCTATCTGGCCTTGCTAAGAAAGGATGATCTCTTCTATTACTCCAAGTTTCTTCCTTTAAGATCAAGATCAATGAGGTTTAGCGAGGATATGAAGTCCATAAAAAATAAATTATCTTTGATGCTTTGTTGGTTGCCCCTCCTGTCATTACAAGATTTTGTAATATTGAAGTCACCACCAATAAGCCAAGGCCCTGGCAAAGTGCTCTTGATATTTACCAATTCTTGAAAGAATACATCCCTCTTGTTCCTATTATTAGGACTATAAACAGCTGTTACATAAATAATTGTCTTCAACACCATGCAATATAGGTCAACTATGAGTGTGTATTCTTTTATAATGGAGTTCTTGTGATCAAATATTCTAGAATTTCACTCAATTAGAATTTCTTCAGCCGAGCCAATAGCATCTAAATGTGCCCGACTATCTAATTTAGAACCACGTATAGAACTTAAGAAGGCTGGTGAAGGTGCTGCAATTTTAGATTCTTGTATAAAAATATGTCACAGGAGGAGGACACAACAAAATCTTTAACTGCTCTCCTCCTTTCATTATCTTCGGAACCCCTGACATTCTATGAAATGATAATTATAGCAACACTTGTTTTTCTCCTGATGGCACCCATGTAGAGCACTGCTACCTCCACATAATTAGCAAGCAATGAAACATATGTCATTCGATATATTCGGAATAAGACCAATACCATAACATCTTATGCACACTATAGCTTATCATCATATTCAATAGGAACAACAAAAGTACATCAACCCTATGTTTCCAGCATTGCCTCCCAAAACAAAAATAACTTGACCATACCAAATAGAATTTCATAGCTAATCAAGAACTACCACCACTTGACATAAAAGCACTGCCTTTTCCTTCTCCAGCTCAAGCAATGTATCAATTACTTCCTTGACAACATCCTCTAAAAAAGAAAACCTGCATGCCCTGCCCCATTCCAAGAGTAGGTGTTGTGGGATCGAAGATAGGGGCCGGCAAGGATCAAGATTCAAATCTTCTATTTTATCACTTCTTTTCTTCCGACGAATTAGGATTAACTTTGCAGTTGCCTCCATCACCAAGCCCACTGCCCTTAACCTAGTTGATCTAGCTCCTTGGTCCTGAAGCACGTTGGATGCTTAATTTACCCTAGAAGAAGTCAAGAAAGCAATTTTTTCTTTTAATGGTTACAAATCCCCTGGGCTAGATGGATTTTCCTTCTCATTCCTACAGAGATATTAGGATATCTTAAAAGATGATATCATGGTGCTTATGGAGAAGTTTCATAGAGGGGTTCTTTACTTGAGCCGATTGAACTTTGCCTTCATTTTACTCATTCCCAAGAAGAAAGATACTCTCATTGCACGTGATCTTAGACCAATTAGTCTCCTTAATAGTCTCTACAAAATTATCATGAAAGTCCTTACAAAGCATTTATCCAAGTTCCTCCCCTCTCTAATTGATCAATCTCAATATGCTTTTATTAAAGATCGATACATTGTGGAAAATTTCATGAGCATCCATGAAATGATCTCCTACTGCAAGAGATCAAAGCAAAATGGAATCTTATGTAAATTGGACTTCGAGAAGACATTTGATAAACTAAATTGGAACTTTATTTTTGCAGCTCTCCAAGCTAGCTAGAGGGTTTTTGGACATATGGATAAACTAAATGCATAGTCTTTTATCATCGGCTTCTGTTGCTCTCTTAGTAAGTGGTAGACTAGGAAGATGGATCAAGTGTAAATAAAGACTAAGGCAAGGTGACCCACTCTTTTCAGCTCTTTTTATAATTGCTATAGATGTTTTAGCTAGACTTTTTAAGCAAGCCGGTGCTTTGAGGCTAATCGAAGGAATTGGTAAAAAATAAGAATTCAGAGAAATTAAAATCTTATAGTTTGCTAATGATACATTATTATTTTATGCTGGAAAGAAGAAGAGTATATTGGTTGCTAAAGCATTCCTTTGAGCTTTTGAAGAGGCTTCTAGTCTGAAAATCAACTTCCATAAAAGTTCCATTCTATGTATGAACATGGAAGATAGTGAGGTTTCATTGTTTGCAGATTGGATGAATTGCATGAAAGGATCCTTTCCATTTACATACTTGGGCCTGCCTTTATGTGATAAGAAGTTACCTAAGCAGTATTGGATGCCACTTATTGAGAAGATTAATTCAAGATTGGCTTCCTAGAAAGGTAGAGTCCCATCTAATTGGGGTTGTAGGCTAACATTAGTTAATTCTATCCTAACTATATTGCCCTCATATTATATGTCTATTTTCAAGTTGCCTAATGGATCATCAATAGAATTGAGAAAATTAGAAAAGCCTTTTTTTGGAGAGGAAAAGAAAGTATAACTGGATTTCATTGCTTAGAAAGTTGGGATAGAGTTTGCAAAACTAAAGAACAAGGAGGATTGGAAATCAAAAATATTGAGTAGATGGATCAAGTTCTTCTTACCAAATGGGTTTGAAAATTTTTAGAAGGCTCTGAAAAGTAGGTAAAAGCAAATCAATAGTGCCTACCATAAAAGGTAAAAGTTTGGTATGAGATTGAGAAAAAGTCTAGTTATACTATCACCTATTTGGAGAGATATTAGTAGGCAGGAGGGTACCTTTTGAAACTGCATTTTTTCAAGCTTGGGAATAGACATGGCATCCGCTTCTGGGAGGATTCATGGTTAGACTTGGTACCACTTTGCTCTTATTTTGCAGGCTTATATAATAAAGTAGTTAAGTATAATACTGATGTGATCACTTATTGGAGTTGGAGATCTTTATTAGACTACAAGAACCTTTTTCACAGGAAGAGACAAGACAATTGGAGGATCTTTATGAGATTCCTATCTTGGTTAAAGCCTCGAGAGTTGTTGACGTCCTGATATGAAAATTAATCCTAAATGGTATATATTTTGTTAATTCGTACTATAATTTTTTGAACAATGATGACTTGAAATGCGCCTACCATAAGACTATTTGGAGAGCAGCTATTCTAGAAAAAAAAGTATTTCTTTGGCTTGCATTAAGGAACAAGCTTCAAACAGTAGAAGTGTTAACCCAAAAAAGATGGAATGCTAGTGCAGGTTGTCCCTTGTGTGGTAATATCAGTGAATTAGTTGATCATTTATTTGTAAGGTACTCATTCTCCATAAATATTTGGTCTACCATCAAGGTTCATTTGAAGCTAAAATGATAGCCTAAAAATTTTCATGACTTATGGACTAAATGGCGAGTAAAAAATAAAAAATTATTATGTCGAAGAGCAGGTGATCAACTTATTGTAGTAATTTGTTGGAAGATCTGGTGATAGCAAAATGAAAGAATTTTTCTTCAAAAAAGTCGGCATATTTATTCCATGCATCCTATAAATGACACTTCATACTTTCCATAGTTGGGAGTACTTATGTTCAGTGAAAATGAAGGAAAACCACTAATAACTATGATGGAATCTTGATTTATTATCTCCTCCTCCTCCTCCTCTCTCTCTCTTTCTCTCTCTCTGTCTCTTCTTCCTTCTTCCTTCTACTTCCTCTTACTCTTCACTTTTGTAAGTATGGCAGCATCTGGCTACCTCCATTCCCCTTACATATATTAAAAAAAAGATTACCAAGCCAAAAGGTATGCATTGGAGTATCGAAAATAACTTACTGATGAGGATTCTTTTTCTCTCTATAGAAAATGAAAAAAAAACTAGACAACCACAATGGTTTTATGTTATGGTAGTTTATTGACAGCTTCTTTTGGAAGGAATCATATTTAGTATAAACAAATTCAATGGACTACATAATTATTCTATGCTAATGTCCATTTCCTGAAAATTATCTAGTATGTCTTCTAGATTTCCTAACCAAACATTGCCTTAGTTTTTCTTTTTCTTTTCTTTTTTTTATTTTTTTGGTGCCTGGTGTCCTTTCGAAACTCTAGGCTCATTCTTTCTGGCTAACAAACCTTTCCAAGAGAACTATTCCTTTTAAGTATTTATTGGTTAGAATGTTTCCACCATATATACCTTATATCATCCAATAACAAATCAATATATCATTCATTATTAAAAAATGATGCACTGTTAATCAAGCTTGATTTATAATTTTAAATAAAAAAAGTTTTACTATTGATTATGATTGGTCAACTAATAACTTTTATTATTTTGAAGAAAAAAGTTAATTTTCTTGAATAATATGCTAGCTTGTTATTGATGATGCAAGATACATATGGTAGAATCATTCTAATCAATAATTTCTCATTCTTTTTCAAGATATAAGATATCATTAATGAATTGGCTGCATCTTCTATTCTTACGTGCATCTGCCTCTTAAGATTCATTTGGTTTGCAAGCAAAATTTTTCTTATCAAAAAATAAGTTTTTAAGAAGTTATTTTCTAGAAATTTGATTTTGGCATGTTTAGTTGATCATAAAAATATAACTTATTACAACATGGTTTATGTTTAGTTAAGTACCCATTTTTCTCAAAAAAATATAGAGAATACTTATTATACTTTTAATAAATATAAGATCATTTTTTTCTCTTAAATTTTATATAAATAATAATATATATATACTAATATAAATATAATATTAATATTTTAATATAATAAATTTAGTAATATAGATATAAATATAATATTATATAAATATTAATATATTAATATAAATATTAAAATAATATTAAATATAATAAATATTATAATATTAATGTTAGTATTTTATTCAAATAATCTATTAATGTTTTGTAAAATTTTAGCCAAAAATCTTAAAAAAATATTTTTGGAAGAAAAAGCATCATCAATTTTCTTTCCATGAAAAGTTTCGAAATCTATCTTTTTCATAGGTTTTTATGTCGCATGAAATATGAGAAGTGCCTTCTTATGAAATTTTTTTTTTATTTTTTCTTTTAAAATTTTAATCATATAAAAAAAATTTATTTTTTTTTTAATTTTTTTTTTTTTTTATTTTTCGTGAACCAAACGGGCCTTACATGGCATTAGAAACTCTAGCCTATGCCTTTATCTCTGTAATCTTATAAATTAGTTTCAAATGTTTACATTTTTTTCATAACTATCAAAGCATCAAAGTTCGGAAATCAGAAGACTCCAGAAATCAATTTATCTCGGATGATTAAAAATTGAAGCCATTGTTGCAGATTCCAAAGTCTGCCAAAAGGTTTCCACTAGTTATCAACAACGCTCCTTTTTTTCTCTGAGGAAAAAGAAAAGAGGGAGCAAAATGCTTAACTGACATCAGCCATCTCCGCAGGAAAAAAATTCTGAGATGAGTTGACATCAATTAATTATGACATTTTTTTTTTTTTTATGGTAGCATGATATGAATTATTGAAACCAGATCAGCTTTCAAATTTTGAAAGACCGTAAATTTTGAAGTAGAGACATCTCAGTGTTGCGGCTGATGCCGTAAGAAAGAAGATTAACCATTGCTTTAGAGCACATTTTTATATTTAGCGTTAAACAAAATACGAGAAAATTATTAATAAAATATCTCGACTTATAAAATATGTCTTTTCCATCGGTATCGGAGGATATGCCAGATCTTCCGAAGACAAGCTACGGCCCAGAAGTGCCACAAGAGAAGGGAAAACGACGCATATAAAATGGCCTTGCGGAGCACAAAAGAGAACCACAACTAAAATAGCGACACCTGTAATCATTTCTCTTTACCATGGTGTCACTCTATTGGCGATAAATCCCATGAAAAGAGTTTGATCAAGCCAAAAATAGTTGAATAAAAAATTTTGATAGACTTTGGATATATCTAAACTATTATGATGGTAATGTAAATATTTCAGATCAAGCTGTTCGATGCCTAAATTATCTCGGATCGGTACTAGAACACCAGTGTTTCAAGATCGAAGTGTCTCATGCACTCTCTCCTATCCCGCAAAGCGATCTGAAGTATTTTGCCGATCTCAATAATTTCATTCCGAGATAAACGACAGCGCAGCTGTGATCCAACTATGATCCAGCTATTTTTCACTAAGCCGAAAATGACGAAAGTAAATAGAAAATTTTAATCATGCTAGCATCAGCCTTTCTATTCTGAAAAACAGCCACGATCTCAGAACAAAGTGATTAGCGAAATGACATAACAACCATAAAATTTTCTTCCATAAATATCATAAAATTCTGAGGATCCAGGTAAGCAAGAAATTTCCTCAGAGAATACGTTGTTACTTGATCATTCTCTACTAACTTGAACGTCGGAGGGTCCTCATCGGAGTCAAATCCTCTGGTCCAAACTTTATTTTGCAGGTTACTCCAGTACCTCCTGCGAGCAGCCGATCACTCCGCTTTCGAAATGCACAGTTTTCAGCAACAATAGATAGAGGAAGGGCCTGACTTTGCATCCAAATATGCCACCTAGAAAGATATTTTCGTGCCTCACAGACACCGCTGCCTCCCATCAGGTGGACCTCAAAGGCGACAACCTCGCCCAGCCTTCGGCAGTAGAAGTTTTCCTACCTCCTCAACTGGTTCCTATGATGATGGACCAATTTAACCTACTTCTCCAACAGGTTAATACATTGATGACTGCTCTTCAAGCAGTTCAAAATATTCTTATGCCCCCTTCTGCGACGCCACAATCGAGTCAGGCTATCTCAATCCCTACACCTTCCTCAGCGGTGCAGCCTGTTCCTCCTTCGGTGGTTTCGAATATGCCCCAGCCATGGCACCACCTCAGCTACGGGCCTCTAACTTATAACCTCAGGTCGATCCTCTTCGGACACATTCTCAAAGTTCAAGGAGAAATCTGACACACCAACGACCTATTAGCCCACAATCCGGGCACGATTCAACTCTCGATCGTCATTCTCCCCAATAATCTGAGGCGTACACGATCCAGAACCAAATTCTGGAGAAGAGGCTTCAGGAACTCGACAAGCAAGTCGAAGCCATTAATAAGACCTCTTCTTGTAAGCCCTATGATGGTTTTAGTGGCGAACCTCTCTTCGACAAGAAGATATTAAATGAGCCACTCCTGCCAAACTTCAAGCTATCCCAGTTCGAAACTTACGATGGGACCACTGACTCCATCGATCATGTAGAGACCTTCAAGACAGCACTGCTCTTTTAGGAAGTATTTAATGCTATCCTCTATCGAGCATTCCTAGTGACCCTTAAAAGGGCTACCTAGAAGTGGTATTCGAATCTAAAACCGACTTCCATCCACTCCTTTGAAGAGCTGAGCTGGTCCCTGGCTGTGCATTTTATCAGTAGCCAAAAGTAGTAAAACGGTCGAACTACCTTAACACCATCCGCCAAAGAATTTATTTTGTATTCAAACCATGAAGCCTTTCGATTTTTGAATTTCCAAAAGAAGCTAAATCATAGACATGGTAGGTGGGTTGAGTTTTTGCAAGCTTATACTTTTATTTTGAAATACCATGTAGGTGTAGAGAATCGCGTTGTTGATGTCCTGAGTCATCGTCATACTTTGTTATCTACTGTTAATATAGAGACTATTGATTTTGATAAGATTAAAGAAGATTATGAGGAGTATCTAAATTTTGACAGCATACTTACCACTTTACGAAAAGGACCATTTAAAGAATATAGTGAATATATCCTTAAAGATGGTTACTTGTTTAGAGAAGCTAGACTGTATTCTCTGTACATCTTTAAGAGATTTTCTAGTTTAGACACTACATGCTGAAGGATTAGTTGGACACTTTGGTAGGAATAAAATCATAGAGTTAGTAGAAGTTTAGTTCTTTTAACCAAGCCTAAAAAGAGATATCGCTCGAATTGTTGTCTAGTGTAGAATGTGTGCCATAGCTAAGCAGAGAAAATAGAACATCGACCTATACACACCTTTGCCTATACTAGACTGTTCTTGGCAAGACGTTAGCATGGATTTTGTTTTAGGCTTACCTAAGATAGTTAGGAAGCATGATTCTATTCTAGTAGTTGTAGATAGATTTTTAAAAATGGCCTATTTTTTTGCTCTGTTGCCAAACATTTAATGCATCAAAAGTTGCAAGAATAAACTTTGATGAGATTGTTAAATTGCATGGATTGCCCAAAATCATTGCGTCTGATAGAGATGTTAGATTCATGAGCTACTTTTGCAAAATCCTATGACAGCTTCTAGGCACAAAACTAAAATTTTCTTCTTCCTTTCACACTCAAATAGATGGTCAAATCAAAATGATCAACAGGAGTCTTGAAAATTTGTTACGTTGCTTGATTGGAGAGCATGTGGATAACTGAAATCTTTTATTGCTCCGAGCCAAATTTGCATATAATAGTTCTATTAATAGGTCCATTAGCATGAGTTCTTTCGAAGTAGTTCATGGATATCAATCTAAAAAATTGATAGACCTCATCCTACTGCCCATGCACGCTAGAATTTTCGAATCTACCAAGTCATTTGCATAGCATATCAAGAGATCAGTAAAAAAATTAGTAAATAAAATATAGATTCTCATCGATGTGCCCAAGAGTTTGCGGAAGGAGACTATATGATGGTTCGAATGAAACCTAAATGATTTCCACCAAGAACCATCAAGAAGTTATATGCTCGAGGAGCAGGTCCATTTAAGATTTTAAAGAAGATCGGACTGAATGCGTATGTTGTAGACTTATCTTCTGATTTTGGGATTAACTCTACTTTTAACGTTGTAGATCTCATCGTTTATAAAAAGCCAACTTGGATACCTGTGAGCCATTTGAGCTTAAACCAACCTTTGAGAGAGAGCCTATTCCTGAGTGTCCACCAGCCAAAATATCAAAGCATGATCAGATTGAGAGAATTTTGGACAAGCAGATCATCTCCACATAGAGTTGAGGCTATCAGCAGAATTTAGTTAGATGGCGAAATCGATCAGAGTCCGAAGATACTTAGATCACTCGAAAAAAGCTGCAGTATATTGATCTCGATTTGCCCGAGCATTACTAGAGCAGAATCGACCCCCACTCGATAAGATCGAGTTCTTTCCATCTCGAGAGAATTGGTGCAGACACCAGAACCATCAGAAGCTGGCGACATAATTTAGATTTAATTTGGATTAAAGAAGCCACATCAAATTAACTCTACTTCAGTTATTTGATTTCAGTTCTTTTGATTTAGTCAATTAGTTATTTTGATGCATTTTGTTTTAGGTCCATAGGATCATACTTGAATTTATATTGGATTAAAATCTTATTTGGAAAGAGATCATCATAAAGAAGCAAGCTTGGACTATATCATTTTTGGAGCCACCACTCTCCACATGCCCAGGGAGGAAGTACATACACTAGCATATGCCATGTACAAGGATCCTCATGCCAAGTTGTGCCAAGCATCAAGCGCCCACATGAAGTTTCTTTTCTTTCATAGAATTTTTTAAGAATTCTTGATTTCTTACTTATTTTATTGAAAGATTGATTTCTCTCTCATGATTCCATAAAAGATAGATATGATATATTATTATATTTGAAAATTAGACATAATGTTTTACATTTTTGTTGGAAGGGTTGATTTCTTTCTTATAAAAAAAAGAGAATTTCTAAAGAAATAGGATCCCTAGGGTCCTATATAAACCCATGTATCTTTCATGAATGAGACAATGAATGCATGAATGATTTTACCCATAAATACTTATGTCAATCACTCCGAGAGGGAGAGGGTGTGAGACCCAAAATCATCCCACGAGGAAAGGGTGTAAGGCCCACTTTCTTTCTATCCCTTTATCCTTTATCTACTTAAGATCTAGTATTTCTACAATTCCGAATCGTCATTACCATTTACCTACACAAGCCTATTCCACCAAGTGAAAATATGTCTCGTCCAAGATTTTTATCTATCATGCTGAAAGAAGAAGAGTGATCCATTATTCTATAGATCAAATATTGATAAGGACCTTCATTTTTTCTCAACTGATCTTTGATTTTTACTTTTTTTTTCAAATCTGATGTTGATAAAGACCTAGTTCTTTATCGATAGATTTGCTTGATTAAAAGTTTAAGAGTTCTAATCAGGATAGTTTCTTAACTACCACGATCTGAATTCTTCTTATTTTTTTAAATTTTTTTACGGGCTTAATTTTTTTTTATCTTTCATTTCATTCATATTTTTTTTTGCATTTATTCATGAGCATGTTTAATTTTTACTATCTATTTATTTATTTATTATCGCTAATTATTTACTGATCTCTAAAGTAGCACTCATTTGCATTATTTAGTATGATCTTGCTTTGGTCCCGTGTCAATCAATCATGTCTCCTGAGTAGAGTATAGGCAACTATATCATTTGTCCTACAAATAATGTGCTACGGTTGAACGTGATTTGTTATTGATGAATGAAAGGAAGCTTGATCCTTTTTTTTATTTAGATTATCCCGCATCAAGGGATGAGGATGAAACCTCAGTCTGGCTCGAAAATACTTTTTGTACATGCTAATCCGACCCGAAGGAGGCTTGCAAGTGTGCTCTTCAGCCTTCGGAGCCTCTAGTCGAAACTTAGAAAGAATATAGAACTGACTGTGGATCAATATTAGATCCTTCTCCATCACCTCAGATCGAAAGATCATAGGTGCAAACCCCATGTTCCTAGCTAGAACCATCTCCTCGATAAGAAAAGAAAAAGGAAGAAGATAGCTTGAAGAAAAAGAAATCTATGATGAAAAATAAGAGGACAAAGCCCCTTATCCTACATGGGATTTATATATAAATATTAAATCAAAAAGATTTTCAAATTTTCCATCCCTTTAGAGCATTAAATGCAAAGAGCATAAATCGACACAACTAGGACGTGTGGCAAACATCCCTTGGACACAAACTCCACCATTGATATGGCGATTGAACTAGACGGCTATAATCATATTCTGTCCCACTCTCGAAGGGATGTGTGGAGACGTATGATAGCATTCCCCATGCATCAGGCGATTTCAATCCCACTTCTTTTAGGTCTCTACAAGCTCAATCACAAGCACCTCAAATATGACAAAGCATGCCTCGGCTCAGAAAAAAAAATTGAATGATGACGAGGAAAAAGATCAACTATTTTAACGAGGAATGAATTTTATTTATAATATTCTTTAATGCCCAAAATGGCTTATAAGAAAATAAAACGAAGATACAATTTCAAACAACCCCTTCAACGACCAGCTCAAGAATGGCTCTCCCCAGCATCAGCCTATCTTGCCCACAAAATGGATTCACCTCTATTCGTTATCATAGGCATGTCTAATGATTTCGCAAATCTGTCAAGATAATCGTAGATTACTGCCCTTAAATTATCGTTAGAAGAATCCACCCATAAGGACTCAACGTAGACCGAATCACCTAGTAGAAGACGAGCCTTGGCCATCTTCTTACATCTCTCAAAGCTAGCAGAAAATTCTAGTCTGCAAGCTTTGATCACAACGTTGGCCCCATTTTGGTAAAGTTGGTTGAACCGCTTATTAGCCTTCCACAGCTCAATCTCGGTCGAAGGCTCATGGATTACAAGTGTGCCACGAGCCACACAACCATCGGATCTTTTGGACATCCTCACTGTAGAACGTCCTTCGTCCGCAGTCCTAGACCTTTTCTTTGATCTCCTGATGGAATCTCTCGAGGAATGAGCCTCATATGCGGAACCTCTTCTCCCTTCAAGTGTCCATCTCAGACGATCGATATCGTTATAGGCTCAATGATAGTCTCGTTCAGCCTCAGATCTCTACCTCTCAAGGACTTCAATCCTCCTACGGGCCTGTTCCAGCTTGACATCTTGCCAATCAATTATTTTTCGAGCCTCAAAAAGTATCTTCTTGGAGCAATCGATTTTATCAACCAAATCAGCATTAGCGGCCTTCTCCTGCTCCAAATAATATTTTAACTGGCCTATCTCCTCCTTTGCTTCAACTAGCTCTAAAGCTGAAGCTCTAGGGACGATACCAACAAAACTGACTAAGTAATGCCCTAGCAAAGATAAAGATCTTAGGGCACCTTCCATTCGGCGCTGAGCTCCCTCTTTTTCCAGGGCATGTCTTTCATCAAGAGAAAGATAGCTCCATAAAAATTCTATAACAACCCTCAAAGTTTCGACGATAGTCGAAGTAGAAGGCAGTATTCGAAGAATCTCCACTTGGGCTTCAATTAGAGGGCAACTTTCGATGGGAATAGCCCTTACAGCCTTGGCAAACCCTATCGATACCTCAAGACCAGACGTTCCTATGGTTCCCTCCATCCTTGTGGTAGTAACCTTCATAGGAACTTCAGTGGGAGAGGCTGAAAGAGTCATTTCTACCTTGGGATCCACCCTCAAATCCACCGACATATTCATGACTTTCATCGATAGATTTACCGACTTAATCCTAGATTTTGGCACGCCCACCAATGAATCATATGTGTGAAAAATATCCTTCTCTTCTTGGTCCACCACACCAGGAGAAGGTATGATTGGGAGAATGATATTCGAATTCTTAATAATAATCCCTTCAGAGACTTAAGGACAAGGAGTTCCAGTTTGTCTTCTTCGAATCGATAACTTCTGCAGCTTCTTCGCTCATTCAGAGTCCATTTGATCTTTAAGATATAGAAAAAAAACTTTCAAGTAAAAGAGATGATAAATATCGCAATCATCACCTTTTCATCCTCTAAATGCGTCTAAAAGGAGGAAGAAGATGAAAGGATACCCTCTTCTTTGAATCATCCCCTCATAAGTATGAACGGTCAGATAGACTCCTCGATCATAATTATCCGTGCACCACGAAATGGCATCACCAGTTATTAGTGGTAAAAACATCGCCAAAAATGAAGAGGCATGCAGCTCAATCTAAGGCATTCTAACGAAATAGTCCTTTCGTCTGATCCTCAGACTCAGCACTAGGGGGTAGTATTACGGTGGTGGTAATGTGAACACCTCGGATCGAGCTGTCCAATGCTTGGGTTGCCTCGGATTGGCACCAGGATATCAGCGCTTCAAGATCGAAGTGCCTCATGCATTCTCTCCCGACCTGCAAAGCGATCTGAAGTACTTTACCGATCCCAATTATTTCGTTCCGAGATAAACGACGACGTAGCTGTGATCCAACTATGATCCAGCTATTTTTCATTAAGCTAAAAATGACAGAGATAAATAGAAAATTTTAATCACACCAGCGACAGTCTTTTCATCTTGAAAAAGGGTCACGATCTCAAAACGACGTGATTAGCGAAATGATGTAACAATCATGAAATCTTCTTCTACAAATATCATAAATCCCGAGAACCTAGATAAGCAAGAAATTTTCTCAGAGAACATGTTGTTGTTTAATCATTTTCTGCTAACTTGGACATTGAAGGATTCTCGTCGGAGTCAAATCCTTCAATCTGAACTTTATTTTATAGGTCACTCCAGCATCTCCTACGAGCAGTCAACCGCTCCGTATCGAAAGTACATAGTTTTCAGCAACAACATAAACCATACCACAAAAGATTAGAGAAGTAAATTATTTTACCTAGGGCTTGGTTGGATTATTTTATTAATTTAAGAAGTAGTGGAAGAAGATATCTGAAAGCGTGCTAAGTACTATCTTAAGCTAAATTCCAGATCCTCATGGGTATCATCGAGAATTCAATTCCAAAATATAATTAAGATATTCTTTTATAGAGGATAATGAAGATCGATAAACTTTCTTTCAATAGTCAATAAAAAAAAAAAGGGCAAAAAAATAAAAATAAAGCAACAGATAGTGAGAAAGTAGAAGCCGATAAAGCAGAAAAGAGAAAAGGATCACTATATAAATAGTTATTTGACCGCTTGACCTCGAAGTGGAAGCAATTGGTCAAAATAAAATACGGTGTGCCCCAACCCCCATGATTGCATGTAAAACCCACGAACCTCCAAGGCCCAAGCAAGCATGGGCAATGGAACAAGGTATGTAAACACGGTGAAATAATTGTCCCTTTCAATGTGGAACTAGAATCATAACGAAGGCTTTTAGGAGACTTTTAAAGGAAGAAAGTTTGAGTTTTTTCTCCAAACTTCTAATTAACCCACTCCTCGCGCTATGGTGGACTCACATGCAGGAACTGATTTATAGGTTAGCTTTACATGGTTTTGGGCTTGGGTAACAGGTGGTCTGAACGCAGCCCATGGGCCGTCTTTTTTCCACCACTTAAATCTTACACTCTAAGAGAAGAGGAGACTTGAGAAAGAGGTGTAGGGTTCTCTCTTAGCTAAAATCGGTAGGAAAAATGTGGGTAACTGAACAAAAGAGCCACCGGAGAGGGGTCCTCACTTTCTACCAAAAAGGTTTCAATGCGGGCTGATCCGCTCTACTGACGGTTTTCTCTAAGAATGTCATCCATTATTGTTAGTTAAGATTTCATACCCCTAGAGAAACAAGGGGCTAGTCATCCAAGAGTTTGTTAGTTACACAAAGATTTCCTAGCTGAAGAAAATAAGAACTTTGAAGGAAAGGGAGAATGAGAGAAGAATTGAATGACAAGAGAGAGAAATTTATCACACATTGTCTTCCTTATATCACCGTGCTTGAATAGAATCTAACAACAACTGTAACAAACTCCTACATTAGTTACACCAGTCTTTATCCTTTATTAATATTCAATGAACCTAGACACCTTTAATCCTTTTCTAACTTAATTTCTGATATCCATAGGCTTCATGATCTGCATGATCAGGCCTTATGCTTTGACCATCCAGAAGTCTATCTTTGCTTACACTATTCTCTTGTTTCTTGTAATTCACCTTTTGGTAAGTTGTAGCCAATCATCCAAGAGTTTGTTATTGTTTTGATGCTGAACATTTCTAGTTGATATTGCATACCTCAAGTTGAAACTAGAGAAGATTTGTATCTCATTTTGACATGATGCATGAGGCTTGTCTGGGCTTGGCTTCATGAATTTTTTGATCTTTTAAGAGTTTTCTACATGATGCCCTTTAGTTTCTATTTCTTAGGGTTGTTTGCATTGCATGGATTGCTTTTTATCATATTAAAATAATTTCTTTGATCTATTGCTTATTAAGGGTAATGCTTGGTTCCCAACAAAACACCCTTTTTAGTTAAGCTTGTAATCTTCTTCTCCAAAGAAACATGATGTAAAGCAAGAAAAATAAAAGGATATCTTTTTTTTTTTTCCTCACATAATTAACAAATAAAATACTTAGATAGTATCACGGCCAATATCTTAGTTCCTCTCAAGTGCCGCCCTGCATGCCAAACTTTAATGCCGTCAAGCAAGAGCTACCACTATTGCCTGTAAAATCTTGTATCATACCCACCTTCCTCCTTTTTCTCTGATGAGAGCTTTTCTCAGACCAAGCAAATTGACATGCCAAAAACTCTTGCTTATTTCTGAAGTTAGGAAGTGGAACCCATAAATATCCATTCCTTGGATTAATTCTGATTCTTTTCTCTATTAACTTTTCTAATGAATATTCTTAAATTTAGTTTATAGGAATTAGATACAACAATTGTGAAAATAATATGAAGAAAATGTGTACATATTATTGTGGACACATAATTTTATTGTTTTCATCATAATGTCATAAAAAATGAATCAACAACATTAAAATCATTTTATTAATTTCCTCGTCTGCTAGTAAAAATGGTAATAGCTGATCCTTATCTGCCAATGCTTAGAAAAAATATCGATAGCTCATCCAACCCGCTAAAAATTTGCAATGCTTTTTAAAAGCATTAACAAATAACAATGCTTATAAGTGTCGGCAACTTGTAGCAGTATTTTTTTTGACACTTCATGATTAGCATCATCAAATTGGTCAACTATAACGATGCTTTTGAGCATGATTTTAGTGTATGATGATTTTGAGCATGGTTAATTTACGATGCTTATTAGCATTGTCGGATGCCAAATAATTACTTAAACCCCACCTCGATTCGATCCATTCTAAATTCCTAATTTATTCTTCTCCTCCTCTCCCAAGCTTCACCATTAGATGACAACAATTCTTTGTCGGCCTCCTTCATCATCCGATCCTCCACTTATATCACCATCCCCCTCTTTCTCCTCCTCCTCTTCCAACCACCTCTACTAGAGGCTTCTGCATCACCATCATCCTCTTCCAATCTCCACCGCAAGCCTCCTCATCCTCCTCCTCTAATTTTCTCTTCCTTCTCCTCCCATCCATTGCCATTCTCTTTATCTCCTCTTTGATACATTGGCTAAGGGCTCGCTCTTTTTTGGAGGATTCCTTCTAAGGCTGAGGTACGGTGTAATTGAAACTAATATCTCATAAGTTTGCATGATTGCTTGATTTATTACTTTGTCTAGGTTCGTCGGAGGTTGCTAATCTCCAAAGCCCTAATGCAGTCTTCTATGATTCAGATCTTTCTCCCATTCGAGTTTGGAACTCCGATTCTGTAACCGTAAATCCAAATTCTCTGCAAAAGTCCATATTTGCTTCCTTGATCTCAATCATCTTCTTCCATTCTTTTTTATTATAAAGCCATAATGTCCTGATCAAAAGGCTAGCTAATCTTGATAACTTGTATAGCATCATGCACAATCAAAAGCAGCTCCACTGCCCCAGCCAATTAATGTGATCTAGTGGTTTTCTGGCCTTGGTTAGAAGCGAATCAGTGTAAGGCTGAATTATTGAAACTTTTGCACATCTAGTTGGATACCGTTTGGGTACAGAAATGCATGAAGTCCAGGGTATCTTGGAATTTTGGTCCACATTGTCCGTCCATATTTCGATCTAGAGCTTCCAACCTGAGCGCCTGCATGCAACACACATTGAACTTTGAGATTTGCATATGCAATCATGTGTATGGTGCTTCATTGGAAAAGTTGTCAAGAATTGCCATGATGGAAGTGCTACGTGTATCGCAAGACGGCTTATGGAGGAAAACAACCAGTTTTGGAAGAGGCCCAAATGTTTCTTTAGGATCAGATGAACATTGCTTTCATAGACTAGTAGCTAATCTATCTGAGTTCAATTATCGATGCATTTGTCACTTTCTAGCGACACTATCAAATTTTAGAAAATGTTTTCATATATCACAATTTTGTGACATATGGCTTCTTATGTTAAATGATAAATATGAAAAATTTTTAATGGCATGGATTGTGAGTAATGGATCATATATATACATCTGACAATTTCCTCTTTATTTTCTTTTGATCATGGCTTTACTATAATAAACATTTGATCCCTACACTTCTGAAAAAACTTGTTTTGATTTGGTGAAATGTTTGGTAATGTAGTGTATTTGATCTTGCAACCAATTTCTTAATCCATGGGACATGAGTGAGAATGATTGGTATGATTTCTAATAAGAAATGCAACTAAGATGCAAACGGCATTTGATAATTTGTCACTTTGTGTATTATTTTTTATTGGATGCAATATCAAATGTATGTATGTATGTATGTATATATATATATATATATATATATTGATAAGTTATAATTTTTATTAATTTTTTTTTTATAATGAAAAAAAGTTTGATAAATAAACTAAGATCCAACAAAGATTATTTAGATAGAGTTTCATTAAATTTGCTATTAAGAAAACTAGTATTAATAGATGGATCCTTTATCCATACTAAAAATGTGTAAGTTATTTTTCTCCGGATCCATAATAATTTGAATTTAGAGTTTTAGGCACATTCTATCCTATGGATCATGTTCAAGATGGCCCCGGTTTGAGTGAAAATGTACGCAATCCTGGCCACCAACGGCGGAGGAAAAAAAAAAAAGGGACATCACAGGAGTTGACGACCTGCTGTTTTAGTACCCTCTTGCATATAACACAAGCCTATCTTCTTCGATCCCAACCCCTCTCTCTCGGACTATCCACGCTGACCTGCTTATTCTTTCCCAACAACCATATAAAATCTAGACCAGCATAAGATTTTGTAATACTGTAATTCTATGAAAATTATAAGATTTTCAAACTTTAGGATCTATTCTTTTGAGAATAAAAAATTTATTCAAAAATCTATATTTTACTAAGTATTTCTTAGGTAATATTTAGACAGAAAAATAATTTACTCATACTCTTTTATGCATAAAAAAAATAATTCAAAAATCTATTACTCATGTTCTTTTAGATTACTAGTTTTCTAGATAAGTTACTAAGATATATTCATATTTTTCATAATATTCTTTACTATATAAATATTATATTATATTATATTATATTAATATCTTATATTAATATAATATAATATACATTATTATATATAATAATATATTATTATATTATTATTATATTATATTATTATAATATATTATAATATCTAATAATATAATATAATATTATTATATTATATTATATTATAGTATATAATATTATGTTAATATCTTATATTAATATATTATATTACTAGTATTATATAAATATTATTATATATAATCTATTATTATATTATAATATATTATAATATATTATATTATGCTAATATATTATAATATATATATATATTATATTATGTTAATATCTTATATTAATATAACATAATATATATTTATATATAATAATATGTTATTATATTATTATAATTATATATTAAAATATATTATAATATTATAATATAATATTCCATATCATGTTATAATATATTTATAATATCTAATAATATAATATAATATATATTATTATATATAATAACATATATTATAGTATTATATTATCATAATATATTATAATAATTTATTATAATATAATATTCTATATCATATTATAATATATTATATTATAATAATATATTATAATATCTAATATAAATATTATTATATATTATATTATGCTATATTACTATTATGATATATTATATTATATTATATTATATTATATTATATTATATTATATTATATTATAAGATTAAGGATATAATAGGAATGAATTAAAAGAATTATTTTTTTGGTTGATAGGAAAATGATTTAGTTACCTTCTAAGTGGATAAGATTTTTTTTTATTTTATTGATAAATATCATCTAAAGAAAAATAATTTTTTCATCTTAAAAAATATGAGAACATGAATAAGTTGATCAATAAAAAATAGATCAATATTTTCATGATATTTATCAGTAAAAAAATGGACCTTAAGTAAACTAGTAATATATTAAATTTTCTATAACTCATTTACATCAAAAAAAAATAAAAAATAAAATAAAAAAACATATAAAATCTGAATCTCTAAGGCCCCTACTTTTCCACGACAAACGCATAGCAGGCTGCCGTGATTAAGATCATCAGAAGCTAGAATTTGCCCACGACAAACACATCAATATCCCTTCAATTGCTTTCCCAATTGCCTCCGCCGCGGCTACAAACCCTTCTTCTCCAATAATACCGCCCACCGCTGCCTCGACAAGACTGGGCCCTACACAATTTCCGAAGTACTCCGCCGGGAGTGGCGGTTGCAGTCGTTGCCTGCAATCCACCGGGAATAATAAATAAGCTTTCCTGTCACTTGCAACGCCTCTCATCCTATCAAGGCAGACCCATACATAAGCAAACACGACCACGATCGTCGAGCAATGGAACGATGTCTCACGCTCGGCGGCTCCGGCCAGCACCAGTCTCTTGAGCCTTTGAATGTGATCTTGTTTCAAAGAGAACGTGACATGGACCATGTCGGTGAGAGGAATTTCCCCTGATGGTGCGTCATTTTGGAGAGCTTGGAAACTTTTTGCGTCATCAAGGAAAACAGAGTACAGCCCTCGAGGATCGGAGATCAAGGTCCTGTCGAACAGCGGACGTGGCGCCACCGCAGGCATCGAGCCTCCCGACTTGCACGCGGAGGCCCAGGACTTCATGAAATGCATGGAGCTAGAGCCGTCGCATGCAATATGGTGGACCGACATCCCGATGACGATGCCATGATTCGGGAACACGGTCGCCTGTAAGGCTAGCAAAGGCTGAGCGTCGTAGGACTTGGGCAGCTGGGGGACCAACTGCAGGAGCTTGGAGACGTCGCACGCATGGGCGTCGGAGAGATCATGGAAATCACCGTCGTCCTCCGCCACGGTGAAGGGGACGGAGTCGCCGTCGACGTAGGATATCTCGTACCGGTCATCGGGGGAGCGACGAAGATTACCCAAGAGGGAAGAAGTGCTGCAGGGTGAGAGACAGCGAGGATTTGAGGTTAGGGAGGCCCGAGTCCATGAAATGAGCGGTTGGATGGGGGAAGTCATAGAAGAAAAGGCGCTCGACAGGCTGGTAATGAATTAACCAGATTACGTCGAAGAAGGAGAGGCGGACAGATGCAGGAGCAACCGATCCGGGTGGTGGGGAGAGACCCGGGAGTTCTCCAGAACTCTGAGTGCTGGGGATTTTGACGCCATTGCAGGACGCTGTTAGCTTCGGGATTTGCGGAATGTCTTCCTTCCCAAAGATCCCAGTGGAATCAAAGTTCGCAAGAAAATGAAATAATTTATAACCGTGCTGGAATTTCTTAAGCGAAGAAAATCAGTGGAGGAAAGCTGGCGTGTTGTCGGATTTGGCGTGGTCCATTGGATCTGTCCAAGTAATAATTGCACGGGGTAGAGGACGTTAGTTGGGTGAACCTTTCGCCAGTGGGAGCATGCCGCGCGGATCTCTTTTTTAATTTTAAAATTTGAATGATAATGTTTTGTTTGTACGTAAAAATTTGAATTTCATGGGATGTTGAAGAGGAATTTTAAATTTTCAAGATAGAATTTTGGGGCCTCCTCTTACTCTCTTATATTTTTTTTATTTTTATTTTAATAATTTTAGATGGTTTTGCCTCTCATTTTATAAAAATAAAAAGAATATATAAAAAATAAGGGTTACCAAATGGTGGCTATTTTAATTTTTTTTTGGATCTATTTAGTTGGAGTTAATTGGGATAAAAAAAATATATTATATATTAGATTATCATATTTGATGTAAAAAATAAAAAAGAAAGATGATAAAAAAATTAATGAATTTTGTATCTATTTTTTTAAGAGAAAAGATCAAATAAATATTATAAAAAATTAAAATTTGGTAAATTTTTAAATAATGATAATTTATTTTTAATAAAAATATTTTTAATATTATTGGAGATAAACCTCGCTCTCGTCGAAATCCGTTATGATGCTCAGCTTAATGCAACTGGTAATTACGGAAGAGCTTCGATCGAAAATACTTCCTCCAGTGATCGAATCTCAGTCGAACTCCTTCAAATAATCGAACTCCTACAGCGGCCGAACCTCTTTCGAACTCCTACAGCGGTCGAACTCTATCCGAACTTCTCCATCAGCTGGACTTCTTCTAGACTTCTCCATCAGTCGAACTCTTTTCAGACTTCTCCTTCAATCGGACTTCTCTGTCAGTCAGACTCCTTCCGGACTTCTTCTTCAGTCGGATTCCTCCAAGAGTCGAACTCCTTTCGGACCTCTCCTTCAGTCAGATTTCTATAGGAGCCGAACTCCTTCCGAACTTCTTCTTCAATCGGATTCCTCCAGGAGCCGAACTCCTTCCGAATCTCTCCTTCAGTCGGATTCCTTCAAGAGCCGAACTCCTTCTAGATCTCTCCTTCAGTTGGATTTCTTTAGGAGCCGAGCTCCTTTCAGACTTCTCCTTCAATAGGAATCGAACTTCTCCCAGACTTCTTCTTCAGTCGGATTCCTCTAAGAGCTGAACTTTTTTCGGACTTCTCCTTAGTCGGATTCCTCCAGGAGTCGAACTCCTTTCGGATCTCTCATTCAGTTGGATTCCTACAGGAGCCGAACTCCTTTTAGACTTCTTCTTCAGTTGAATTTCTCTAGAAGTCGAACTTCTTTCGGACCTCTCCTTTAGTCGGATTTCTACAGGAGCTGAACTTCTTTCGGACTTCTTCTTCAGCCAAACTTCATCTAGATTCCTCCAGCAGATTACTTATAGATTTCAAGTAGCATTCCTCCCAGATGATTTTCTCTAGACGTATTTCCTTCAGGAGTCCGAACTCCTCTGAAATTGATGTATGTCAAAGTTCTTCATCAACCACCGCCTGCTTTCTTCAAACTATGGCTATTAAATATCAACGAACAATCACTATCAGTCTGACGACACCCCTCTCTCCATAGCAAACTTTCTGCGGCTCCGAGCGGCCCACTATCGGATGGTTATGGCTGTCACTATCAGTCTGCTATAGGCGACACCTCTTTCTTTTCATACCAAACTCTATGTAGCCCACTACCGGATGGTATGACTGTCACTACCAGTCCGCTATAGACTCCGTCCATAAAAAAGGGATTCTCTAGATACGTTTTTTCTAAGCTCTCCTCACTTTTCTGAAACTCTGCCAAACTCTTTTCTGAACACTCTATTTTTGTTGGCCAGAAGAGCTGACTTGATCGTCGGAGGATCCTACCGGAGCCACCACCATCGACTCCGAATGGAACTTTATTTTGTAGGTCACTGATGGCGATCTCTTCTTTCTCGACTCTAGTTTGATCCGACGTCGATCAGATTCTGCACCAACAGGATTGGCGCTAGATGAAGGACCTCTATTTTTAAGGTACCCTTATTCTTAAAGAAGTGCCCAATCGATCTTGTGGATCTTCTTCTTCAAGGTTCATCTCCATCCTCTCTCTTAATCCCAAAAAATGCCTCCAAAAAAGGCAACCATCCGAAGATCTACCGCTTCTGCCATCAGATCTGGGTCAGATTCGTCTGTCCCTGCTCTATCACCAGTGCTTCAACCTCCTCCTCCATCAGTGGCCATGGTAGATCCAGAGCAATTTAACCTACTGATGCAGCGGATTCAGGGCCTCACCGAAATGGTGCAGACCATGCAACAGCCTCCGATGATGGTTTCGCCAGGAAACCCACCATCGAAATATCAAGAATCGATCCTACGGAGAAGCATTTAGGCTAGCATACCAGTCACCCCTGAGAAGAAAAAATAGAGAGTAGAGGATCCTTACTCGGATCATGATTATTCTCCAGAAGGAACCTTCCCCATCCATAACCAGAAGCCTTCCAAGATCTGCGATTGAGATGACGTCCTCGATCAGAAACTGCAGAAGATGGATCGATGGATTGAGGGACTCCAACATATCATCCCGATTCACCATGACGATGTCTGCACCGATCTCCCTTTATCTCTCTGAATTATGTAAGAGTCCGTTCCACTGAACTTCAAGATCCCCCAATTTGAAAGCTACGATGGAACTTCTGATCCGATCGATCATCTGAAAGCCTTCCGGATCATGATGCTGCTCTATAACGCACCAGACGCTATCTTATGCCGAGCTTTTTCATCTACCTTAAAGAAAGCAGCAAGAAACTGATATTCGACGTTGAAGTCGGGTACAATCTTCTCTTTTGATCAAATGAGCCATCAGTTTGTGACTCATTTTGTTAGCAGCTGGCGTTCCCATCGAGGTTCGAATTTTTTGATGAATATCAAGCAGAAGAAGAAAAAATCTATCTGAACTTATGTCACCTAGTTTAATGCTACTGTATTGGAGGTCCGAAACCTGGACCAGTCTGTTACAATGGCCGCACTCAAGGGCGGCCTTAAGAAGAATGATTTTTTGTTCTTCTTGGAGAAGAAGTATCCTAGGAACTTTACTGATCTACTAGCTTGAGCTGAGGATTATGTCCGAGCGGAAGAAGCCTTCAAGTTAAAGGATGAGGAAGCTATAAGAGAGCGACGGACGGGCGAGTCTAATAGACCCACTACTAATGGAGAGCCAAATGAAGTTCGACCATGCTCATGAACTTTCTCCGAGTGCAAGCGAGCCCGAACTCCTCCTCAAGCTTGTCACCAAAGAAGTTCCAACAGAAGGGCACGAAGAAGTTCTCCCCTCGAAAGGTTCCGCAACTATGTCCCCTTAATGTTCCTAAAACTCAAGTTCCGATGGAAATTAAGAATCAGCTAACAAGATCAGAAAAATTACGATCTCCCCAAAACAAGTGCAATCGAAGCAAGTACTGCCTTTACCATCGTGACCACGACCACGATACAGAAGAATGCATTCAGCTCCAAGACGAAATTGAGGAGCTCATCAGGAGAGGCCGGCTGGGTCGATTCCTTAGATGCTGATTTGAAGTGAGAGAAGATCGGCCAAGGGCGCTGCTGTAGCCAGAACCACTAATGAAGAAAGAACAACAAGAAGATCGGCCACCTCTCGATATCATTAACACTATCTCTGGGGGACATAGTGCTTCGATGAGCCACCATTTCTCAACCTCAAAGTTAGAAAAAGCTTGTCCCAAATTGGGAAGGCTAGTATGAAATAGAGGAGATCGTCCGAACCGAAACTTATCACCTGAAGCAGCTTAGAGGAATAATGCTCCCACGATCGTAAAATTCAAAAAATCTGAGGATATACTACTAGTAATTTTTCTTTAATAAAACTTCTCTATTTCAATATTATTATTTTTTGATGAAAAAACTATGTGATGATAGAGAAGAAGCAATCAATAGTGGTCATATTAGGAGCAGAAGGAGAACCTCATCCTAACATGAGCAAGTCGAAGGCCTCGTTTATTTTAGACGAGATGAGGAAAGAGGTCCTGACAACGGCTCCTTCAACCTTGGTTGGAGATAAGATCTCTTCCGAGCTTCAACGTCAACCTCAATAGGAGATAAGATCTTCTTCAACCTTGGTTGGAGAAAAGATCTCTTCCGAGCTTCAGCTTCAACTTCAATAGGAGATAGGATCTCCTTCAATCTCGGTTAGAGATAAGATCTCTCCCGAGCTTCAACGTCAATAGGAGACAAGATCTCATCCAACCTCGACTGGAGATAAGATCTCCTCCAAGCTTCAATGTCAACCTTAATAGGAGATAAGATCTCCTTCAATCTCGGCTGGAGATAAGATCTCTCCCGAGCTTCAAGAGATAAGATCTCCTCCGAGCTTCAACGTTAACATCAATAGGAGATAAGATCTTCTTTATCCTCGACTAGAGATAAGATCTCCCCCGAGCTTCAACATCAACCTCAATAGGAGATAAGATCTCCTTCAACCTCGACTGGAGATAAGATCTCCCCCAAGCTTCAACGTCAACAGAAGATAAGATCTCCTTCAACCTCGATTGGAGATAAGATCTTCCCTGAGCTTCAACGTCAACACCAACAGGAGCTAAGATCTTTTTCAATCTCGGCTGGAGAGATAAGATCTCCTCCGAGCTTCAACGTTAATAGGAGATAAGATCTTCAACCTCGGCTGGACATAAGATCTCTCTCGTGCTTCAACGTCAACCTCAATAGGAGATAAGATCTTCTTCAACCTCGGTTGGAGATAAGATCTCCTTCGAGCTTCAACTTCAACGTCAATGGGAGATAAGATCTCCTTCAATCTCGATTGGAGTTAAGATCTCCCCCGAGCTTCAACGTCAAAACTCAACAGGAGATAAGATCTTCTTCAACCTCGGTTGGAGATAAGATCTCCCCCGAGCTTCAACGTCAATAGGAGATAAGATCTCCTTCAACCTCGATTAGAGATAAGATTTTTCCCCGATCTTCAAACATCAATCTCAATAGGAGATAAGATGTTCTTCAACCTCGGTTGGAGATAAGATCTCCCCGAGCTTCAACATCAACAGAAGATAAGATTTTCTTCAACATCGGCTAAAGATAAGATCTTCCCTGAGCTTCAACGTCAACCTCAACAGGAGATAAGATCTCCTTCAACCTCGGCTGGAGATAAGATCTCCCCGAGTTTTCAACTTCAACGTCAACAGGAGATAAGATCTCCTTCAACCTCGGCTAAAGATAAGATCTCCTCCAAGCTTCAATGTCAACCTCAACAAGAGATAAGATCTCCTTCAATCTTGGCTGGAGATAAGATCTCCTCCGAGCTTCAACATGAATGGGTGCAGAGCCTGGAAAAGAACTTCGACAGTCATCTTTTTTGTACTTCTTTTCTTCAAATTTCGAACTCAAAAGTAGGGAGACTATTGTTGGGGATAAACCCCGTTCTCGTCGAAGTCTAGTATGATGCTTAGCCTAATGCAACTGATAATCATGAAAGAGCTTCGATCGAAAATACTTCCTCCAGCGATCGAACCCCAGCCAAACTTCTCCAACGGTCGAACCTCTTTCGAACTCCTACAGCGGCCGAACTCCATCCAAACTTTTCCATCAGTTGGACTCCTTTTGGACTTCTCCATCAATCGAATTCTTTCCATACTTCTCCTTTGGTCGGACTTCTCCATCAGTCGGACTCCTTCCGAACTTCTCCTTCAATTGGATTTCTCTAGGAGCCAAACTCCTTTCGGATCTCTTCTTCAGTTAGATTCCTACGAAAGTCGAACTTCTTTCAGATCTCTCCTTCAGTTGGATTCCTATAGGAGCCAAACTCCTTCCGGACTTCTCCTTCAGTTAGATTCTTTTAGGACCGAACTCCTTCCGAACCTCTCCTTCAGTCGAATTTCTTCAGAAGCTAAACTCCTTTCGGATCTTTCCTTCTTTCAAATTTCTTCAGGAGCCGAACTCCTTCGAGCCGAACTCCTTCCAGACTTCTCCTTCAGTAGGAACCAAACTCCTTCCAAACTTTTTCTTCAGTCAGATTCCTTCAGGAGCCGAACTACGTTCGGACCTCTCCTTCAATCAAATTCCTACAGGAGCTGAACTCCTTCCGGATCTCTTCTTTAGTCGGATTTCTATAGGAGCCGAACTTCTTTTAGACTTTTTCTTCAGTCGGATTCCTCCAGGAGCCGTACTCCTTCGAGCCGAATTTCTTTCAAACTTCTTCTTCAGTCAGATTCCTCCAAGAGCCGAACTTCTTTCGGATCTCTCTTTCAGTCGGATTCCTATAGGAGCTGAACTCCTTCCAGATCTCTCCTTCAGTCGGATTCTTTCAGGAGCCAAACTCCTTTTGGACCTCTCCTTTAGTCAAATTTCTACAGAAGTCGAACTTCTTTCGGACTTCTCCTTCAGTCAAACTTCATCTGAATTTCTCTAGCAGATTACTTTTAGATTTCAAGTAGTATTCCTCCCAAATGATCTTCTCTAAACGTATTCCCTTTAGGAGTCTGAACTCCTCTGAAATTGATGTATGTCAAAGTTCTTCACCAACCAATGCCTGCTTCCTCCAAACTATGGCTATTAAATCTCAATGAACGGTCACTATCAGTTTGACGACATCCCTCTCTCTATAGCAAACTTCATGCAGCTTCGACCGACCCACTATCGGATGATTATGGCTATCACTATCAGTCTGCTATAGGCGACACCTCACCCTCTTCGTACCAAACTCCACGTGGCCCACTATCGGACAGTATAACTGTCACTACCAATCCGCTACAGGCTCCGTCCATAAAAAAAAGATCCTTCAGATACATTTTCTCTAAGCTTTTTTCTTCTTTCCAAAATTCTGTCAAACTCTTTTTCGAGCACTCCATTTCTATTGGCCAGAAGAGCTAACTTGATCGTCGGAGGATCCTGCCGAGCCACCACCATCGATTCAGGACGGAACTTTATTTTGCAGGTCACAGGCGGCAATCTCATCTTCCTCGACTCCAGCTCAATTCGGCGTCGACCAGATTCTGCATCAATAAATATAATCATTAAATTTATTTTAATATTTTTTAAAATTTATTTAATAAAAAAATTAAGATGTAAATGATATTATATAAGTACTATACGATTATAGTCAATATATAAATACTGATTTGAGATGGTAATACTATCTAGATATTAGAAAATTATTTTACATTGATAGATATGGTTATAAATTTGGCCATATTCCTCTCCAAATTTATTTCCAATCAAATATAATATTTTTTTTAATATCAAAATAATTTTTCTAATAATAAAAAATATTTTTTAGATAAATAATTTTAAAAAATTATTAAACTACTCCATAATCTTATAAACCATAAAGAAACAGACCTTAATGCAAAAGTTGCTAAACAAACTTCCATTGTTGCGAGCAACTTGCCGTAAAAGATTGATCCACATAAGGTCCAATCTAAATTGTCATATGCATATGCATGGAATGATCTAGAGTTTAATTACCTCCTCTCCATTTGTCCATGGCAAGTGCGGCTTTTGGTGTCTTTTTTAGGTTGTGTATGGCATGGCTTTTCTCTTTTGGCTTCTGGGGACCAGCCGTCCTCCACGGAATGTGAAGTTTGTGGTTGAAGCAAACTGAACCGTAGATCAATCATGGCAAGCCAATTGGGTCCTCTCAGGCTAAGGATTAAATTTAGGCAGTCTGGTCCATGATCATGGTCATCTGTTTGTTATACGGTCGCCATGATGGAATAGAGCGCACATTGTACATGGGATAATGGCTCCTGAAATACACAAGACTCAAATCTATTCATACATATTGAATGGGACTTCTGTCTCCATTTAACACGTGAGATTTTAGAAAAAAAAATATATAGCATGTGGAACAAAAATCTCGCTCCGGCTATTGCCTAAGCTTCGGCCGCTCCAAGCCTTCCACCCGATTCAAACTTTGCTATTCGGCCATTCTAAGCCTCCTATCCGATTCAAACTTCGCTATTCGAATGCTCCAAGCCTCCCACCCGATTCAGACTCCTAAGGATGGAAAACCCAAAAGTACAGTCAAGTCTCGAGCATTAAGAACCTGGGCCGCGAACATGGAGACGAGGGTGGATAGACTCGAACCGGGGCTAGGGAGGTTGCTGTTGGCCGCGCTCTAGCTCACCGTCCTCACATCCCTGTGTACATTCCAATTTGGTTCAGCAACCACTCAAGCCGAAGCCAGGGAGGTTGCTGTTAGCTATGCTCTAGCTTGCTGTCCTCGCATCCCTGCGATCCAGAGGCACCTTCTAGTTTGGTCCGCTAACCTATAGGGAATACCTTATCTGTTAGCTTCACTTCGTCGTTAATTTGTCTGGTGAAAGAGAGGGGTGAAAAGAATGTTTCTGATACTGACCAGAGAGACATCATTGCATGCCGCATGTCAGGATGTCGGCACACAACACAGTTGCTTTGCGAGCAGCTTTGACCTGGGTTTTGATGGCGTCAATTACTTCAAACCCACGGACAGAGTTTATATTTGGACCGGCGTTCTTCTTACCAATGAATGTTGACGTGCAAGGATAAATCCATCACTTTTCTAATGCGAATAGAGAGTTTGCCGAACGTTAGCAAGAAAAAATAGAAGAAAAAAAAAAAAAAGAAGATGATAACTCACTCTAACTGCTTTACTATTTAGAGAGAAAATAATTTCTCCCTAAAATTTAATACATTGTTGAAGAATTACGTGTAGTATTGAAGAGCTTCGAGTCGAAAACATAGTCTAATACATTATTGTTTGTTAATTATATAGACTCAAATTTTATTTTGAATTTCATGTAACAAGAATATTATTTCAATCTTAATGAAAGAGAATTTGTCATCTATATTATCTATATCTATTATATATATATATATATATATATATATATATATATATATATATATATATATATATATATATATATATATATATAAAAATAAAAGTTTCGATCTCCATCTATCATGTATTGTCAACACATATGGCTCTATCCATCATGTATCCCTAGTTGCAAATGGATCTAGTTGACCTATGATCTGATCCGTATAGATTCGGTCCGAATCTGATCCATGTAGATCCGATCTGAATCGTTCTAAAGGATCTACTGATCCGAATCGGGCTCTCAAATTGAATCTATTTTATTTTCTGGATCGGATCTAGATTTATTAAATTTTGATCCAATCTGATTCATAGAGATTTTGGATTGATTTGGATCTTGATATAAATGTCTGACCCGAATCTAATATCTCTATTAGTTATATATATTAAAATGAAGGCTTTTGCCTCCGTTTGATATGTAAGTTTTGAAAAAAAATAGGAGAGAGCCATGCATGTATCCCCATTTTCATTTAAGCAAAACTCAACCATCATCAAAGGTTTCCTATTCGGCCGCTCCGGGCCTCCCACCCGATTGAAACTCCTGGGGATGGAAAAAATAAAAAAAAAGTAGGAAAAGCATAGGAAAAATCAACAAAACTAGAGCAAATCTATATTATATATATTAAAATAAAAATTTTATCCTCCAACCATCATATGTTGTAATACATATGCCTCCATCTACCACATATTTCAAACTATCGTTTAAATTTTTCTATTCAACCGCTCTAAGTCTTCCAATCAGTTGAGAGTCCTGAGTACGAAAAAAATAGAAAAAATATAAAAAAATATAAAAATTAAATAATTATATAATTAATAAAATAATATTAAAATATTATACATATTTTAAATAAAAGCTGTATCCTACATGCTAGTGAATCATGACCATCGTGCAATATATGGATGGCTGTGATTATGGAACCAAACTGTCAAGTTTGATCGCTTGAGAGGGTTCGAACTCCGGTGTACAATCCTGTTGTCTTCATGCAAGAGGTGAAGAGTTCAGGCGGCTTGAAAGTTGTGGCAGTAAGGGCCAAATTTTCTTGAGGGCAGTAAGGCAAGGCTGTTTGGAGTAGCGCAAAACTAAGCATCGAACAAAGTGCTCCCACTGTTTGAGCAAGATGCCACCGAAATTAACAAGAGAGTTAGTCGAGCATGATCCATCAAGGGAGACTCTCCTGTATTCAGTATTGCTCATTCCAAGAACGGCAAGGGACGACCATAACTAGCTCGTTCCAAGTCGTCTTGCTATCAACCGTTTTTTCCAACAATCATGTAATCTACTGAACAATTCTAGCCACATGAAAATATCAGTTTTTTTTTCCTAAAAAAGTTTATGAAATAGATAGACAAGTCCTCCTAAGTTGATCAAGCGCGCGCGCGCGCACACACACAAAAAAAAAAAAAAAAAAAAAAAAAAAAAGCCAAGTTGACTGTACATATCCATCACATCCAAATAATAAGTTTGGAATATAAAACCACCATCCCGAAGGACATATATTTGATATAAATCAGCTAGATATGGCGTTGGGGGGCATGAGACACCTCAAAATTGATCCGATCAACATTGCACAATCGATTAATCGGAGTTTGATATAAATCAATCATGAAGCCTTTGTTTCAATCAATCAGCATATTAATGATCAAATTTATCAACTACAAATGAAGAAAGCCCAAGATGGGGGTCTCAACGATGAGCAATATATGCATTTGCATGCATTGATGTTGGACTACAAGAGGAATCTGATCGTGCAAGAAATATTTTGGAGGCAAAGTTTGAGAGTTACGTGGCTAAGGGAGGGAGATGCAAATACTATTTTCTTTCACAAAATCACCATGCTTTGACGAAGAAGAAGCAGAATACACTTTCTTAAGAATGATCATGGAGCTAGAATCGATGATGGTGAGAAAATTCGGGCCATGCTCTTGCATTATTTCCAGCAAAGATGGCAAATAGATCAATACCTTCAAGATGCTGAATTACCTATAACTTTGCCTATACTCACAATTGAGCAAAATGAATCCCTTATTAAGGCCATTACTGAAGATGAGATTTTTGATGTGTTGAGAAGCATGAAGCCTGAATTGCCAGGCCCTGATGGATTTCTTATTTTTTTTCTAGTATTTTTGAGATATTGTTAAAATTGAAGTTATTGCTGCTGTTAAATTTTTCTTTCATCATGGTTTTCTACCTTCTATCGGAGGCTTGGAAAAGAACTTATTGGAGATAAATCCCACTCTCATCGAGGTCCAGTCTGATGCTTAGCCTAATACAACTGATAATCATGAAAGAGCTTCGATCGAAATTTTTTCTCCCAACGGTCGAATCCCAGTCAAACTCCTCCAGTGGCCGAACCCCAACCGAACTTCTTCTGCAGCTGAACTCCTCCAACGGTCGAACCCTTCCTAGACTCCTCCAGAGGTCGAACTCCTTTTGGACTTTTCCTTCAAGCAGACTCCTCCAAAAGCCAAACTCCTTCCGAATTTCTTCTTCAGTCGAATTTCTCCAGGAGTTGAACTTCTTCTGAATTTTTTTTCTTCAGTTAAATTTCTTTAAGAGCCGAACTTCTTCCAGATTTTTTCTTAAGTCAAGTTTCTCTAGGAGCCAAACTTCTTCCAAATTTCTTCTTCAGTTGAATTTCTACAGGAGCCGAACTCCTTCCAAATTTTTCCTTTAGTCGAACTCCTTCAGAAGCCGAACTTCTTCCGAATTTTTTCTTCAGTCGGACTCCTCGGAAAGCCGAACTCCTTTTGAATTTGTCCTTCAGTCAAGTTCCTCCAGGAGTTGAACTTCTTCCAAATTTTTTCTTCAGCTGAATTTCTACAAGAGCCAAACTCCTTCCGAATTTTTTCTTCAATCGAACTCCTCTAGGAGCCGAACTCTTTCCGAATTTCTCCTTCAGTCGGATTCCTTTAGGAGCCGAACTCCTTCCATATTTCTTCTTCAGTCAAATTTCTATAAGAGCCGAACTTCTTCTGAATTTCTCTTTTAGTCAAACTTCTCTAGGAGTCGAACTTCTTTCGAATTTCTCCTTCAGTCGAATTTCTTCTGGAGTCAAACTCTTTTCGGATTTCTCCTTCAGCCAAACTCCTTCAGAAGTCGAATTTGTCCTTCAGTCGGATTCCTCCAGGAGCTAAACTTCTTTCAAATTTTTTCTTCAGTCGGACTCCTTCAGGAGCCGAACTTCTTCTAGATTTTTTCTTCAGTCAAATTTTTAAGGAGTCAAACTCCTTTCGAACTTCTTCTTCGATCGAATTTTTTCAGCAGATTACTTCTAGATTTCAGCTAGCATTTCTTTCAGATGATCCTCTCTAGCCGTACTCCCTTTAGAAGTTCGAACTTCTCTGAAATTGATATATGTCAAAGCTCTTCACCAATCAATTTCTGTTTCCTCCAAACTTCAACTATTAAATCTCAATGAATGATCACATCACGACAACGGACACCTCTCTCCATAACAAACTCCACGTGACTCCGAGCGGCCTACTATCGGACAGTTATGACTATCACTATCAGTCTACTACAGACGATACTACAGGCGGTGCCTCCCTCTATGATAGACTCCACACAGTCCTGAACGGCCCGCTACCAGACGGCTATAGCTGTCACTATCAGTCTGCTACAGATGGTGCTACAGGAGGCACCTTTCTCCATGACAGACCTCATGCGGCTTCGAGCGGTCTGCTATCAGGTGGCTATGGCTATCACTATCAATCTGCTACAGACTCCATCTATAAAAAAAGATCCTTCAGATATATTTTCTCTAGGCTCTCTTCTTCTTTTTAAAATTCTGCCAAACTCTTTTCTGAGCACTCCATTTCTGTTGATCAGAAGAGCTGGCTTGATCATCAAAGGTTCATATCGGAGCCACCACCATCGACTCCGAACGAAACTTTATTTTGTAAGTCACCGATGGTGACCTCTTCTTCCTCAGCTCCAATTCGATACGGCATCAATCAGATTTTGCACCAACAAAACTCATATTGCTATCATCCCAAAGAAGCCTAATCCTGAGGTAGTGCCGGACTATCAACCTATTAGCTTATAAAATACGCGTAATAAAATTATTGCCAAAGTTTTGGTCAATAGGCTAAAACCTCTTTTGCCAGCTATTATATCAAAAGAACAAGGGGCTTTTGTGCAAGGAAGGAGTATCCATGACAATATTTTGCTAGCCCAAGAGATTTTGCATTCTTTGAATAGAGTTTCTCCCTCCCAAAGCTTGATGATGCTTAAGCTGGACATGGAAAAGGCTGATGATCGAATTCATTGGCCTTTCTTGTTTCATATTCTTCGTTCCTATGGGTTTCATGATAAATTCATTACATGGGTTAAAGCCTATGTTGTTGACTCCAACTTTGCTATCCTTATCAATGGTGAGGCTACCAACTGGTTCTCTCCAATGCATGGCCTTCGATAAGGGTGTCCATTATCTCCATATCTATTCATTTTATGCTCTGATATCTTATCCAAATTTTTAATTTATGCTGTTCAACAAAACCTCTTGAGAGCTTATCGCCTTAGGGGAGGTCTGGTGGTTTCACATATCCTCTTTGCTGATGACTGTGTCTTAGTGGCTAGAGCCACTGTAAGAGATGCAATAATAATTCTCTTAATTTTGTAGGCTTTTTGCTCCTTGTTCGGGCAAGCAGTCAATTATCATAAGTCATAAATCATTTGTAGTCCATCCACCTCTTCAGAAATCAAGAATTAGATTTTTGCTATTCTTAACATCTATCAGCAGTGAGAAAATTGACAGTACCCGGGGATGCCTATTAAGGGCACTAACTACAAAGTGGAGGACTTTAATTTTTTAGTGGACAAACTCTTGGCTAAGATTGCTAATTGGAAGTGGAAAATACTTTCAATGGCTGGTAGAGCAACCTTGGTCCACTCAGTATTATCATCTATTCCTCTATATTCTATGTCATGCACTCCCACTCCTATGACTTTGTTATCTAAGATTGAAAAGGAGTTCAAAGCTTTCCTCTAGGGCCACTCCTCTGATCATCGTGCTCTTCATCTAATTGTCTGGGATAATATTTGTACATCAAAGGATGAGGGAGGCCTTGGTCTCTCTTCTCTCAATTGTCGGAGAAAGGCTTGTCTAACTAAGTTGGCAGCACAGGTCGTTTTACATCCTAACTCTTTATGGGTTCAAGTGATTAGGACAACGTATTTATTTTCAAGATCCTGGGAGAGTTATCGCAAGCCTCATCACTGTTCTCCTATATGGAGGAAAATATGTGCTCATGGCCATATGGTGCAAAATCAATTTCTATGGTTGGTGGGTACGGGACAGAAAATTTCTCTGTTGTCTGATCCTTGGGTCTCTAACATTCCTATTTCTAAGTGGCCTACATTTTTAAATATGAAGGCCAATTGTGAAGACATGAAAGTCTCTGATATCATAACTTAATCTTCAAATTGGGATATTGCTGCTTTGACTTCAATTTTTGGTGTTGAAATGATGAAAAAGATCTGTAATATTCCTCTTGCTTGCGGATCTTGGCCTGATCAGCTGGTCTGAAATAATAGTAGGATGCCAAAGATCTCTCTAGCAGATATGTACACCTTTTTATCATAATTATCCAAGTTTAGATAACCAACGGCCTTTTAAATGGGTGTAGAAACTCAAAGTACCAACCGGGATGAAATTTTTCTGGTGAAGATTGATGTGGGATAAACTGCCTTCTAAAGCCATCCTAGCTAGACATAATATTATTTCTCTTAAAGCTGTCCACTGTGATCTATGTCTTTTGGAAGAGGATTGTAGCCATGTTATCATCCAATGTCCGTATGTGAGGGAGTGTTGGCATTATCTGAAAGACACTAGAAGATTGGACTTTTGTCCTGATTCTATGCAAATGCTGGTCCACCATATATCACAAGTAGATGTGGATGCTAGGCAAAAAACCTTGTATGCCTATACCACCTGGATAATCTAGAATGGTCGCAATGAGAGACTGTTTCAGCAAAATTATCAGTCCCCTAAATAAATTTCTCTCAAAGGCCTTGCTTTATCGGAGGAATATATGACAACCTTTATCCATGGATCCTTTAGTACCCAGTCAATGCACTGGGGCAACTCTATGCAGCAGTAGCTTCTCCTTTCTAATAGTCAAATGGTGTCGTGGTTGCCTCCTCCCATTGGGGTATTGAAGGTAAATTTTGATGCTTCTATCAATCATAATAAAGCTGCAGCTGGGTTTATCATTCAGAATAAGGATGGAAGACTTATAAGAGCTGGTGGCAAAACTCTGCCACCCTCATCAGTGCCAATAGCTGAGCTTACAGCAGCTTGGTTGGGAGTTAATATGGCAATAAATGAATTGGGGCCCCGATCTATCTGGTTGGAAGGAGATTCTTCCACGGTGATTCTTTAGCTTCAATCTCACTCCCAAAGTAAGATTAAACATAACCCCTTTATGCATGATCTCTTAGCTTGGAAGGCTTCTTGCTATTGTTGTTATATTTCTCATATCTATCGTGAAGCTAACCAGGCGGCCGACTATTTAGCAAAACAAGCACTCACTAGGGAGGTTGTGTGGAGCCAAGATGATATAATTGATCCTATTTTTGCTGCAATTCTTCAAGCAGATGCTTCTAATGTTCATTATATTAGGAAGGGTTGAAATGGGAAGGAACAGATGGAATTGTGGCTAGTTGATGATTTGGTCTTTGTCCCTCATGCTATTAAAGTTTTATTTTCATTTCCTCTATCAGGGACATAATTTGGCATGCCACACTGGCATAATCTTACAAGGGTTTAGTTGGCATCTATTTTATAGAATTAAATCAAGCTTTGAGGATTATTGTTGTAGGAAATTGATGCAGTTTCTATATATTTTAATGCTCTAGAATGTGGTTGTCTCAACCTATTTCATTATATCTTTTCATGAATTATGGCTATGTGGGTTATCTTACTATGTACAGGCAGAACAGATGCTGGGGATAATAGCTGGAACAGTTAGGGAATGGAAATGCCATAAATCAAGTTGCACTCTTACTATGATTTTTTTAATCAATGTGATTCCTAATGCTTTTGTTAACTGGTGCAATGCAAGACTTTCAAGGAGACAAGGCCAACAAGTTTGGAGGCATCCTGTATTGAAAATGATCTATCTGCTATCTATTTACTATAGCTGGCAGCTTTATTTACAAACCTATTATCAGCTAAAAAGAGGCATCAGTTATACTCAATTAATTATATCATGTTATTCACTGCAGATCTGCTATCATATGCAAAATTGCAGGATTCATCATAAATCTCTTATTTCATTTAACCTGTTATCAAGTTTGTTGGTGCATCTTCAATTGCTCATACCAGCTTTTCTTGTGGTATATAGTTATGTACAGACTTCCATGTCTCATCAACATTTTAGCAAAATTCAACTTTTTATGTATAACCAAATGACCTCTAGTCTTACAGCAATAACCGTGAAGTTTATAGATGAGGACTCTCAGGACTCTATTATTATACACAAAGTTACTGTGCTTTTGGTTTGTACTTTGCTGATAAATAGTCTAATACTTTTTGGCTTTTGTATTCTATTTGGCAAGTGTAAGTATTGGCAGTTGGAAGTGGTGTTAGGCCTTTTGTTGTTCCCACTCCATAGCTTTTGTACTTTATAAGACCTTTTATTTTCATTTTAAGCAGAGCTTCTTCTCTCACCAAAAAAAAAAAAAAATCAGCTTTTCTCACATGGTCACTTTGAAGGCACACGAAGATATCGAAATCCTCTCCCTCTCCCAACTCGGTGATAGATAGCCCATAATGGCAGCATAGTCTATCTAACCATAAGATCTATATTTCACCATATATCTCTTGAATGTGCTAACAGTTATCCTCAATAAACTATCTTGCATATTCCAAGAGTCTTCACTATAAACTATTTTTTGGGGGCCTTCAAGATAAGTCCAACTAAGTGAAACTAAGTTTCTGAAAATTAACTCCCTAACTCTCTAAGTCTACTCATGTACTTAAGTACTTGTACGATAGAGATCCATAAGGAGCTTCTAACAATTTGAACTTAAGAAGTCCTAGAGGGATGGAACTCTCTCAAACTTACATAACTCTCCTTCTCCCTCACTTTCACTCCAGTCTCTCACTCTCTACCTTCTATGTGTCTTCTTCCACTTAGAATCTTCTTTATTCTATTGAGATGACTTGACTTGAGGATTGGAGAGTCTCCTACCAAAAAACTCTTGGCTGATAAATTTTTTTTTATTTACAATATTTCAAGACACTCTTGAATGTTGGAGCAAAGATTCGCTCATTATTAGCCACTCCGATATCTTCAACTAGCTACCTGAATCTCTAATTGTCATTATTAGCCACTCCGATATCTTCAACTAGCTACCTGAATCCCTAATTGTCTTCACCAGCTCTCTTACTCATTAATCTGAGCCAAATCAATCTACAACAGTAACAAGTTTATTAATATGGAAGTGCACACCTGAGAGATTACATCCAGCCCATACTAAAAAAATCATTGCAGAAATTTATTTTTAATTATTTTATTATATTGTAGTATAAGAAAATTAAAGATTATTTGTTGTATATTAATATAAAAAAGCTTAATAGTATTTGTTGTAGTAAGACTTCAGGACATCGAAAAGAATTCTTACAAGAGAGTTGATATAGAGTTGGGTCGACGTGGACCACGGACTAACCTACACTACTATATGGCAGCAGTCTGTAACTACTATGGTAGCCTAACAAATCACTGCCACAGACTATGATAACGGTTAGCTAATCGCTGCCACTGCGGCTGTCATCGTAGGTCTATAGCAATGATTATTACAGCGGTTATGAGAATCGCTGCCATAGGTTTATTTATTATAATGATTATAGAACCACTACCATAGGTCTAATACAGCGGTTTCATAACTACTGCCATAGATTAATAGCAGTGGTTGGCACGTAGAGTTGCTTTCTCGCTTGGCATGCCTACGATAGTAATTTTACAACCGTTGCCATAGCTTTTGAATAATAAAAATAATTTTTTTTTAATTTTTTATATATTTTTCCTAATAAATATAGAGATATATATAACATAATAAAAATATAAGAAAATATTATAAATATAATAATATTTTTAAAATATTTAAATTTTATTATTAAATAAAATTTATTATAATATTATACATCAAAAATCTTCTAAATCTATAACATCATTGTCACTGAAAGATGGAGCACGAGCTGGAGGAGTTGGAGCTAGAAGAAGCTAAAATTGGAGGGGCTAGAATTGGAACATCGGCCAACATATCCCCAAGACCCATAAAGTCTACTTCAAAACATGCACTGAGCCTCGTCACCATGGGGCTTAGGATGCCCTCTAGATGAGATGTGTGCTCCTTAGCATGAGCAGCCCACGCCATAACCTGATCTATCCATACCACAGTCTGAGCTGCCTGCGCCAATGCCTCCTTAAACTGCTCCTGACTAACGACATCAGAAGCATGTGAAGAGATACTCATCTCGAATCATTAGCTCATCGACGTATGTCCAAGCCTGCATCAAATCCTTTCAGAGTGCGGAGGCCCAAAGACCTAAGACAGATAGTCATGGAGGCCAAAGATGTCCAGGCCCTCGCTCGCAAGCACATCTAACTACTTCTATAATTATAAATTTAAATAAAATTTTATAAAAAATGCTATAATATTGATAATATATACTAATATATTTATTACTTACAAAAATCTTTCGGATCACGATGTTCATTGGCCTGCCCTTCTTGTCCGTATGGCTAGATTAGAAGATCTCGCTATGGTTGGGCATCACTCCATCTCTCATCAGCTATAACAATGAATCAATTTATTAAAAATATAAAAAATATTAATTTAATTTATCTAGTAAGATTTAAAATTCATTATCTCTTTATGCACACGATTGACCATAGATTCATGGCCTAGAGTATGCGTGTATTCCTGGGCTGCCCGGTTCTCCCGATTTTGATGAAAGATAGCCTAACAAGTATTCAAATAAATAATAAATATTAAAAATATTTAAATATAATTTTAAATATATTAAATAATTTAAAAGTTAAAAATTTTACCTCAAACTTCTGGCTCCTTCAATGTCTAACCATCCTCTCCCACTGACTCGAGGGACTGTTCTGTATCCAAGAAATAAACTCCTTCAGAGTGTTTCATCGATGCTTAAGCTATCCTCTATGGAGCTTGATCTTGTAGTCTAAGTATAACTCCTTAATCTTCTATAGTCAGGCATCTCGACCCCTCTCATCATTTGGAAAGTCATAACTCCTCTACACAAAGTTATCAAAAGTCAGTTACCAAATTATTCTAATCAAACAAAGTATAAATATATCAAATGCATATATAATTAAGATATACTTATCTATATCTTCTTTCATATCCGATCCCTGATACCAGTATCTATTAATCATCAATACTAGAATGATGTTGGACCGCTTCACAAGCACTCCAAAAAAGAAATGCATCTCCCACATGCTCTCTCCTTCGCATCATACTACACCATCACTTGATGGTGGCGGTTCCACACATGCAACATGCATATGGGATCAAAAAATATCCTACTAGATGATGCACCTACAATAAAAATATATCACTACAAGAAAATAGTAATTTTATGATCGAATATTTTGATTAAAATTTATGATCAATTTTATGATCAAAATTTTTACGATCGATTTTACGACCAAAAATTTGAATATAAAAAAAATTATAAAATATTAATTTTATAAAATTTTACCATTAATTTTTTTATCAAATTTTTTATCATAAATTTTTTGATCAAAAAATCCTAAAACTAATTTTAAAAATTTAAACTAATTTAAAAATTTTTAATCAATTTTTTGATCAAAAAATTAATTTTTTTATCAAATTTTTGGTCATAAATTTTTTGACCAAAAAATTGATAGAAAAATTCCAAAATTATTTTTTTTAATTTAAAAAAAATTTTGATCAATTTTTTGGTTAAAAAATTAATTTTTGATCAACTTTTCTATCATAAATTTTTTGATCAAAAAATTTTAAAATTATTTTTTTTAATTTAAAATAATTTGAAAACTTTTTTGACCAATTTTTTGGTTAAAAAATTAATTTTTTTATCAAATTTTTTATCATAAATTTTTTGACTAAAAGATTGATTGGAAATTCCCATAATTAATTTTTTAAAATTTAAAATAATTTAAAAAATTTTTGATCAATTTTTAGGTCAAAAAATCCTAAAATTATTTTTTAAATTTAAAATAATTTCAAATTTTTTTTGATCAATTTTTTGGTAGAAATATTAATTTTTTTGATCGAATTTTTTATTATAAATTTTTTGATCAAAAAGTAGATCAAAAAATTCTAAAATTATTTTTTTAATTTAAAATAATTTAAAAATTTAGTGATCAATTTTTTGGTTAGAAAATCAATTTTTTTCAACCAAATTTTTAGTCACAAATGTATTTTACAATCAAATATAATTTTTTTCTATTTTTTCTTAAAGTATTATAATTTTAAAATTTAAAGCACATCTTCATCGTTCACTATCTAAATAATTATAATTAATATATCATCATAAAAGATTGGCTCGATCTGATAGCCCTAGCTATATCGATCAATAAAATTTGATTTTGATGATCACGAATGATTATATGATGATCTGATAGATAAAGATTACTGATAGATTCAAAAACTTACAACGATGATTTGGATGATATTTATAGCATACTATCAAAATTTTACTTCAATTGGACATCATTATCATGATCAATTTAGCATGAAATAATTTAGATCGTTAAATAAAAAATGAGTGATCAAAAGGCTAAATGACATTCGATTGTAAGATAATTTTTTAGATAAATGATCTTTTCTATTACTTTAATCATTTATATGGTGATGATCATAAAATCCAAACTGTGTGTATGAACCATCGATGTTAAGCTGATCTTACAAAAGCATAAGTATAATTACCTAATGACTTTAAGAATAAGGATCAAGAAACATAGTTTTAGATCGTTCAAATATGCATAATTTAAATTTTACGATCACCACCATACAAACGATCAAAGTAGTTACAAAGTTTATTTATCTAAAAAATTATCTTATAGTTGGATGCTATTTGGCCCTTTAATCACTCATTTTTCATTTAACGGTCCAAATCATCTCATGCTAAATTCACCATGATAATGATGTCCGATTGAAGTAAAATTTTGATAGTATGCTATAAATATCATCGAGATCATCATTGCAAGTTTTCAAACACATCGATGGTCTCTATCTATCAGATCATCATATGGTCCTTCGTGACTATCGAAATCAAATTTTATTGATCGACATAGCTCGGATTATCAGATCGAGCCAGTCTTTTATGACAATACTCTAATGATAATTATTTAGATAATAAATGATAAAGATAAAATTTAAATTCTAAAATTATACCATATTCAGAGAAAAATAGAAAAAATTATATTTGGTTGCAAAATACATTTGTGATCAAAAAATCAATTGAAAAAAAATAATTTTTTGATCAAAAAATTGAACAAAAAATTCTTAAATAATTTTGATTTAAAAAATAATTTTGAGAATTTTTGACTGATGTTTTGGTCAAAAAATTTACAATAAAAAAAATTAATTTTTGGATCAAAAATTTGATTGAAAAATTTTTCAAATTATCTTAAATTTTTAAAAAATAATTTTAAGATTTTTTTGATTGATTTTTTGATCATAATTTTTTTTAATTTTTTATAATTAAAAAATTGTTCATAAATTTAAATTTAAAAAAATTTAATTAGCACCTTTTTTTGGTGATTTATCTGGTTATTTTTTTAAAAAAAAGGAAAAAAATTTATAAACCTAGTGCCCCACCCCCAGTCCCATCCCAACCGCCCCCGACCCTCCATCTTCTCCTCCCCGATGATCGCCCACGACGGTCCCCCCTCCCCTCTCAAAGACCGTCCATGACATCCTCCCTCGGCGGCATGCCGCTATTGCCCCCTTCCCCTCCCCGCGACTATCCACGCCGCCTCCCCTCGCTGGCCTGCCGCAACTGCCTCCTTCACCTTCCTCGACGACGATCGCTCGCGATGGCCTCCCATCGTCAGCCTGCCCGCAATGGCCCCCCTTCCCCTTCTCCTTGCCATCAACTACCATTGATCGCCACCATCGGAGAAACGAGGGTGGCACGGACAGTCAGGGGACTACGGTGCGGTGCGGGAGGCATGGAAGCAGCGATCGAGTGGGGTGTGGTGCCAGAGGCATGGAGCAAGGGCAGTGCAGGGACGGTGCGGGTCCAGGTCCGATGTGGGTGGCCAGGGGCAGCACGGGCGGTGCGGTGGCCGGGGCCAGGGTGGGTGGCTAGGGGATAGCTGTGCGGTGTGGCCGGGGGGGGCAGCATGGGCGGTGTGAGGGGCTGAGGTGTGTGGGTGATGCGGGGGCCCGGAGTCAATGTGCATGTGGTCGGGGCAGTGCAAGCGCTGCATGGCAGGGCGTGGTGGCGGCTGGGGGTGGTGCAGGTGGCCCGAGGGCAAGTGGCCCAGGGGCAGCACAGGCAGGCCGACGAGTTACCCAGGGGGTAATGCCGGGGGTGTGGGGTTCGGGTCCGGACTGGAGGGCGACGGCGCTAGCAGATGACGGTACGGCAGAGGGAAGATTCCACTGAAGGCGCGCGATGGGAGGAGGACGGGGAAAAAAAGTAATAAATAAAATATTAAAAAATTATTTAAAAATATTAATAATTTATTATTTTATATAAAATAAAATACATAAAAATAAAAATAATATAAATTTAAAATATAAAAAATTAACGATCGATTTTGCGGATCTAATTTTTTTAAAAAAAAATTTTTCAAAAAATATGCAATTGAAATTTTTCGATTGATTATTATTTAAATTTTTAGTTTAATATTTTTTTTATTAATTTAGTGATCGAATTTTATGATTCAATTTTTTTTAAAAAAATATTTTATAAAAAATTATGATCAAATTTTTGATCTATTATTATTTAAATTTTTAGTTTAATATTTTTTATTAATTTAGCGATCAATTTAAGATCAATTTTTTTAAAAAAATGTTTTTCAAAAAAATTATGTGAATTATTTGAATCGATTTAATATTTTTTAAAAGCTATTTTTTAAAATTTTTTTAATAATATTTTTTAAAAAAAAATAAATTTTAAAATTTAAAATTAAGATTTTTTGATTGATTTTTGATAGTAAAACTTTAAAATTTTTTGCAATCAAAAAATCAATCGTAAATTTAAATTTTAAAAAAATTTAATTGGTACCCTTTTTTTGGTAATTTATCTAGTTATTTTTTTAAAAAAACTTTATAAGCCCAGCACCCCACCTCAGCCGCCGTCCCGCGGCCCCCGACCCCCATCTTTCCCTCATCGATGTTTGCCCATGAAGGCCCCCCCTCTCCGCCTCGAGGATTACCCATAACAGCCTCCCCTCGCCCGACCCACCGTGACGGCCCCCCTCTCTCCCACGGTTACTGCCCGGACGACCTTCGCTCCTCGACCCCCGTGACTTCCCCACTTACCCTTTGTGATGACCTTCCATTTGTCGCCCCCGCGACGGCCCCCCTCCCCTCCCCAGCCTACGATGCCCCCTCCTTCCGGCCTCCCCTCATCGGCTCGATCGCGCGGCCCCCCTTCCCCTTCTCCTTGCCTCCACCTACCACCGATCTCCACCGTCAGGGGAACGGGGCAGCGCGAGTAGTTGGGGACTGGGGTCCGATGTCGGAGGTGTAGAGTAGCGGTTCGGGGGGTGCGGTGCCATAGGTCCAGAGCAGCAGCCACGGGGTGGTGCGGGTGGCCAAGGGTGGTGTGGGGTTGGGGGGCGGTGCGGGTGGCCTAGGGGTAATGCAGGCGGCCGGCGAGTGATCAAGCGGTAGCGCGGTAGGTGGGGTACGGAGGACTAGAGGGTGGCGGCGCTGATAGATGAGGGCGACGAGGGAGGATTTCGCTGAAGGCACGTGGGAGGAGGATGGAAAAAAAAAGTAATGAATAAAATATTTAAAATAAAATATTAAAAATTTATTTAAAATATTAATAATTTATTATTTTATAAAAAATAAAATACATGAAAAGTAAAAGTAATATAAATTTAAAATATTAAAAAAAGTTAGCAATCAATTTTTTTAAAAAAGTATTTTCAAAAAATTTACGATCGAATTTTTGACTAATTATTATTTAAATTTTTAGTTTAATATTTTTTTCATTAATTTTATGATCGATTTTATGATCTATTTTTTTTTAAAAAAATATTTTTTAATAAACTTATGATTAAATTTTTGATAGATTATTATTTAAATTTTTCTTTTAATATTTTTTTAATTAATTTAGAGATCAAGTTTTTGATCAATTTTTTTAAAAAATATTTTTTAAAAAATTTATGATTAAATTTTTGATCATTTCTTATTTAAATTTTTAGTTTAATATTTTTTAATTAATTTAGTGATTGATTTTTAAAAAAATATAATTCTAAAAAAATTATGAATAAATTTTTGATCGATTCTTATTTAAATTTTTAGTTTAATATTTTTTTAATTAATTTAGTGATTAATTTTATAATCAATTTTATGATCCATTTTTTTAAAAAAATATTTTTCAAAAAATTTATGATCAAATTTTTGACCAATTTAGAAATTAAAAAAAATTATAAATTTTTCTTTTTAGAAATTAGAAACCATTTTTTTATAATTTTTTTATTTTTAGAAGTTAGATTATTTATTTTTTATATTTTTTTAAAAAATTAGCAATCAATTTTTTGGTTGGAAAATCAATCGTAAGATTTTAATTTTTTTAAATTTTAATAATTTTAATATTTTTTTGTTAGTAAATCGATCGCTAGATTTTATGATCAAAAAAATTGATTGAAAAATGTTTTCAACCAGCTTTTTTACGACCAAAAATTTTTGGTCATAAAATCTATCACTAAATAATTTACGATCAATTTTTAATTTTTAGCGATCGATTTTTTTATCGCTAAAATCCTATTTTCTTGTAGTATATTATGCAAATATATAAGAGTGTATAATAATTATATAAATAAATAAATAAATGATAATAAAAATGTACACTCACTAGCCATGGGATCATGTGACGTTGATGCCAGCAGAGACTCATCGATGGATGGAGCAAGTAATAGAGATGTGGCTGACGCTGGAGGCTCAGATATTGGTGGAGTAGATGTCTGTGATCTCTGATCAATCGATATAGAGGTGGATAGAGTACGACTCAGATGCAGAGCTCCGCGTAGTCCGTCGAGAGGTGGGGGTGTAAGATAGATGATGTTTTGATGCCATCGTGACCTACAACGTTAATAAACATTATTTTTTTTAATCTGATAAATATGGTTAAATATATAATATAAGAAAATATTATAAACATAAAAATATTTATGAAATGCTCAACTTTTATTACTGAATAAAATTTATTATAATATTTTTTAAAAAAAATATATTAAAGGTCTGCTAAATCTATATTGAATATCTATGATGAACTCAATCTATCCATATAGATATATCAGAAAGAACAATCATATAGATTAATCAAAATAAACTTTTATAAATTTTAACATTAATTTTTAATGCAATATTTTTTAAATACTGCTTGTTTTTCCTACTAGATACGGCTTTGGTAAGCAAAATTATTAGCAATGCTGCTTACCAAAGCACGTATCTAGTAGGAGAAATAAAGAGTATTTAGAAAATATTGCATTAAAAATCAATGTTAAGATTTGTAAAAGTTTATTTTGATTAATTTAGATACCAAAGTTGCTTGCATGGCCCAACCCAAAATCCACCGACATGGTCCAAAACTAATCGATAGGAGTTCTCTTACCCACTGATCAGCCCATGATCGGTGGATAATTATAAATATTATAAATAATTAATAAATAATACTATAAAATTAAAAAAAATTATACCTGCGGCTACAGAGAGAAGGTTGTAACAAAAAACTTTGAGGGCTGCCGATGACGGTGCTAGAGAAAAACGACGGCTGTAGAGGTAACCTGCGAAACAAGAATAAGATAGTGAGACAAAGAGAGAAGAGAGAGAAAAGAAAGAGAAAAGAGAGAGTGAAAGAGGGGAGGGAGAGGGAGAGGCGCCCGGGTGGCACATGATGGGGAGGTCGAGGAGGGGGGGGTGGTGGTGCATGTGACGAGAGGGGTGGCCGGGGGTGGGGGTGGTAGGGGTGGGGGACGACCAGGGAGGGGTGGAGGTGGGGGCGGTCGGCATGGGGGGGTCGAGGCAGGCACGTGCGAGGAGGCCGGGGGGCTGCATGGTGATGGGGACGGACTGCAGGGAGGTGGGGGTGGCGGGGTTGGGGGATCGATCGGGAGGGGTGGAGGGGGTTGAGAGCGGGACGCGGGGATGGGGGACTGAGTGCGGGCACAGTGATGGGAGGCGAGAGTGGGGGCGCTGGGATGGGCGAGGGTGGGGTGTGGTGACGGGGAGTCTAGGGCGTGCGTGCTAATAGGAGGAGCGGCCCGGGGGTGGGGGTGTGTATTGGGGCGATTCGACCAGGGAGGGTCGGGAGGGGCCAAAGTGGGGGCGCCGAGGATGGGGGGGGTGGGGGTGGGCGCGGTGACGAAGAGGCCGGGATGGGGGGCGAGCGGGGAGGAGGGGAGCACCGAGAGGCAAGGGCGGCCGAGGGGGGAAGGAGGGGTGGCACCGACTGGGGAAGGAGAGGGGCGGGGACTCATCGACGTTGGAGAGCAGGGAGAGGGAGAGAGAGAGCATAAAAGAGAAAACCTAAATTAGAGATTTTAACCTAACTTACGGCAGCGATTTCGAACCGCTGTCATAGCTCTACAGCAGTGATTTTCTAACCACTGCCATAGATATGGAGAGAAAATCCAAATTGAATATTTTAATCTATCCTAGGACGGCGATTTTCTAACCACTATCATAGCTCTATAGCAGCGATTTTCTAACCGCTGTCATAGATCTATAGCAGCAATTTTCAGTAATCGCTGCCATAGATTAAAAATTAATTTTTTATATTTTTACTTTAAATATTATATAATTTTAAAATTTGATGCCCATCTTCACTATTCATTATCTAAATAATTTTTATTAGAGTGTCGTCACAAAAAGTCGCCACAATCCGATGGCCCTAGCTTCATCGATCAGAAAAATTTAACTTCGATGACCATGAACGACGATGTGATAATTTGATAGATGAAGATCTCCGATGGATCCAAAAATCTGCAATGATGATCTCAGTGATATTTATAGTATACTATCAAAATTTTACTTTAATTGGATATCATTATCATGATTATTTTAGTATGAATGATTTTGACCGTCACTACTACAGAACAGAAATATGATAGCAATTTGTAACCACTGTCATAGCTTAAAAAATTGCTACCATAAACTATGGCAGCGATTCTCTAACCGCTACTACTGCAGCCATCAGCATAGCTCTATAGCAGCAGTTGTTGCAGCGGTTGTTTGAACCGCTGCTATAGATAGCCTATCGCAGTGGTTTATAAATCACTACAATAGATCGACCTATAGCAGCGGTTATAACCACTGCCATAGGTTATCTATAGCAGCGGTTACATAACCATTATCATAGATAATATATAGCAGCAGTTTCTTAACCACTGTCATAGGTCTAATACAGCGGTTGGCACCATTTGCACTAGAGACCTATTGCAGTGGTTGGCATGGATATGGCAGTGATTATAAAATCGCTATCGTAGATCTTAAATAATTAAAAAAATAAAATTTTTATTTTTTATATATTTTATCTGATAAATACAAATATATAACACAAGAAAATATAATAAACATAAAAATTATTCTAAAATGCTAAAATTTTATTACCAAATAAAATTTATTAAAATATTTTTCAAAAAAAATAAAATACATCAAAAGTTTTCTAAATCTACATCATCGTCGTCGTCACCGGGAGCTGGAGCCAGAGCCGGAGCTGGAATGCGGGCCAACATATCCTCGAAGCTCGTGACTCCAAAATGCACCTTAAGCGTCGACATCATGTCTCTCACGATACCCTTCAGACGAGATGCGCGCCCCTCAGCCCGATCTGCCTGCATTGCAGCATGATCTGCCCTTGCCAATGCCTCCTCAATCTCCTCCCGACTGACGATACTGAAAGTCTGTGAGAAGATGCTCGCCTCGGACTAGTAGCTCATTGGCGTGTGTCCTTCACCTCGAACTCCTAGCTCCTCCAATGTCTAACCATCCTCTCCCATTGACTCGGAGGATAGTCCTATATCTAGAAAATAAGCTCCTCTGGAGTATCTCTCGATGCTCGAGCCATCCTCTATGGAGCTTGATCTTATAACCCTAGTACAACTTCTCGATCTTTCTCAGTAGGATATCTCGAGCCCTCTCATGATCGAAAAAGTCGTACCTCTTCTACACAAAGTTATTAAAAATTAGTTATAAAATTATTCTAATCAAACATATATGGTGTAAATATATAAAATGCATAAATATAACTAAGATGCACGTACTTACCCATATCTCCTCCCATATCCAATCCCTGATGGTAGCATCCATCAAATGCCAGTCTCTGGGCTCTACGAGAATGATGTCCTACCATCTCACAAGCACTCCAAAAAAGAAATAAATCTCTCGTACGGTCTCCCCTACTGACCTTCCCTCCGCATCATAATAGATCATCACCTGATGCCGGCGGTTCCATACGTGTTCCATACGTGTGGGACCACAAAATATTTGGCTGGATGATCCACCTACAATGCAAATAAGTTATGCAAATATATAAGTGTACAAATACTATATAAAAAATAAAGTTGTGCTAATGTAATAAAAATGTATACTCAGATGCCTGCGTAGCAGCATGTGTTTTAGATATGGGCAATGGTAGAGGCTCAGCTATCGATGGAGTAGATGCCGCTGGTGGAGTAGATGCCGATGGTGGAGGTCTCTGAGCAGCCGATGTTGAGGTGCATGGAGTATGCTCCGACTACTCCTCGGATGTTGAGCTACACGTAACCCACCGAGAGGCAGGAGAGAAAGCTAGATGGCATTTTGATGCCATCGTGATCTGCAATGTTAATGAACATTAATCAATATAACATGTTGAATAATAATATTAATATAGCATCAATAAATAGTCTATAATATTTATACTAGATGGAGATTCTCTTAGTGGTCGATACGGCATGGCACGATCGACTTTGGATGGAGTTGGAGCCTTAGAGAGACATATCAAATTCTAATCGCTCAGAAGCCGAGCCGACTCCATGCTTGAGACAGTCGGCTCCATGCCTAAGACATCCAGCTTGGGTCCTCCCCCAGCCGGCTTAATCACGGCCTAAGCCGACTCAGCCGTGTGCCATCCCCTCGATCACATTCTCTCTTCCTCTTCCGATCTCTCTCGCTGGCGATAGCGGTGAGGCTGAACCCCTCCCTCCCAGCTTTTCCATCTCTCGATCTTCCTCTCTCCCTCTCTCGATCTCTCTCGCCAGCAAAGTCGGCCCCATCCCTCCCTCTCTCACTCTCTCGATCTCCCTTGCCGGCAAGGCCAGACCCCATCCCCCCAGTGATGCCGGAGGTTGGAACCCCCTTCCTTCCTCTCTCACTCTCTCGATATCCCACCTCTCTCTTCTCGATCTCCTCACGGTGAGGCCAACCCCCTCCTTTCAATGATAGCGGCGAGGATGGATCCCTCCCTTCCTCTCTCACCTCTCTCGATCTCCTCGCTGGCCGGACGCGACGAGGCCGACCCCTCCTCCCTCCCACCTCGATCTTCCTCTGTCGACCGGTCAGAGCGACCGGCCTCCCTCTCTTAATTTTTGTCGATCTTGCCTCTCAGTCTCTCCATTTCTTAGTTTCGATCCCAAAATCAGATCTGACCTTATCGAGATCCATTAGGCATCCGGATCAGGTACTTCAAGTACAGACACCATCGGTATTCAGCGTTTGGATCCGTACAATGATTCAAATTGCATCCAACTCTGATACCCCAAATTTCAAATCCAAATTCAAATTTGTTGATAGATCTAGTCCACAACCGCGACAATGCAGCCCAAGGCTACCACCACGGCACGACCCAAAAACTATAGCATGCAGAAATATAAATATTTAAAATAAATATTTATAATATTTAGTATAATATATTTTATAAATTTTATAAATATATATTGATTATAATAATACATAAAATTAAAAATATCTATATACTTACGGCTATAGAGAGGCGGGTCGCACTGAAGCTTCGACGGTCATTGACGACGATATAGAGGAGACGACGGTACCTAGAGGTAACCTAACCAAAATAAAAGAAGATAATGAGATAGAAAAAGAAAAAGAGGAATAAAGAGGCAGGGGCAGCTGGGGATGGGGGCCTAGGGGGAGGGGGCACAGTGACGAGGAGGCCCCGGGGGAACAGTGATACTGAGCGATTCGACGATCGACGAGGAAGAGTGTGGAGGGTGGGGGGGCCGAGTGGGGGTGGTGGGGAGGGGCAGCTGGAGATGGGGGCTGGGGGTGGGGGGGTGGTGGGTGACGGAGAGGGACGGTCGGAGATGGCGGAAGGAGGAGCAGTCAGGGGGAAGGTGTGGGGTGGCGGGGAAGGGGGTGGCTACGAGATGGGGGGCTGTGGGGGTGGCAGGGTGGCGGGGAGGGCGGCCGGGGATGGGGCAAGGAGGGGCAGCCGAGGGGAGTGGGAGGTCGGGTGGCGGTGGTGGGAAAGAAGTTGGCCAGGGATGGGAGGGAAGGAGGGGTGGGCCATGGGGAGGTGGGGTGGGGGGACGCGGATGGGGGGTGGCCGATGGCGGGGAGGGGCGGCCAGGGATCTGGGGAAGGAGGGATGGTGTCGCCGAGGGGTAAGGAGGGATGGCATCGATCGAAGGAAAGAAGCCTCACCAGCCGATGGACGAGGAGGAGGAGAGATAGAGAAGAGAGATCGAATGCGTACGGAGGAAAGCAAGAAAAATTTATGAGATTTTTAACTCTAAATAATTTTCTTTGGGCCCCCAGCCGGTTTTCATCGAAATTTGGGCCCCTTAATTTTAATAAAATTTTATGAATGAGTGGTTATCCAAAATCCTGCATAGATCTAACGGCAACGCGGTTCTATAACCACTGGCTGTAGATCTATAGCAGCGATTTTTGATAACCGCTATCGTAGATTGAAAAAAAAAATTTATTTTTTTTAAAAATATTATATAATTTTAAAATTTAATATCCATCTTCATCGTTCATTATCTAAATAATTATCATTAGAGTATCATCACAAAAGGTCACCTCGATCCGATGGCCCTAGCTTCATCGATCAGAAAAATTTGATTTCGACGATCACGAATGATGATGCGATGATCTAATAGATAAAGACCTCCGATTGATCCAAAAACTTGCAACGATGATCTCGATAATGTTTGTAGCATACTATCAAAGTTTCACTTCAATCGAATATCGTTATCATGGTCAATTTAGTATGGAATAATTTCGATCGTTAAATTAGAAACAAGCGATCAAAAGGTTAAACAACGTTCGATTATGAGATAATTTTTTAGTTAAATAATCTTTATTATAATTTTAAATATTTTATATGATGATAATAGTAAAATTTAAACTATTTTTGTATAAACTATTCATGTTAAGTAAATATTACAAAAATATGAGCATAACAACCAGTGAAGTTTCAGAATGGTTATCAGAAGACGTATAGTTTTAGATCATTCTTCATCTTATGAGTTAAATTTTATAATTACCATCATAAAAAATGATTAAAGTAGTAGCCAAGATCATTTATAAAAAAAATTATCTCATAATCGAACACCGTTTGATCCTTTGATCACTCGTTTATCATTTAATGGTCGAAACTAACCTATACTAAATTGACCAAGATAATGATATTTGATTGAAGTAAAACTTTGATAATATGCTACAAATATCACCGATATCATCGTTGTAGATTTTTGAATCCATCGAAGATCTTCATCTATCAGATCATCGCATCATCATTCGTAATCATTGAAATCAAATTTTTCTGATCAACGAAGCTAGGGCCATCGGATCGAGACGATCTTTTGTGATAACACTCTAATGATAATTATTTAGATAGTGAATGTTAAAAATAGATATTAAATTTTAAAATTATATAATATTTAATATATATATATATATGGTAATGATTATAATTAACCACTATCATAAATAAGCTTATAGCCATGGTTCCTACTAACCGCTGCTATAGGTCCAACTTATGCACTACCATAGTATGCGTTGTCATAGATCCTTTTTGTAGTAGTGCGTTAAATTAGAAACAAGCAATCAAAGGACTAAATGAAGTTCGATTATGAGATAATTTTTTAGTTAAATGATCTTTACTATAATTTTAATGATTTTATACAGTGATTTTAAATCATTTTTCTATGAACTATTCACGTTAAGTAGATCTTGCAAAAGCACGAGCATAACTACCAATGGAGTTTAAGAATGGTTATCAAACGACGTATAGTTTTAGATTATTCTTGGACCTAGGAGTTAAATTTTATGATCACCACCATAAAAATGATTAAAGTAGTATCCAAGATCATTTATTAAAAAAATTATCTCATAATCGGGCGCTGACTGATCCTTTCATCATTCGTTTATTATTTAACAGTCAAAATTATCTTATACTAAATTGACCAAGATAACGATATTCGATTGAAGTAAAACTTTGATAGTATGCTACGAACATCATCAAAATTATTGTTGCAGATTTTTGGATCGATCAGAGGTCTCCATCTATCAGATCATCGCATCATCATTCATGGTTGTCAAAATCGAATTTTTTTGATCGATGAAGCTAGAGCTATCGGATTGAGGCAATCTTTTGTGATGATACTCTAATGATAATTATTTAGATAATGAATGATGAAGATGGATATTAAATTTTAAAATTATATAATATTTAGAGCAAAAATATGAAAAAATATATAGCAACGGTTATGCTAAATCATTGCCATAAATCCGACCTATTGCAGTGGTTATTTCAAACTGTTGCTATAGATTTGATCTATGATAGTTGTTTTTTGTAACCACTGCCATAGGTTGGACCTTTGGCAGTGGTTTAGCATAATTGCTATCATATATCGGACCTATGCATGATAGCGATTTTCTGTAACCGCCGCCATATGTCGGATCTGTGGCAGCATTTTTTTTTAATCGTTGCTATAGGTTGAATTATGGCAGTAATTTTTTTTAACCACTGCCGTAAATCCTATTATAGCAGTTTCGAAAATTACTGCTATAGTATACGCTGCCATAGATTCTTTTTGTAGTAGTGCTATAAGAAAGTTTCAAAAATCAGTACGATACCCTCCGATTTAGGATTCTCCAATGTCTAAGTCAGTTGAGGTCTTGAAAATACATAGTGAAAATAGAAAGCAAGAAGATAATAAGAGAGGGTTTGATTAGAGAGTTGTTCCATCTTCTTTCAGTGGAAAAGTCAAGAGTGATGTTAGCAGAGTTTTGACTCTGTAAATCGGAACTTACCTCTTGGATGATATCCTGTCCCTTTATTTATAGAAGAATTTACTTAGATCTTAAGAAAAGTTTGTTAGGCTGTTAATTTGTTATAACAGAATGGCCAACTGAATAATGACTATAGGCTATTCATCCGGATGACAATTAGCTGTGATATGGCTAAAGGATAGCTTCGACCTTGTTGGAGAGCAACTGGTGCTCAATCGATCTTTACTTATGTTTAGGTTGGTATTTTACCGGTCTCATTGGTATGATTAGATTGGTATTTGACCGACCTCGGCGGGATAGAGCTGGATAGTACTTTACCTTACCGTATTGACGATGCCAGCTTTTTGCTGATCTCGACACGAAAAAGCTGGTTGCAAGGATAAAGTAAACCCGATCTCTGGCTCAGTTGTTGAGCAGATCATTGTTAATGCTAAGGTCGGTATAAATCCGATCTTCGGTAGAAAGGCTACGGACGGAGATGAGCCATCAATTTTAAGAGCAATGAACTAGTGATCTAATCTTGTAACAGCCGATTGAAGGCTAGTAGAGGACTGATCTTGATTTATTGTGATAATTCAGATATCATTGAGGATGGAGATTTGCCGATCTAGCTGGTAATTGTCGATCTGGACTTACTGTTAGAGCAACGTATCGTATTTGGCCCTTGTGTGGGTCAATTTGAGTTTTAGCTTGGTATTTTAATCGATCTGTAGCTAATTTCCATCATCACATTTTTAGCAATCATCCGGATCTAACTGATATGGCTAGTGATGATTACCGTACCAATAGTGTTCATAGACTTTCTTTTTCCCTCTTCTTTTCTGAGTACATTATACTCCCAGGGGGCTGCTAAGATCTACATCCTTCGATTCTTCAAGAAATAAAAAAGTTTGTAGATGTAGATTGCTAAGGGCCCAAAGCAAAGGATATGAATTGTATCATTCACGAATCCTTCTTTCGCACAAATCCACTATTGGATGAACGCGTCACGAGCTCTCAAAACGCTCCAAACTTTCTTATTCATTGGTTTATGTAGAGATGTCTAAGCGAGCGGCGATGATCCAACATGGCTTCGTGCCAGAACCCTCTTTGGCACGAAAGATACAACCCCTTCCTGGGCAAAAGTGTTTTTAGTTTTTATGCTTTTTGGTTTCTAGGTTTGGACTTCGGGTTGCATTGAAGTTTTAGGGTATCTGCGCCTAAAATCCCATAGGTTGGGCAAAGGCAACTAGCTAAATTAGATTAAATTGGATATATCTTTATAAATATTTAAATAACCATTAAAGTGGACTAGTCTGAATCCAATAGGGATAAAAGAAGATCTATTGAGATCCTTTTTTTTCTTCCTGTAGGATTCAAACAGATCTACTCGAATAATTCTGTGGGTTCTTATAAGTATGAGCCTAATCCATCCTGACTTAGTTGTCTTGATCCAACCCATAAATTTTATGAGATTTTAGGTCCAATCATCCAAAACATAAAAAAATAAAATAAAAATTAAATAAAAAAATATCAACCGACAAAAATGCATCACCTCTCTCCGTATCAGAGGATATACCAATTCACCGTTAAGCTTGGCCCCAATGGCGCAAGAATAGAGCGGGAGCAATTCATAATGGCCTTACAGAGTACAAAAGAGAACCATCAAGGCATCCACCTATCGGCAACCTTGAAATATACATAATCTAGCATAAAATACACGCGGTCCCCTGCAAACATAAATGTACTATCAGCAACCTCACAATCGACACCATACCATCAGTCTCTACCTGTGTCCCAGGCTCCCAGCTTGAAGTGGTCCAAGAGAGACTCCCGTGTAATTCCCTTAGAAATGTACTAGTTGAAACAGCCTGCACAAGAAGTTCCTGCACTTTGGAGGATTCGCATCAGATAACAACTGCTTGATGGGGCCATAAAGCTTCTACTCATCAATGCTTGGATAAAGGAACAGTGCCGCCGACAACCTAGGCCCTTCGCGGCTCGCCAGCACCCGATGTTCAACAGTCTTGAAGATGCCATTGCTGACGAGCTACACAAGGTAAAATGACAGCAAGCTATGAGTGTTGACCAAGGATAACAATTAACATGCAAGTTTCAATTCAACAAAAGTGAATACCTGAAGGAAATCACCAATATTTGCTACGAGATCTAGCTCCATGAATGGGACATGCATCAACCCAATTTTTCTGGACTTGAAGACTACCATGGTTGCCTTGGAGAAGCATAGTCATGAATGTTGAATCGGCGTGCTTGCTGGTGCCAAACGTCAGCCCTGGCCCTGGCCATGGTGGATAGCGGTGGGCAAGCAGCTGCTGTACTTTGTCATAATGGTCAATGTTATTTTGAAAGCTTGGGCTCAGTCCAAGAGCCTCTGATAGCAGCTGACTAACAACATCCGCGACATCAATATCGGCTTTCCATAACTCAACATGATGACCTGTCTATAACAAAAGTTGAGAGAACCGTTACTTGATTTAAATTATCGGACAAAATTTCAAATATTGTTACATAAAATAATGGGGATTTTGAGTTCTGGTCCAAAATTTGATCCAACTTTAACCTTTAAGATCCGTTGACCCAAATTATAATTTTTGGTTCATTATTTAAATTTTAGTTCTGACGAGACAAAAATATCCTCAGTTCAAATATGGTATCTCCTCGAAATAAAATTTTCCATCTCCCTTGCTTTTTCCTTCTGGTACCCCGATGATCTCCGACGGACCAATTTTAGGATGATTTGCCTCATGCCACCAGCGGCGACGTCTGCGGAAATACTTCTTTGGCAAAATCTCCAATGGCAAGGACGATGATGGAGGTAGCGGATAGAGATAATTTTAATTATTTCCATTTTTTTTTGATATTTTTTCTTTTTGCCTCTTCAACGGCACTAATTCTTTTCCTCTATCCCTTTTTGCAGATTTTAAACAGAGAAGTTTTTAACTGTTGGGTTGATTGTTAGGGTTGCTTTCAGATATTTTAGCGTTGGATATTGCATTCCCTCCCTGTCCGAAAATCTCTATTCAATATGAACAGAGGAAGAAGAAGAATCAATTGTTAGGTAGATATTTTTCTTTTTGTTTCTGCATTATATTTTATATTCATGATCCTTTTTTTGGTTTTGGCTTTGACTGATTTTGATTTATCAATTTATCCTTAAAAACATCCAATTCATGATGCATGTTTTCTTAAATTTAAGGCATTCAAAGAATTGAGAGAAAATGTGAATGTAATTGTAAGATATTGCATTTCTTTCATTGGTAAACTCTGAAATTTTACATAAAAAAAATATGAAAATTTAATTACCGATCTCTTATTTGATGCCGCTATAACGAAAACTCCCTATTGCAAATTTAAATTAAAATAATGGTAGAAAATTTTACATTGAACTTCATAATTATAAATTTAGATTATTTTAGCAGCTTGAGTTAAATTATTAATACTGCAGAATAATGCATTTTAATTAGTAGAAGCTTTGCTATCTTAAATTTTTTTAGTTTTTTTGAGTTAAATTGGATTTATATTTGTTTATAATATTATGATGATGTTTTTGATATGTATCATGTGAATTTGATTTGCAATGCAGTGTCAAGATGGCTAGTTCAAAGAGAGGCAAAGATTTGTGTATTGGTCCAATTAATATGATGAATGACAGATGCTATTTTAGTCACTATATTAAGTTTATGGACATACTTATAGAGTCCATTTCTGAAGAGTAGAAGACAAAGATGGTTGCGACTCTATTTGCCCATTTGCTCCGACCTCCATATATCAAGCAAAGTAGGCCAGTTTTGGATGCATTGTTGTTCTTTTGGAATAATGAGGAGGACTTTAGGTTGGATGGTACTATGGTTTCTTTTATGGGGACGGACATTGTCCTCATCCTTGGCTTGAGGGCTACGGATGATAAGATTGAATTGTATAGGAATGAGGAGATTCAGTCGGACCTCATCATCCAATTTTTTAATGGCGATTATAAAAAGACTACTAGGGATTTAGTTAAAAATAGATTGATGTCTCTTGTTGGAAAGTCAGGATTGCAAGATGTAGAAGATTTTACCAAGTGTTGGGTTTTTTTTTCTTTTTATAACTATTCTTTTTTCAACCGTACGATACCATGTTCCAAAAGGATTATGGCAATATCTTGACGATTTTGATCGTCTAGATTCATATAGTTGGGATCTTGCAGTTTTTTCTTTCCTTCGACAGCAGATTCCTAGCCTAGTAGAGAATGTGCACATGAGGAACATGACTAGAAGAGGCTCTATTGAATATATGGATGGATGTATGGTGGCTCTGGTGGTAAGCATATCTATTTTTACTTTAAATTCAATTATTTGATAGTCAATATATTATGATATCACTTACTTTAACATGGTACATAATTAGTCAAGTATGATTCATAGTTCATATAGAATGGCACATAGTTAATTTGTTATTATACATAGTTATTGTATTATGGTACATAGTTAATTCACACTGGTACACACTTAATCTATATATTATTGTACATAGTTAATTTATATTTGTATATACAATTAATCTATATTGAAATATAGTTAGTTTTTTATGGTACATAATTAATTTACTATAGTTACAGTTAATCTATACTCAGTCATAGTTAATTTACGATAATATATAGTTAATTTATTATGGTATATAGTTAATTTATTATGGTACACCGTTAATTTAAGTTGGACACAGTTAATTTTTATTGGTACATAGTTAATTTATAATGGTACATAGTTAATCATTACTGGATTACAGTTAATTTAGTATAGTATACAGTTAATCTATAATAGGTACATAGTTAATTTATTATGGTACATAGTTAATTTAAATCTTACATAGTTAATCTTTACTGGATCACAGTTAATTTACTATAGTACATAGTTAATTTACCATAATACATAATTAATCTATAATAGGTATATAGTTAAGTATTATAGTATACAGTTAATTTATTATTTGTACATAGTTAATTTATTATGTTACATAATTAATCTTTACTTGATCACAGTTAATTTGTTATAGTACATAATTAATTTACTATAGTACATAAGTAATCTATAATAGGTACATAGTTAATTTATTATGTTACATAATTAATATTTACTGGATTATAATTAATTTACTATAGTACATAATTAATTTACTATAGTACATAATTAATCTATAATAGGTATATAGTTAAGTATTATGGTATATAGTTAATTTATTATTGATACACAGTTAATTTATTATGTTACACAATTAATCTTTACTGGGTCATAGTTAATTTACTATAGTACACAGTTAATTTACTATAGTATACAGTTAATCTGTTATGATACACAGTAAATCTATATTTTTTTAGTATAATACATAGTTAGATTTCTCTAAAATATGATGCTTACATTGCTTTTTTTTATGCAGGCATGAGCTGTTGAGCATGCCAATAGTCTACTTGAAAAGTATAGACCATCATTTATTTATCCTCATATGTTGCATTGGAACAACGCCTCGTTCCCTCGCAAGGTGGAGGCGATAATCGAAACTATTAAAAAATTAAAAAAGTTTGAGGTATTAGCTTTTGTATCTAACATAATATAAATTTTAGTTTAAGCATAACTAATCTTTTTAAATTTTTTTTCTATTTCATGACAGGTGATCCAGAGAATTGGCCCTAAGAAGAATGAGATGCACCTCCTATCATAAAGGCCACAAGGGACAGTTTCAATAGAGAAGCAGGCACGTATAAAATCTAATTTTTTAAAATTTTTTAAATTTTATATTAATTTTTTAATTTTTGTATTATTTTCTATTTGGCACACACATGCGATGTGCTGACACACAGTAAAGTTCATCTTGCACACACTTATAATGCATTCTTAGATATTTTCTATTATGTCATTGTCTTCATATCACATACACTTATTTTCGTTTGGTACATAGCCATTTGGCACATAATTCATCTTATTCTCACTTATACCATCTCCAATATTTTTATGATTTTCATGATCCATCGTCTAGCAGACCCAAATAAGATCCAATTAATGCTTTGGAGATGCGGATCACAGCAGTTGAGAGATCCTTGATTAGTCACGGCTTTCACTTAGGGGACCCTCAACCAATTGAGGATACCGCATCGAAGGATGCATGGATTGATGCCTTCGATAGGAGGCTTTCGTGCATTAAGAAAATGCTCCAGGATAAGGGCTTAATGCCAGCAGTTGATATTGTAAGCATGACTGCAGATCCTTCTAAGGTGAGTACAATAACGTAGTTTTAATATTCATGCAAGGAAATGATGCTAATCCTGACGTAATTAATCTTTTTCATTAGGAAGGATGGATCAATATTTTATACATGAAGAAATCCATCCGGCTGTAGTGGATACTACTATAGCTCATAGTAGTGAAGCGGTGGAGTAATTTTTAAGAAAAAAATACTTAAAGATATATTTTTTTTAATATCAATGCTTACTAAAATAATGATAAATAATATACATCTTTTTTAGGTCAGTTACATGGCTGGAGTGGAGTGCGAGAAAGAAGGTGCTACTGCAAAATTGGTGTCCTCATTATGCAGGCGAGTAAAATTAGAAAGTCGGGAGAGAAAGCCCATGAACAAGGGAAAGGCCACATCATACCTTCCTAAGATTTACAAACATGCAAGAAAGAAACAGCAGGAAAAAAACATAACTGAAGGAAGCATGGCCTTATCCACTAGCGAGAGTGATGCTGATCCTCATCAGTTTTTAGTTTTGAAGCCTATCACCACCGCACTAATAGAGCTAAGTCAATCAGTTAAGGAACAAGAAGACCCTCCCCCACATAGTGAGGTTTAGGAATTTTTTGATGTATCAACTAACTGTGTTTGTATTGTATGCTTGTATGACACATAATAAACATTCAATGCATTTACTCTAAATATTTCTTATATTTTGTCACTTTTAGCATATTCGAGAGTCTATCATATTTATAAATCTTGAGTCATCAATGCTACCGGATAAGCCAAGATGATTGAAGCATAGGCGCACATATCACGAGAAGGAAAGAGATATACTACCATCATTTCTTGAAGCATCTGTTGATTTCTATCTTGATGGTGACCACTCCGAGTAAGTAATTCTAATATTTTTGCATGCATCCCATTGTTCATAACTGGCTCATTTATTATCTCAAATAAGTTATTTTGTTAAACCACATCCTATTATAATATCCATGCATATTTTATGTAGTGAGACTTTCTAAGAGGATCCAAATACTTCTAAACTTTTTTGCACATATTATGCATTGGATCAGCTCCTTAATAATGGGCCAGTACGAAGTGATGTATGAAAATTAACTACTCATAGTTTTTCTTAGACAAATATTTCATTTAATGATCTTAATAATTTGATTTACATTAACTATAGCTTGTTAATGTATACTTCTGTATAATGAAGCTATTCCACATAGAGGATAGGGAACCTGTGGAAAATGCTGCTCTATTTTTGCGCTATGAGATATAGGTATGAAATTTAAGTATGTAATGCTAAAAATATCAACAAAACTTATTCAATAATTTATTTTATATGGAAACTAATGGATTCATTTGGATTACCCTTCTTCTTCTTCTCATTTATCGATGTAGACTATTGTACCTCAATGCCTTTCTGGTGTCACTGAAGTGACTGCTGAAGTCACCAATCATATCATAGATTCAGCACAACCAAGTATATAGAAATGGTTGGCTGATATTCGATTATCAGATCTTCAACATTGTAGGTATTTATTCATTTCCATAAACACTTCATAGCATTGGTATCTTTTAGTTTTAGATTTAAAGGAGCAACAATTTGACTGCTACAACTCGTTGTGGAGCTTCAATGTATCTAACGATGCAAATAAATATGTATGTAACATTGTATCCCATTTGTTTGTTTCTTTTATTTTTAACATCATCTATAACTAATGTGTCGTATTTCATACCATATGCAGGCAACGTTCGTATGGTTATGGTTGTGAGAACAAGTAGGATTACACATCTCCGAATCCCAAGTTCGAAATATTCATGACTGTTTACAGCAGAAATATAATAATGTTGATTATGGTGTGTATATGATGATGTCTATAGAGATACTTATAAGAGGTAGCTCAAGACCATTGCGTGATGTTTTTAAGGATGCCCCATTGTACAGGAGTTGGGTTGCAGTAAATATTCTATTTCATGGGTACTGTGTATCATATAAAGAATTTTGGTTGTGGTATGAAAAGAAGATGCCAATTTTTAAATATTAGAACATATTATTTTTTGTAACCAGTCTTGGTGATTAATTCTAATTGTAAATTATGATGTTGTACTAATTATCAGTTATACTTAATACCATCCAAAATTTTTCAGCATAAAATTTGACCTTATGAGCTTTTGTGGTTTAATATTATAGTGCTTGATGAATGCCATCAAAAGCAAATAACATGATGATGTTTAATATTATGAATTACATATTATGCCATGATACTTAAAAAATAGGCTGCGATACATCCAAAGTATGCCGGTTCAATGACATAATTAATTCAATACTGCATACAGTTAAATAAATCTTGTATGCAGTAAGACTGCATATAGTTAAATGATTCATGCACACTGTTAATCTAAGTATCACGGTACGCTTTTAAAGCATCAGGACATGCCGAGCATTTAAAGTATTGTGGCATGCTTTTGAAGTATCGCGGCATGCTAATTTAAGTATCGAAGCATGCCGAGCATTTGAAGTATCACGGTACACTTTTGAAGTATTGCAGCATGCTAATTTAAGTATTAGGGCATGCCGAGCATTTGAAGTATCGTGGCATGCTTTTGAGGTATTGTGATATGCTAATTTAAGTATCGGGGTATGCTAAGCATTTGAAGTATCGTGGTATGCTTTTAAAGTATCGTCGCATGCTTTTGAAGTATCGAAGTATGCCGAGCATTTTAAGTATCGTGGCACGCTTTTGAAGTATCAGAATATATCAAGCATTTGAAGTATTACGACATACTTTTGAAGTATCACGGCATGCTAATTTAAGTATCGGGGCATGTTGAGCATTTGAAGTATTGCGGCATGCTTAGAAAGTATCGCAGCACTCTTTTGAAGTATCAAGACATGCCGAGCATTTAAAGTATCATGACACGCTTTTGATGTAGGATTTGGTGGTGCTTCCAAGCCTTGAAAGGCCACAGGAGGAGCCAGGATATTGGCTCTAGAAGTCTAGAACGAGTGTGAGTTATAGGACACACAGGAGTTGTCCTAGGTGAAGGCAGCGTGTAGCCTTGCACAGACTCAAGGTTCAGATGTGAAGATCTTGAAAAAACTTGGTAGGTGCTCTGGAGACCTAGGATAGAAGGTGAAATCTTAAATTAACTATACAGCCTTTAATTAACTGTATGTAGTCTTAAATTAACTATCTACAGTCTTAAATTAATTATGTACAATCTTAAATTAACTGTATGCAGTATTCATTTAACTATGTGCAGTCTTAAATTAATTATATATAGTATTAAATTAATAGTGTGCAGCCTTTAATCAACTATGTGCAACCTTAAATTAACTGTATGCAGTATTCATTTAATTGTATGCAGTCTTAAATTAACTATGTGCATCCTTAAATTAACTGTGCATAGTTTTTAGTTAACTATGTGCAGTCTTAAATTAACTATGTGAATCTTAAATTAACTATATGCAGCTTTAAATTAACTATGCAGTATTCATTTAACTATGTACAATCTTAAATTAACTATGTGCAGTCTTAAATTAACTGTATGCAGTATTCAATTAACTATGTGCAGTCTTCAATTAACTATATGCAATCTTAAATTAACCGTATGCATTATTTATTTAACTATGTACAGCTTTAAATTAATTATGTGCAATATTATATTAACTGTGTGTAGTCTTAAATTAATTATGTACAGTATTAAATTAACTATGTGTAGCCTAAAATTAACTATATGTAGCCTTTAATTAACTATGTGCAGTATTCAATTAACTATATGCAGCCTTAAATTAACAATGTGCAGTATTCATTTAACTTTATACAATCTTAAATTAACTATGCAGTATTCATTTAACTATATACAGTCTTAAATTAACTATGTGCAATCTTAAATTAACCAGTACAGTATTCATTTAACTATATGCAGCCTTAAATTAACTATGTGCAGTATTAATTTAATAGTGTGCAGAATTTATTTAAGTATGTGCAACTTTTGAAATATCATGGCATGCTTTTGAAGTATCGTGGCATGCTTTTAGAATATCATAACATACTTTTGAAGTATCATGGCACGCTTTTAAAGTATCTTGGCATGCTTTTGAAATATCACGACATGCTTTCAAAGTAACTTCCATATCATTATTTCAAGTATATAGAGCAGTTAATTTTCTTATCATGGAATATTATTTTAAGTATAACTTCTGTATTATTATACGCTTTTGAAGTATCATGGTACGCTTTTAAAGTATCGCGGCATACTTTTGACTATATGCAGTCTTAAATTAACTATGTACAGTATTTGTGCAGAATCTGATTGACATCGGAATGAGCTAGAGTGGAGGAGGATGAGGTCACCGTCGGTGATCTACAAAATAAAGTTCCATCCGGAGTCGGTGGTAGTGGCTCCGGTAGGATCCTCCGATGATCAAGTCAGCTCTTCTGACCAATAGAAATGGAGTGCTCAGGCAAGAGTTTGGCAGAGTTTAGAGGGGGAGAGGAGAGCTTAGAGCTTAGAGAAAATATATCTGGAGGATTCTTTTTATAGGCGGAGCCTATAGCGGATTGATGGTGATAGCTGTAGCTATCTAGTAGCAGGCCGCTCGAGGTCTGGCGGAGTCAGTCATAGAGAGAGGCACCACTTGTAGTGCTATCCACAGTAGATTGATGATGATAGTCATTGCCATTCGATAGTGGATCATTGTCACTTGCGGCAGACTGATAGTGACGACCGCAGCCATCCAATACTGAGCCGCTTAGGGCCGCATGGAGGGATGAAGAGCTTTGACGTATATTAATTTTAAAGAAGTTCAGATTTTTAAAAAAAATATGACTAGAGATAATTATCTGAGAGGAACACTAGCTGAAGGAGTCCGAAAGGAGTTTGGCTCCTATATAGATTCGACTGAAGGAGAGATACGGAAGAAGTTTGACTCCTATAAAGATTCGACTGAAGGAGAGATACGGAAGGAGTTCGACTTTTGTAGAAGTTCGATCGAAGGAGATGTCTGGAAGGAGTCCGGCTCCTGAAGAAGTCCGACCAAAGGAGAAGCTTAAAAGGAGTTCGGCTCCTATAGACGTCCGACTGAAGGAGGAGCTCCGAAGGAGTTCGGCTCCCATAGGCGTCTGACTGAAGGAGAGATCTGGAAGAAGTTTGGCTCATGTAAAAGTTTGATAGAAGGAGGAATTCAGAGAAAGTTTGGCTCTCATAGAAGTTCGATAAAAGGAGGAATTCGGAGAGAGTTCGACTCCCATAGAAGTCTGATCGAAAAAAAAATTCGAAGAAAGTTCAACTTTCGTAGAAGTTCGGAAGGAGTCTGGATCCTAAGAAGGTCCGACCGAAGGAGAAGTCTGGGAGGAGTCCGACTCTTGGAGAAGTTTGATCGAAGGAGAAGTCTGGGAGGAGTCCGACTCCTGAAGAAGTTTGGCCGAAGGAGAAGTCTAGGAGGAGTTCGATCGAATGAGAAGATTGGGAGGAGTCCAGATCCTGGGGAAGCCCAACCGAAGGTGAAGTCTGGGAGAAGTCCGAATCCTGGAAAAGCCCAGCTGAAGGAGAAGTCTAGGAGGAGTCTGGCTCTTGAAGAGTTTGATAGAAATTCGACCATTAGGGAAGTTCGATTAGAGCTCGATCGCTGAGAAGTTCGATCGACTGAAGAGATTTGGTTGGGGCTCGATCATTGAAAAGTTTGATTGGGTTTGACCGTTGGAGTTCGGCTGCTGAAGAGAGAATTCTCGATTGAAGCTCTTCTATGATTATCAGTTGTATTAGGCTAAGCACCAAGCTGGACTTTGGTGGGAGCGAGATTTATCCCCAATAATAGTCCCCCCACTCCTGAGTTTGAAACTCGAATGAAGAAAGTACAAAAAGATGACTGTCAAAATCCTTTTTCGGGCTCTACATCCATTGAAGTTAAAGCTCGGAGGAGATCTTATCTCCAGCAAAGGTTGAAATTGAAGTCAAGGCTCGAGGGAGATCTTATCTCAAACCAAGGTTGAAGTTGAAGTTGAGGCTCAGGAGAGATCTTGTCTCTAGTCGAGGTTGAAGTTGAAGTTGAAGCTCGGAAAAGATCTTGTCTCCAATCGAGGTTGAGGTTGAAGTTGAAGTTCAGGCTTGAAAGAGATCTCATCTTTAATCGAGGTTGAAGGAGGTCTCGTCTCCTATTGATGCAGTCATTGAAGCTTAGAGGAGATCCTATCTCCAGTCAGGGTTAAAGGAGATCTCATCTTCGATTGACATAGACATTGAAACTCGGAGAAGATCCTATCCTCAGCCGAGGTTGAAGGAGATCTTATCTTCTATTGATGTAGAAGCTCGGGAGAGATCTCATCTCTAGCTGAGGTTGAAGAAGATCTTACCTCCTGTTGACGTAGACTTTGAAGCTTGAGAGAGATCTTATCTCTAACTAAGGTTGAAGAAGATCTTATCTCCTGTTGACGTAGAAGCTCGGAAGAGATCTCATCTCTAGCCGAGGTTGAAAAGATATATCTTTTGTTAGCATAGACTTTGAAGCTCGGAAGAGATCTTATCTCTAGCCGAGGTTGAAGGAGATCTTATCTTCAGTTGTCGTAGACTTTGAAGCTCAGGAGAGATCTTATCTTTAGTCGAGGTTGAAGGAGATCTTATCTTCTATTGACGTAGACTCTGAAGCTTGGGAGAGATCTTATCTCTAGCCAAGGTTGAAAGAGATCTTATCTCTTGTTGACATAGACTCTAAAGTTCGAAAGAGATCTTATCTCTAGCCGAGAAGTTGAAGGAGATCTTATCTCTATTGACATAGACTCTGAAGCTCGAGAGAGATCTTATCTCTAGCCAAGATTGAAGAAGATCTTATCTTCTATTGACGTAGACTCTGAAGCTCGGAAGATATCTTATCTCTAGTCGAGATTGAAGTAGATCTTATCTTCTGTGTAGACTCTAAAGCTCGGGAGAGATGTTATCTCTAGCCGAGGTTGAAGGAGATCTTATCTCCAATTGACGTAAACTTTGAAGCTCGGAAGAGATTTTATCTCTAGCTGAGGTTGAAGGAGATCTTATCTCCTATTGACGTAGACTCTGAAGCTCGAAAGAGATCTTATCTCTAGTCGAGGTTGAAGGAGATCTTATCTTCTGTTGACGTAGTCTCTGAAGACTCTGAAGCTCGGAAGAGATCTTATCTCTAGCTGAGGTTGAAGAAAGACTCTAAAGCTCGGAAGAGATCTTATCTCTAGTCGAGATTGAAGAAGATCTTATCTCCTATTGACGTAGACTCTGAAGCTCGGAATAGATCTTATCTCTAGCCGAGATTGAAGGACTTTGACTTGCTCATGTTAGGACGAGATTCTCCTCCTATTCCTAACATGGCCACTATTGACTGCTTCTTTCCTATCATCAGATAGTTTTTACACCACAAAGCAATAATATTGAAATGGAGGAGTTTTATTGAAGAAAAATTATCGACAGTACATTCTCACATTCTCTGAGTCTCAAGTTCATGGGAGTGTTGTTCCTCCATGCTTCTTCAGACGGTAAGTTTCGAATCGGACGATCTCCTCTATTTCATATGGGCCTTTCCAATTCGGAGCAAGCTTTTTCTAGCTCTAAAGTTGAGAGATGGCGACTCATCGAAGTACTAGACTCTCTAGAGATAGCATTGATGATGTCGGAAGGTAGCCGATCTCCTTATTATTTCTTCCTCATTGATGGTTCTAGCTGCGGTAGCATCATTGGCTTGCTTCAGACCGACATTTGTGGAGCATTGAGGGGGGCATAGTTGTAAAATCTTTTGAAAGAAATTTCTTCGTGTCCTTCCATCGGAGCTTCTTTGACGATGAGCTCGAGGAGGAGTTCGGCCTTGCTTGCGCTCGAAAGGAGTCTGTGAGCATAGCCGAGCTACATTCGGCCCTCTTGTGAAACCTCTTGGGGGGAGAACTTCGTGTCCTTTTGTTGGAGCTCCTTTGATGACAAGCTCACGAAGAAATTTGAGCTCGCTTGCGCTCGACGGAAGGAGATCCGTAAGCATAGCCGAGCTTCACTCAACCCTCCTATGAAACCTCCTAGGAGAGAACTTCATACTTTTTTTTTTGGATCTTCTTTGATGATGAGCTCGAGGGGAAGTTCGACCTCGTTTGCGCTTGGGGGGAGTTCGTGAGCACGGCCAAACTTCATTCGACCCTCCATCAGCCATGGGTTTGCTAGACTCGTCTGTCTGCCACTCTCCTATGGCTTCTTCATCCTTCAACTTGAAGGCTTCTTCCGTATGGACATATCCCTCAGCCCGAGCTAGTAGATCGATAAAGTTTCTAAGGTACTTCTTCTTTAGGAAGAATAGTAAATCATTCTTCTTAAGACCGCCCTTGAGTGCGGCCATCGCAAATGGCTGGTCCAGATTTTGGACCTCCAATACAGCAGCATTAAATTGGATGACATAAGTTCGGATGGATTCCTCCTCCTTCTGCTTGATGTTCATCAAAAAATTCGAACCTCGATGTGGACATCGACTGCTGATGAAGTAAGCTGCAAACTGATGGCTCATCTGATCAAAGAAGAAGATTGTACCCTACTTCAATATTGGGTACCAATTTTTTACTGCTTTCTTTAAGGTAGATGGAAAAGTTCGGTATAATATGACATCTGATGCGCCATGGAGCAGCATCATGGTCTAGAAAGCTTTCAGGTGAACGATCGGATCAGAGGTTCCATTATAGTTTTCAAATTGGAGGAGCTTAAAGTTCGGTGGAATGGGCTCTTGCATAATTCAGAGAGAGAAAGGAGGATCAGTGCGGACGTCGTCATGATGAGCTGGGGTGACATGGTCGACCTCCTCAATCCACCAATCCATCTCCCATAGCTTCTGATCAAGGATGTGTGACAGCCATAGTCATTCGATAGTGGATCACTATCGTCTATGGTAGACTGATAGTGACGATCACAATCGTCCGATACTAAGCCACTTGGAGCCGCATGGAGGGGTGAAGAGATTTGACGTATATCAATTCTAGAGGAGTTCGGACTTTCAAAGGAAATATGACTAGAGAAGATTATCCGAAAGGAACGCTAGCTGAAAGAGGAGTCTAGAAGGAGTTCAGCTCCTATAGAGATTCGACTGAAGGAGAGATATGGAAGGAGTCCGGCTCCTATAGAAGTTCGACTGAAGAAGATGTCTGGGAGGAGTCCAGCTTCTGAAGAAGTCCGACTGAATGAAAAGCTCAGAAGGAGTTTGGCTCCTATAGGCGTCCGACTGAAGGAGGAGCTCCGAAGGAGTTCGGCTTCCATAGGCGTCCGACTGAAGGAGGAATTTGGAAGAAGTTTGGCTCTTGTAGAAGCCCGATAGAAGGAGGAATCCAAAGAAAGTTTGGCTCCCATAGAAGTCTGATAGAAGAAAAAATTCGAAGGAAGTACGGCTTCCATAGAAGCCCGATAGAAGAAGAAATTCGAAGAGAGTTCGACTTCCATAGAAGTCCGATCGAAGAAAGAATCTGGAGGGAGTTCGGCTTCCTAAAAGTCTGGAAGGAGTTTGGATCCTGAGAAAGTTCGATCGAAGGAGAAGTCTGGGAAGAGTCTGGCTCCTGGAGAAGTCTGGAAGGAGTCCGGCTCCTAAAGAAGTTTGATTGAAGGAGAAGTCTGGAAGAAGTCTGACTCCTGAAGAAGTCCGACCGAAGGAGAAGACTGAGAGGAGTTCGGAACCTAGGGAAGCCCAACCAAAGAAAAAGTCTGGGAGGAGTCTGGATCCCAGAAAAGCCAAGCCGAAGAAGAAGTCTGGGAGGAGTTCGACTCCTAAAGAGTTCGGCAGGAATTCGATCATTGGAAAAGTTCGACTGGAGCTCGATCGCTAAGAAGTTCGATCGATTGAAGAGATTTGACTGGGGCTCGATCGTTGAGAAGTTGGGTAGGGTTTGATCGCTGGAGGAGTTCGACCGCTGAATAAGTTCGACTGTTGAGGAGAGAATTTTTAATTGAAGCTCTTCCATGATTACCAACTATATTAGGCTAAGCACCAAGCTGAACTTTGGCAGAAGCGAGGTTTATCCTCAATATACAATATTAAATTAACTATGTACAGCCTTAAATTAACTATGTACAGTATTTATTTAATTATATGCAACCTTAATTTAACTATGTACAGTCTTAAATTAACTGTGTGCAGTATTCATTTAACTATGTACAATCCTAAATTAACTATATGCAGTCTTAAATTATTAACTATATGCAGTATTCATTTAACTATATACAGTCTTAAATTAACTATGTACAGTATTTATTTAACTATGTACAGCATTGAATTAACTATGTGCAACCTTAAATTAACTGCGTGTAGTATTCATTTAACTGTGTACAGCGTTAAATTGACTATGTGCAGTATTAATTTAACGGTGCATAGGATTTATTTAACTGTGTGCAGTTTTTGAAGTATCGTGACATGTTTTTGAAGTAACTTCCATATCGTTATTTCAAGTATATAGAGCAGTTAATTTTCTTATCATGGAATATTACTTCAAATATAACTTATGTATCATGACATGCTTTTAAAGTATCATGGCACGCTTTTGAAGTATCGCAGCATGTTTTTGATTGTGTGCAGTCTTAAATTAACTACATCATCATTTATTAGAGTGTGCTAGTACACCACACTAATACTAACAATGTGTCAAATTTTATTATATTCAGAAAATAGTAATGCCCAAAATTTATAAATCTTAGCAAAGAATATAAGTTCAACAAAAAGGTGATTGAATAACTAAAAAAAGATAGATATTTTTAGGTTTTACAAGTTTACAAAAATTTATACTTTCAAAATATTCAGAATGTCTACTTCTGATAAAACAACTCCAATCTGAAATATTATCCTATAGGATCATTACATGTCCTTCTGTTGTGTCCTTCCTTTTCACATCGTCCACATTTCACATTTCTTGATGAATCTATTTGTGAAGCTCTTCTCTTCTTTCGAGGTCTGCCAGGATGAGTCTTTGTGATAGGAGGTAAAATATGAATATCATCTGAGATTGTCTGGCTCACCTTAATATCTGAAATTGGATAGATGAATTCTGCATATGTTGCTTTGTACATTTTAGCTTGAAAATAATTATCAATAAAGTGATATAATGATCTACCAGCCTTCTCAATACATGCACATGCATGCTTACGTGGCATCCAGAAGATTTGCCAATCACCATAAGAGCATGTGCATTCCTGTAGGTCAACCTTACATGAGTACTTCGTATCATTTACATCATAAATCATGATGCTTTATATAAAGACAGATAACCTATGACCGTCTTTTGCATTTCTTTGCAACGCTTTTTCAGGATCAGGATGAAGATAGGTTTGGATGCTGTAATCCTGACTTCGTCTATCGTGCATTAATTGCATAATTTGGATTCTTATATGATCAACCATTTGAGGAATAGAAAGATGTCGAGCCTCCAAGATCCAACTATTAAAACATTCAGCAGCATTAGATGTCATTATACCCCAACGTGGATCTGAAAAGACTGAATTTATCCAATACTGCGGCTTCGCATGCGTTATAAAGTTTCTTGCATCTGGGACTTCTGCTATAAGTTTGCTCATTAATTTTTGAAAAATATTCAGTCTTGAAGTATATACAACAATATTTAATAAATTAACAAACCTCTTCCTTTGACTTGCAGGATAATGGACAAGCACCTGCATGTAAAATAATAAAACAAGAACATATACAATAGTTGTATGTTAAAATACTCAACTAATTTGAAGATACGATTGATAATTTAGAAAAGGATATTGCATACCTGATTTTTAAAATTATTTTTAACATGATGGATACAATAGGTATGGTGGCTATCTATGAAGTACTTCAGCACTGCTTTCATAAGTCCCTGATGTCTATCTATCATAATCGTGAATGGTTATCCATGATAGTCGACACAAGACTCTAAGGCTCATTTCAAAATTCGACAAAACCAGTCCCAATTATCATCATTCTCTATATCAACAATGACATATGCTATAGAAAACATATTATCATTCACACCTTTATCCATAGCACTAAGTAAAACTCCTCCATCTTTATGCTTAATGAATGTTGCATCCATGAATATTAGAGGTCTACAATCTTTTATGAAATCATTAATTGATCCTTTAAATGAAATAAATAGACGTCAGAATCGATCATCAAGGATTTCATACTCCACTATACTACTGGAGTTGGTCTCAATAATGACATTACAGTACCATCGGATCCATTCATAAGATATTGACCTCTGACCATAGAGCTCCTTAGTAGCAACTTCTTTTCCATGCCAAGCTTGATGATATGGTAATTCTACATGGAATTCACGATGAATACCTTTTACAATATCAATTGGCCTATACAAAGGCATATCTTAAATTTTTTTTTACAATATTTGAAATTCAATGTTTTGAAGCCTTAGGATGAGATCGAACTTTCAACCCTACTTGGCATGTATGTTCATTGTTCAATATTTTAATTATAAATTTATCTTAATTCTTAAAGCGAGAAGCATGAAGACGCCATCCACATCCTTTATATGCATACTCAACGATCACATGCTGATAATCATTCTTCATAAATATAAATTTTTTATAATTTGCAATACAGAAATTAAAAATTGTAAGACGATGGATTTCAACATCCTTGAATTCTTGACCTACATCCTCTATAGAATTTTTTCAAACATCCAATGTATTCCTTGGATTGAGTTCATCTTTAATGATAGTTCTTATTTCTTCGACCACTCGAACAAAATTACTTGAGCTACCAAATGAGAAAAAATGAGATAAATTGCTCTTCTTAAATTTTTTTGAACAATCTATATGTTTACCAATTTCTGATTGATCACCATCCGTGAAATGTAAAAGAATTATTTTTTTAAATATTAGTAAATATTGATTATCATATTAGATTAAGTCTAATTAGGACTACTAAAATTAACTATAAATACATATTATATTACCTCATGTTGATGATCACATTATGCGATTCAGCCAATGACAGAGAATGATATACAACCATTTCAATTATTGCAGCTTTTAACTTTACATGTATCTTATACATATTCTAAACATCCTTATCCATAGTGAGCATAACGAGCATCCTCGAATTATTAGGAACATACAATTTTATATCAATCAACATAGGAGATAAATGCTTCCATCTCTTCACTATTTTATCAAAAATATAATTGAGAGTTATGTTTTGTGAAATTGAAATGATATAGGCTTCATTACCATAAAAGCATACAGCCATAAAAATATGATTTTTACTATTCTTACAATCCATGACTTCTAAAAACTTAGATGAAGTGTTTAAAAAAGACATCAATAAATAATAAAGATGTTTAGAACATAAAGACAACAAAATGAGCTAAGAATAATTTTATGCAAAAATTCAATATGTACCTGCATCTTAGTTTCACAATGAAAATAAGAAGACTAAATGTAATACGGCAAGGTAAGAAGGTTTGACTATCTGGGAAGGCTACGAATAGTGAAAATCTGTGATATTATGAATACGGCAAGCTAAGAAAGTTTACCTATCTGGGAAGGTTAAGAATAACAGCTAGAATGGGCAACCTTATTCCCTTTTATTTCCGATATTAATCAATGAGAATCTGTGATCAAATATGACGTCCTACAAATTCAGAAGTAATAGAAAAGGAAGTCCCAAAAAATCTATAAATCGTAGATATGGAAAGAAGTCCAGAGCGGAAGGAAGAACGGGAATAAAGAACATTTTCAAACGTGGAGTTTCTAAGGATAACTTGGGTATTTTGAAAAAATGAATGATGCCAAAATGATGTTTTATTAAAAAAAGCATAAAAATAGAGATCAGCAATTAGAGTCTTAGTCAACGAAAAATTTTGGTTATAGCGGCTTCAAATAAAGGGCCGGTAATTAAATTCCCGTAAAATAATCTATCTAGCATACTTATTTCAGGCGGCAATTCTTGACATAGCTCATTGCTGACATAAGCAACTACAGCCGACGCATACACGAAAGAGTCGAGTTCAGGTTAAATCGTATCGGTTGTGAGTACCTGCAAACTGAAGGTATATCATTCGTATCCAATGTGTCGTCGAAGGAACGGGATAGCGTATCCCTCCAGTTGGCAGCTTGCGATTTGAATAGATTAGGATCGGTGGCATATCTCACCTTCTTCATACGGTCACGAGTGCAGAGTTTTGCCCTCCCCTCCTTGTCCTGCTTGTGGAACCTTCTTCCACCTTCAAGCATGTCTTCCAAGACACCTGTTGGGATCCCATGCATGGTTCACCACCTGAAAGAATCCCCACGTCTTTGAAGCCTCGCAGACCTCCTTGACGATTTCCTTCCATCGAGAGCCATCATCTATGTCTCAGAAGGTCTATGACCGGGACTTGGAGAGCAGTCGGTGCACCACTGGATGGCTTCTGGCGATCCTCGGGTGCGTTGATGAAGATTCTTGGGATCTTGGCCACACCAGATTCGACGAGACCTTGGACACGGGCTTTCGTGTCGTCGAACTCCTTTAGCTCTTTTGCTCGATCATAGTCTGAATGGTCTCCGGCACCAGCTTTTACTGCTGCCATCTTGGGGAGGTGCTTAGCTTCCCACTGTAAGATCGATGGATGGGCCAGAGGTGCAACCGCGCAAGTACTTCGATAGTGTTAATTCCAACTAAGAGACAGTCAACTTTCTCGCCATCCAAGAAAAAGAATAGTAGCTAGGGCAAGAGAATCCTCCAAACATGTCTACTTTGATAGAAGTCTTGTTGCCCCAGACGAGTCAGTGCTACTAGCAGCCAGACTATATTTATCACGTAGGAAGGAGCATCCTCTGAAACAATACTGGCAAGCTCTTTTTTCTTTTTCTGATGGAAAATGCAAACCCTTCTGATATAAATACATTCAATAAAATCAAAAAAATAAAATATCATGCAATTCAATAAAAATAGAAGATTGGTCAGTCCACAAAATCCCACCAGAGTATTCCACGATATAGGAGGCGACTCAATTTGCATTAGTGTTCGCCTCCTGGTACACGTGCCTAACTCTACATGAAGCACACCGCTCCAAGATAACCCAGATATTATGCAGCATCAGGTGAACAACTCGGTTTGCCCTCCATCCCTAGATCCACCTGATGACTGTAGATGAATCACCCTTCAAGAGCAAGTGATTAGCAAGCAAGACCCACCTAGCAAAGGTAACTCTCACCCAGGCTGCCCTTAACTCTGCTCCAAGCACTAAAATATCAAAACCCTGGCAACCTCCTGCTGTCACCAGCCTATAGTCAAGTCCTCTGATGATAAACCCAGATCCGCCTTGCCGACTACCATCCAAAACACTACAATCAAAATTGACATTTGAGGAAACTTGGGGGTAGAGGCTCTTGGATGATATAAACCATCCAAAATTTTCAAACAGTTGCAATCTCACTGATCAAAGAATGCTGGATGATCTCATCGGCCTGGACAATTGCTCTCTCCATCGTGAATCCAATCGACCATCTAGTCCCCTCGAACGCAACAGCATTTCTGATCAACCAGATACAATAGGCAACGTGCACACAAACACCCCAGGGCCTGGTTGCCTCATCCTATGTTTGGTTGGAATCATGGGAGAGAAGATGAATGGGGTTCATCTACCATTTGGTTCAAAAAGTTATAGAAATGGTAGATAAAAAAGATGAGTTGTCTATTTATCTTAGCTCATCAATTTGCATCCACCTAAATTAGAAGGATGTAGGAAGAATAGATGGAGCATTGATAAATAAATTTTTACATTGTTAAAATTATCCCTCTATTAATTTTTTGACAAAACTATAATATTTTTTTACTTTTTCATTTTTATTATTTATATTTTTTATTTATACTATTAATTATATATAATTAAATTTTATTATTAATTATTTTAATTTTAGCACATAATTTTGATAATTATAGTTAATAATTAAAATTATATATCTTCTATTTCTCTATTTTTATTTATTATTTTTAATTAACTATTTATATAATATTAATTAATTATTTAAATTAAATTATAAATTAACTAGTTATTTATATAAATAATATATCATTAATTCATTAATAATTTATTTATAAAATAATTTTATTAAATTAAATATTAAATATTTATATAGTTTTTATATAATTATATATTACAATGATTATAAGTTTATATATCATTTACTTCTTTAGTATAAATAAGTATTATAAATTGATGATAATAATATTTTTATCAAAAGATTGTTTAATAAAAATATCATATTAATATAATCTATCTTTTTTTTTCATTCTTCCTATACCAAATAAAGTAGAAAATTATTTTTATCCATTCTTCTATATTTCATCAAATATATGAAAAGATGATGAATTTTTTATCCATTCTCTCTCTTGTTCATTCTTTCTCTTACATCCATCCATCTTTTGTACTAAACAGTCAGTGTCCAAGCTCGCTGCACTACTTGATTTTTTTTTTCTTTTCCAAAAAAGAAAAGCCTCACCTAAACCTATATATTCCTATTGGTTGACGGGTATAGGCTAGATTTTTACCGCCGTTACCAATACCATGATGTGAAATCTAAAATATGACTCATTTGGCAGGCTTTGTTCCGGCTTGGACTAACAGGATAGCAAGTTCTATGATATGCTTTTTCAATGCAATGACTAAAGATGAGGTACTATTCCGCACGTTTGATGCACCAGGAAAAAACCATGAATGGCTACAATATATTAATTTGATTAATAATTTAATTCATTATCTAAGTGACAGATAATATTACTCCTACGTTGAGGGTTTAACTGATTGAGTTGGGAAAAGTCGCTAGATGTTGGAAGTAGGTTTGTTCCCGCTCCCACCTTAAGTTTGGTCAGGCTTCTATTTGTCTAGTTCTAACAAAATCGACCAAGAAAATATTAAATATAGTTATTGAAAATATTTTTAGAGATTGTCTTAATTATGGGAGGACGGAGGTATGGTTGGTGTACGTAGGATCTACAAATGCTCTGCCCTTTTTCAGAAAAGTTATATTCCCAAAGATTAAAGCCAAATAGAAAATGAGTTGAGGGTACTTGACTGCGGATCGCTCCCCACGGAGTACCATAATAGTATAAATTAAGAGAAGAAAAACCGATGGGGTGGTGTCTTAATACAAGAACTAGTCGACCCCACGCTTCGCGCGGATGTTAAAGATTTAGCTATTTCATATTGTAGAAAAATATGTATTGAACTTAAAATAATTTTTAAAATTCTTAAATTAAAAGAAGAAATTAAATTGGTAGTTTAGAGTTGGCTTCCATTTATGCTATAATTATCTTTTTTATGAGCGGAAATCGTGAGCTCATGAGACATTCATTCAGTTTCAAAAGAAGTATGCTCTTGAACTTGGCAAGTGCAGTGGCTTAATAAATGTTAAAAATTGATGAATATAAAATTACATTTGCTTACTTCTTAAGATTGCCTGGAACATGAAATGTCTCATAATTCCATTCAAGATTCTTTCTTGTATCGTCAATAGGAGTTTGCTTTATTTGGAGACCCATAAGCAGTTGTTGTTGTTGTTATTGTGTTCTGCAGATAAAGATAATTTTTTTATCATGAAAATTATTAAAATATTTATTATTATTATTTTTTAATAAAAAAATATTTTTCATATTTTGAAATTATGATGGTTGAGATTTTTTATTGTGTAAGAGTGCCAAACAAAATAGACAAACTTCATCTTACTTTATCAATAGAAACTTGCATTCCTTGTTGCAGAAATCGTAAATATAGGCACTATCAACAGGCACCATTTTTTTGCTACATATATTGCAGAACATATAACACCAGTCATAAAAATTTCGTTGTCTGTTATTCTTCTTCTAAAGTAACAGTGTATTCCTAAGAAAGTACATCATTTAGTTTCACTGTCAATATAAAGATATAGTCTAACTTCATAGGAAGAAATATAAAACACAACATTTACCTACATATTACTATCCTAGTTACTTTTCATTTGCATCCATTATTTTGAACTTGCAGGTTAAATGGTTCTTCAAAATCTAATATGTTAATCTCCATAATTTTTCCTTTTGTTTATCTATACAGTTAATTAGTGACATGTGCTCCTAATCTGATTTCTAATGATAATTGAAAATATTTGCCCTATATTGAATTTTGAATGTAAAGCAGGTGCATCAATGCAACAGTCCACCAAATGGTGAAATTAGGTGGCTGAAATTTTTATATCATTACAAATATGGAAAAAGGGTAAGTTGTTATTATTTATAGCCAGAGAGATAAGAAGAAGAAAAGAGTTCATCAACAGCAACCAATTATTAGGAACAAATCTATATAACATTTCTTACAAATGGAAAGCAACCATCATATAAAATTTGTATATGATAGAAAATAAAAAAAAACATTTAACAAAATGAGACAAAGATCCCAGCTTTGGTATAGCATCAACAATCATTTGAACACAGCTAATGTTCTCTAGCTTTCAAAGGAATGAAGTTATAGTATTGAGGGAAGAAGGAAGAGCGGCATACCAGTTTGGACATGAAGTTGGTTAGGGTCAAGGAAGGCGTCACCTGCTAAAGAACTGGTCAGTCGATCATGAGAGGGTTTTCAGCATTGAGTAATGCAACATTAAAAGAAATAAGAAGAACAAAAGAGTGCATCAACAGCAACCGAAATAGCTCAAACAACCAACACAGAATTACAAAAAATGTTTAAATGTTGTTTCATGTGAAAATAAAATAAATAAATATGTAATTAAGTTGAATAATTATCCAAAAGGAAATGATTTGAGTGCCACTAATTTTTTCTAATGAGCAAACAATTCAAATCATAGCATTTAAGTGATGAAAGAAGAGTAGTGTAGTAGTTTGGAGATGAAGCTGGATCGAAGTTCTAGAGACATGCCACGGACTAAAGTGCTGGTAAAAATTAAATTATTGAAAAGAACACTGTTATTATTTTGAAATATATAAGATAAATAGTATGTGATATAAATAAATATTGAGAAATATAATATTTCATGTACCTTGCGATGAATAAGTTGTTGTAGGTGTGTTTTGGAAGATTTCCTTGTAAACAATATCTTTGATAAAAGCAGAGTCCTGTATCTCTTCATCATCATTCAATATAATTAATTCTTTTCTTGCAGTTACTCGAGAAATAGCTACATATAACTGCCTATGTGTAAACACTTGTTTTGGAAGGAATAAGCCTACACATTTCAAAGATTGTCCCCGGCTCTTGTTTATTGTCATAGCAAAACATGTGCCAACGGAAGTTGCCATCTTTTTAGTTTGAATGGCCATCTTGATTCATTAGGTGACATCGTAATTCTTGGAATTGTGACTTTTTCACCAATGTTTGATCCTGAAATTATATCAGCAGTGACTGACTATTTTCCAAGATGTGTTATAATCAATCTTGTACCACTGCATAAGCCTTTTGTTTGATTAAGATTTCTGAGAAGCATGATAGGAACACCTATTTTTAGGCATATATCATGATTGGGGTCTCCTGCAAATTTAAGACTATTGAGGAATTCTGTTGTATATAGGAGGTCTTCATCATTAGTACCTGCACTTGATTTGCAGATAGTGTAAGAACTAAAATAAGTTCTTCCTTCATCCGATATTAGATCCATGATCAATTCATTAAGCTGATGCACTGTATCATTTTTTAGTGTTAAAATAGCTCTCTCTTTTAAGTAAGCAGGATCACTGTAGTTTTATAGGAGGGATGGATAAACAGCTTCGACAATGAATTCTATTGGATCTGCGTCACATTTCAAAATCACATCTGGTGAAAGTTTAACCAATTCTCTATCAACGTCATCATAAAAAGAGCCATCTCCAATTTGCAATAACCATCTATCAAAAGAAGCTAGTTTATCAGCTTTCGAAGCCCCAATACTTGTTCTGCTACCAAGGCGCATATTTTGCTTCAATTGGAAAATATTGAAAAAAGGTCAAAGATAAGAAGAATTTAGTGAAGCATCAACAATAACAGCTCTTCTACCTTTAGGATAAGAAGAATTTAGTGAAGCATCAACAACATCAGCTCTTCTACCTTTAGGTACAACTGCTAGTATTTGACAGAAATCCCTCCCACACACAATAGTTAGACCTCCAAAGGGTTTGGTAGAGCTATCTTCATATTTTGATCGAAGAATATCTCTTAAGCTCTTATCCAAAGCTTTGAAGCAAAATTTATTTAATCAAGAAAGTATTGCCAAGCAATTCAGTGAATACCTTGTCGAATTTCACATGATGATTCAGTTGTTACATCTAAAGAGATATGAAAACGTGAGTGTGCTGTTCTACCATTTGGTAGCAGCAAAACTGCTATCCTTGAAGTTGCAACGGGCAAGACTATTTTAGACTATGATCTCCACTTTGCTATTATTGTTTTCCATAAGTATGTCTTACTAGTACCATCTTGTCCGTTAATAAAAAATAGTTTTTCTATTTCATTATCAACTAAATGCATGATTGCTTTATATGCTGATTTTTGACATGTATTTAGAGCATCGTATAATTCTGCATGTAGCTTTTTTAACTGAATTCGGTCATAATCAAGCTCCTCATTGACCAATCTATTACTTGAATCTCTTATTAGAGTAGAATCGGGAAGAGGCATTCCATCAACATCTTGTAGAGTTTTATCCATTTTTTATAAAATACTTTTAATTAATTTCGAACAATACATAGGACTCAATTTGTTCCTCTATCAACTGTAAATTCTAAAACAGCAACCTCTTTCTTTATAATTAAAGTATGTCCTCTGATAAGATACTACAATTAGATTTCCAAAGCTGGTGTGCATAAGCTAATTGACAATGGAGTATTGTCACAAATAAATATCTTAATTGATTCCCTATTGCCCACAATGATACTTCACCGAGACAGTCATTCCACTCTTTGTCATCATCCAATAGACCCAATAAGTAGCATGCATATTTAAATGTAGAATATATATGTCACTCCATTTACTGTTCTGATGCTTTCAAAAGGAGCACACCTTTTCATAATATTCAACAGCATTCTCAAATAGTATCGGTCACCACTCCATAGATGTGAAAAAAGGATTCTCCCAATCATCTTACCTTTTTTTTTTCTTGTCCACAGCTTCTGTTTCATATTCCATACCCAATGTATAGAGAAATCAGCATATGTCAACTCTCTTGCATCACTATATCTCTTGTTTGTCTCAAACCATTCCATGAACTTTATTTTTTCTATATCTGATCAATGATATATTTTTCTTAAAAATTACCGTGTGCACTATCGGTAAGTGAAATGGCTATCTTTCAACAACTGGCTCCCTATAATGTATATCAAACTGGAATATTCTCCAGCATGCTTCCATTACAAATATATATCTACAATCCAAGTAAGTTTTAATTTCATCTTTATTCGAAGAAGTATCAATAGATTCAATAGTTGTTGTTACTCTATCAGAGCCTTTATGCACATATTTGAATAAATATTTCATTGACCTAGAATAGTTACAAAGTTCAACATTGCTGTGTGCATCAAATTTGACAATCAAATTGCGGTTGTATGGCATGATATACCGATTGTCTAATAAAATCCCTTTCTTTTCAACTTGTATATTGGTTTTCCTTCTCTTATAAACAAGGAAGCCATCAGCATATGTTGTTGTTTGGTCACTGAATTTCTTTGAAAAATATTTGATACATTTGCCTTGTAACATGCACGGTGATTCTTTGTTTAATTCTCCACATGGACTATGAATCATGAACTTTTTGATAGCATTATACCCATCAGCATCCATTTTTTCGTCAGGTATTTCCATACTTATTATCTTGTCGATGTGATCTGCAAAAAGATTTTTATCATTCGGATGCAAAAACAATAAGATATGTGCATGTGGCAGCCCTCTTTTCTGAAACTTAATTGTGTACAAACCTACAACAAGGAAAAAATTTAAAGTGAATAATACTATCACAGGTGGTGCAATCCTTGTTCTAGTATTAATTAATAATAAATAGATATGAAAAAATTAGATCTAATAATAAGGATAAGAAAATTCTCACATGCAACCATTTGCCCAAAAATTTTTCTCTTCTTCAAGGCTTGCATCAGCTCAAATAATTTCATTTCAAAAACTCTGCATATTATGTCAATGCGATTGTCATCATCTTTCCGGTCAATAAGTTGCAGCATCAGATCTATTTTCGATCACTTTGGATTGCAAGTAAAAGTTATGAATAAATTTGGATATCCAACCCATTTATAGATTGCACTAAGCATCTTGATAGTTTTGCACTATATCTTGGTCCTCCAGTATGTGATGAAGGAAGAATGATTACTTTACCTAACTTGTTACAGTCAGAATTACCTCGATATACAGCATCCATCAAGCCATTATAAGGATCAGCTCTCAATTTTTTTTGATTATTTCTAATCCAATGAAATCTCTCTTCAATCGCCATGTAACAGTCAACAATGTATTGTTAGAGGAGTCTGCCTCCTTGAAGAAGAGTTTGGCCTTCATTTAACTTTTGTTGGAGTTAGAAACAATAATGTTCTCTTATTGATAATACTAGGGCTATTAAGAATTTTTCTCAAACGTATTCCAAGTCTATATCCATCCTCACCATAAAGATGTAATAACGAATATCACTACTACAAAACAGGATAATGACAACCGTTTGTAACCACTGTTGTATCCTAAAAAATCATTGCCATAGGCTATGGCAGCGGTTAACCGCTGCCACTACGATCGTCGCCGTAGGTCTACAACAGCAGTTAAACAAACCGTTGCCATATAGAGCCTATAGCAGCAATTTTCAAACTACTATCATAGGTAGAGCTATGGCAGCGATTACCTAACCATTGTCATAGGTTTATCAATTACAGTAGTTATAGAATCGCTACCATAAATCTAATGCAGCAGTTTCATAACCGCTGCCATAGGTTAACGGCAACGATTGGTACGTAACTTATGACAGCACTTGGCACGCCTACGATAGTTATTTTGCAACTACTACCATAGCTTTTGAATAATAAAAAAATATTTTTTTTTTATTTTTTATATATTTTATCTAATAAATGCAAAGATATATATAATATAAAAAAATATAATAAAATATTATAAATATAAAAATATTTTTAAAATACATAAATTTTATTGCTGAATAAAATTTATACTATAATAAAATCTATTTTTTATGACATAATAAATTCATCGCTAATAATTATTAGTGATGAAAATTTTATCGCTAATTTTTAGTCACAAAAATATGGTCACAGATAATAATTAGCGATGAAAAGATCATTTTTATCGCTAATAAAAAAATTTTATGATAAAAAATTTTCATCAAAAAAATTTTTTATTGATTAAATTATTTATGATGAAAACCAAATATTTTTATAGTAAATAATTTTTTAATAAAAACTTCATCAAAAATAAAAAATTTATTTACAATGAAAACTTTCCATCGTAAATACAAAATTATTTATGATGATTTTTTCATCATAAATAAGTTATTTATTTTTGATGAAATATTTATGTCATAAATAATTATCTTATTTTCAATAAAAATTTTTCATCATAAATAAATCTTAATTACAATAAAAAATTTTCATCGTAAATAATTTTTATTTGCAATGGATAATTTTCATCATAAATAATTTATATTTATGATGTAAAGTTTTCATTGCAAATAATTATATCCTAAATTATTTTTAAAAAAATTATAAATAAATATATTTTATATTTTTAATATATTTTTAATTTATAAAATAAAAATAAAAAATTTATAAATAAATTTGATCATTTCATCAATAATAAATTTCATCATTTTATTATATAAAAAGTATTTCATTACAGAAAGTATTTTTTAGTACATAAATACAAAAGATCCAAAATAAAAATAAAAATAGAAGAAAACAGACCGTCGACCATTAAGCATCAGCAATATCTAGAGAAGAAAAATGGGTCAAAGGAGGAGAACGCTTAGAGAAGCTTGGACTTGCCTGATGCTGTCTCATCAGCTGTATCATTTGCTCCATCTGTGTCATCCGCTTCATCATCTATAATTGGAATAGCTAGCACTCATCGATGTGTACAGTCAACTCAATAGTCCGCTATCGATCCTCAGCAGCCTATCTCTATATCTCCATCAGTTGGATATCATAGGTAGTATGGATGCTAGTCCTGAATGAGCATGAAGATGTAGGAGCTCTGATCCCATACTCTAGCCTCCTAACATAATAGGATCTCGTACCATGCACCTAATTATAGATCTCATCATCTATGGGAGCGGTCGAGCCCTCTAAGATAGGCTAGGATCTAATATCTATCAAACAATACTGAAAATTAAAGTTATAACTATTCTAAGTTTATAATGAAAATCAAAATATCAATGAAAAAATAGTTGAAAAAACTTACATAAAGCTCCTGACTCTCGATCATCCAATCCCCTTACGCTGATGGGTCCATTAGTAAATCTCAATCCTACCAGGAAGCTCGCCACTCTCTACATCTCTCTGTAATTTAAAAATAATTAATATATTTTTTTAAATAATTAAAAAATTAAAATATGATAAATAAAAATTACTTACCATCTATTTCTTATGGCGAGCGAATGGCCTGAAATTTCCACAATGCAAGACTGTCTATCTCACTCGATTCGTAGCATTTTTAGCACATCGATCCTGCATCAGTTAACATTCAAACTAGTTAGTAACTCAATTTAAAAATAAATGATTCAATTATTAAATTCTAAATAAAAGAAAGTTACCTAATATGTCAGATCCTTGTACGTGAGATATATGATAGCCCAGTCCTCGATACTGATGCTATCATATGGCCGCTGCCGCACTGCCTCCACTCCCTAGTCATGCACTACAACATACCAGTAGCAATGAATGCAATATCGATACTCCTTGAAATACGAGCATAAATGATCATCTACAACTCACCACATGCGATCGTGCTCAAAATCAATAATCTCAAATATAGCCTATCAATAATAAATATTATAAGAATAAAATATTAATTAAATATTTAAATAAAAATTATTATACCTATAAGTGGCTATAGAAGATCTTTTTCTGAGGTCGTGTAATCTGACACCAATCGAAGAGCATCGTCGGGGCATAGCTATGGTAAATGATGCCCAGCTCAGTCTGCCATGGCTCACACCATCCCCTAATAGGCTTGGTATAGCCTGGTGGAATCTCGATGCGGAGATGCTGCCCTTCGTGCTTGCATCTCCAATGCTCAAGAACGAGGTTGTTCGACGGATCTCGCCCTCGCCTAACCACCGATAGAGAATGGTCTAAAAAAATAATAAATAAAATATTAGTATGATAGCCATCTATAAACCTTATAGCTAGGTAGATTAAAATCAAATTTTATCATGTAAAAAATATGAAAATACCAGTCGAGGCTGGCTCACTCGAACTCGCCTCTCTCAAACCCATCTCTATAGGGCCCTCTGACGACTCTGATGGTGCAGCAGCGAAAATGGGGGATGGCTCAAGAATAGGCTGGTAACTCGAACGTCGTCGTCTTGCTCCCGGTGCCATATCTATAATGCTTAAACTATGAATATAATTAACTTGACATATAAATAAATATAATAATAAATAATAATAGTAAAAAATATATATAAATGCTAATGAATAGAATTGTATTGCATACCATTATTGCAAGAGAAGATTTAACAAAGGATACATATCTACTTATAAATATCCATATCCTTCTCGATTTCTAGATCTTCCTTCAAATCACAATAATTGATTAATGTATCGTCTTCTATCTCATCATCATTTATAAATCAATCGTCGCCCTCCAAAACATCAAGATTAAATACAAAATCAGCTTCAACTTCATTGGATGGCAAATCAGTAATATTCAAAGGACCAGATCCTGGATCGAATCCTGATCCAAATCTCGATCTGGATCTCGATCGAGATCCGATCCGGATCCCGAGCATGATCACAGATTGGATCCCAAATATGATTCCAAACTGAATCTCAGATTGAATTTGATCCGGATCTCGATTGAGATCCAATCCAAATCTCGACCAGAATCCTAGATCAAATTTTCGATAGGATCCTAGACCGGATCTCGATCGAATCCTAGATCGAATTTCAGATCGAATCTTGGATAAGATTCTAGATCGAATCTCGAACTAAATTTCTGACTGAATCCCGGATAGGATCCTGACTCAAATTTTTTATCGAAATCCAATCTGAATCCCAAATTGAATAGTTTATATGCATCATAAATTAAAACATTTGACTAATGCAAATTAAAATATTAAATCATAATCATAATGAAATACATGGGCTAAACAAATAAAAAGATTAAACTATAATAAGTAAAAGCATAAAAATATAATTATTTGCTTAATTATTTTAATTATAAAAAAACTTATTATTATTACTAATATAATCGATTATTATTACTATTACTATTATTACTATTATTCTTACTATTACCACTATTACCAATAATATTATTATTATTCGAACTACTACTATCATAATTATTATTATTATCATTATTATTTTTTTAAATAATTATTATTGCTAGTTTTACTATTATTATTATAATTATTCTTACTGCTACTATTACTATTACTATTATTACTATTACTATTATTATTATTTTAATTATTATTACTACTTTTACTCTTATTATTATTATTATTATTCTAACTACTATTATTACTATTATTTTATTATTATTATTATAATTATTATTATTTTTATTATTATTACTATTTTTACTCTTATTATTATTATTTTAATAATTATTATTATTATTCTAACTACTATTACTACTATTATTATTACTATTATTACTATTATTATTATTATATTTATTTTTATCATTTATTAAAATTTAAAATAAATTTCTTCAAACACCATCGTGGCCTCCTCTCTCTTTAGAGCCCCTCCACTGCCCACCACCAGTGCTCGTGGCCCCCCACCCTCTGCGGTGCTCCTTCGTCGCCCACCATAGGTGCCTGCAACCCCCCAACCCATCTCGGTGCCCCTCCGCTGCCCACTACCGATGCCTGCGGCCGCCCAACCCATCCCGTCACCACCACCCCACGACCTCCCACCTCCTACAATCGGCACCCACCCTCCATGCCCTGCCGTCTGCCATCGACCACCACACGGAATAACCTACGGCCCCAACCCATGGTCCCATCACCACAGCCAGCAGCCCCCCACCCCACATGTCCCCCATCCCCTACAGTCGGTACCCACCCTCTGTACCCCACCGTCCGCCATTGGCCATCGCACAGAAACACCCACGACCCTCGGGATGATCAAAAGGGAACAAAAAAAAATTATCGTCAACAACGGCAATGGCAACGATAACAGCTGTGACGACAATAGTGACAGCCCCAGTGGCAAAAATGATGGTGGCAGTGGAAGACCAGATCATCAGTCGATGGAAGTCAAGAAGGATGGGGAGAGAGAATATGAGGGAGGGGAAGAGAGTGGGATTCGGTCGGGGTAGAGAGAAGACGAGAGGGTTTTGTGTGAATATAGTGGGAGGGGATATCTAAAGGTTTTGTAGTGATAAATTTTTAGCAACACAAATTCATCGCTAAAAGTATTATTAGCGATGAAAAATAATTTTTCAACGCTAATAATTTCCACCAATTATTTTTTCAAAAAAAAATTTTCTCTCCATCAAATATTAAAATATTTGATAAAATTATTTACGATCAAAAAATATTTTTTTATCTCTAATAATTTCTACCAATTATTTTTCCAAAAAAAAATTCCTCTCCAAAAAATACAAAAATATTTGATAAAATTATTTATGATGAAAAATAAATTTTATCATAAATAATAATTATTAGTGATGATAATTTTTATAATAAATAATTTTTTATAAATAAATAATTTAAAAAATTAAAAAAAATAAGAATATTTATGATGAAAATATTACATCATAAATAAATATTATTTATGATGGAACATAAAATTTCATCATAAATAATAATTATTTATGATAAAAAAATTTTATCATAAATAATCTTTCGTATATAAATAATTTAAAAAATTAAAAAAAATTAAGAATATTTATGATGAAAATTATTCCATCATGAATAAGTATTATTTATGATAAAAAAATATATTACATCATAAATAAATATTATTTGCAACAAAGTTCATATTCCATCATAAATAATTATCTATACATACAAAAATATAAATAATAAAAAAAGATCAGACTTTTTATGATAAAATTTTTTATAAAAAAAGATAAAAATATGATGTGCAAGGTCGATGCGATGGCATTGAGCGGTGCAAGTGCTTCCACGATTAGCTAGCTCATGGGCAAATTATTTTTTTTATTTTTTAAAAATTAATATTCTTTCATAAAAATTTATTATTCTTTAAATATTATATAATTTTAAAATTTAAAGCCCATCTTCATCATTCATTATTTAAGTAATTATCGTATGAGTATGGTCACAAAAGATCGTCTCGATCTGGTAGCTCTAGCTTTGTAGATTGATAAAATTTGATTTCGATGGTCATGAACAATCACATGATGATCTGATAGATAGAAATCATCAATAAATTTAAAAACTTACAATGATGATCTCTATGATATTTAAAGTATACTATCAAAATTTTATTTTAATTGAACATCATTATAATTGTCAATTTAGTACAGGATGATTTCGATCATTAAATAAAAAAGAATGATCAAATGGCCAACCGACATTCGATTAAGATAATTTTTTACATAAATGATCTTTGCTACTACTTGAATCATTTGTATGGTGGGGATCGTAAAATTCAAACCGCATATATATGAATGATCTAAAACTATATATCTCTTGATACTTATTCCTAACGTTCTTAAGCAATTATACTTATATTTTTATAAGATCTGCTTAACATGAATGGTTCATATAGATATGATTTAAATTTTATGATCACCACCATATAAATTATGAAAATAGTAGCAAAGATCATTTATCTAAACAATCATCTTAATCAGATGTTGTTTAGCCTTTTGATCACTCATTTTTTATTTAACAATCCAAATCATTCCATACTAAATTAATCATGATAATGATATTCGATTGAAGTAAAATTTTTATAGTATGCTATAAATATTATAATGATCATCATTATAAAATTTTAGATCCATCGATGATTTCTATCTATCAGATCATCATATGATTGTTCGTGACCATCAAAATTAAATTTTATCGATCTATATTATTAGAGTTACTAGATCGAGGTGATATTTTATGACGACGCTTGCATGATAATTACTTAAATAATAAATGGTGAAGATGAACTTTAAATTTTAAAATTATGTGATTGTTGGTGCAGAAATTCGTCTTCGCCGGAGGTCGCCGGAGTCGAGGCCGCTGAGGTCGCCGCCGGGGACCTGCAAAACGAAGTTCCGTCCGGAATTGGTGGAGGGGTGGCTCCGGCAGGACCCTCCGACGGTCAAGTTAGTTTTTGGCCAACAGTAATGGAGTGCTCGGAATGAGTTCCGGAGCTTAGAGATGAGGAGGAGAGCTTAGAGAGTCGAGAGAGCTTAGCCTTGGCGTATCTGGAGGGGTCCTTTTATAGCGGAGCTTAGTTGATGGTGACGGCCATGCCGTCTGGCAGAGAGTCGTTGGGCAGCATGGAGTTCGGTACGGAGAGGATGGCGTCGTTCGATGGATCGTGGGAGCCATACTGGCACGTCATGGGCCGCATGGAGTTCGATACGGAGAGGAAGGCATCGTCCGATGGATCGTAGGAGCCATACTGGTGAGTCGTGGGCCGCATGGAGTCCGGTACGGAGAGGAAGGCGTCGTCCGATCTTGTTGCAGGCGACAGTTCGTCCAGAGGAGTTCGGACTTGTAATAGAGTTCGGCTGAAGGGGAAGCTGGGGGAGTTCGGCTGGCTGAAGGGTCGGCCATCTGTAGAGTTCGACCGAGGGATGATTGCCGAGGAGTTCGATCGCTGAGAGGCCCGAAGAAGCTCGGTTGGGGCTAGTTGAAGGACTTCAGTTGCTAGTAGGTTTGGCCAGGGCTCGCTGAGGAGTTCGGCCGCCTGGAGTCGGTTCGAAGGGGTTCGGCCGCCTGGGCTCGCCTGGAGTCGGTCCGAAGGAGTTCGGCCGTGGGGTCCGAATGGGTTCGGACTTGTAGGAGAGTTCGGCTGAAGGAAAAACCCAGGAGGAGCTCGGATGGCGGAACGGGCGTCTGGGAGGAGTCCGTCTTCGTCCTGCCGCTTGGAGTCCAAGGAGCTCGGCCGCCAGGAAGTTCGGCCGACGGTGGGTGTTCGGCCCGAAGCCTGGACACTGGGGAGTTCGACTGCTAGGCAATCCGGCCGGCTGAAGGAGTTCGGCCGTGGGGAGTCTGAAGGAGTTCGACCGCCTAGGAAGTTCGGTCTCGACGTCGGGAGTCCGAAAGAAGCTTGGAAGCTGACCAGGCCTGTTGAAAGAAGCTCGGCCGCTGGGAGTTCGGCTGAAGCGCGTCTGTCAGAGCTCTTCTGCGGCTACTGAATACATTATGTTGAGCGTCGGGCTGGGCTTCGGCAAGAGCGGGATTTATCCCCAACAGTAGCCCCCCCACTCCCGAGTTCAAAAATTGAAGGAAGGGAGTACCAAAATAGGCGACTGCCAAAGTCTTCTTCCAGGCTCCACGTTTGTTGCAGCTGAAGCTCGGGGGAGGTCTCATCTCCAGCCAATGTTGACGCTGAAGTTGAGGCTGAGGCTTGGGAGAGACCTCATCTCCAGTCGATGTTTGGAGTTGAAATGGAACTCGTTTTCAACCAAAGTTGATGAAGCTGATGTTGAAGCTCTCTGGCCGAGGTTGACATGATAGCTTTCTCTAGCCGAGGTCGATGTTAAAGCTCCCTGGCCGAGGTCGTCGCGGGCCTTACGTTTATCCGAGGACCTTATCCCTAGCCGGAGTCGATGCGAGCGCTCGGGGGAGATCGCATCTCCTACTGTCGAGGTTAGCCCAGTTCCTCGGGGGAGATCTGATTCATAGCCGAAGTTGCTCGGGAGAGATCTTATCTCCAGTAGCCGAGCTTCCCTCGGGGGAGATATTAGTGCGCGCTCGGGGAAGATCTTATCTCCTACGGTCGAGCTTTCCTCGGGGGAGATCTTATCTCCTGCAGCCGAGGTCGAAGTGTGCGCTCGGGGGAGATCTTATCTCCTATAGCCGAAGTGCGCGCTCGGGGGAGATCTTATCTCCTGCAGTCGAGGTGCGCGCTCGGGGGAGATCTTATCTCCTGCGGCCGAGCTTCCCTCAGGGGAGATCTTATCTCCTACAGCCGAGGTCGAAGTGCGCGCTCGGGGGAGATCTTATCTCCTACGGCCGAGCTTCCCTCGGGGGAGATCTTATCTCCTGCAGTCGAGGCTTACCGTAGTCTTTGAGGCTTGGTCTCGAGTCTTGCTCACGTCAGGACGGGGTTCCCCTTCTGTTCCTAATGAGCTATGGGGGTACATGGGGACCGTCGTCCTCGCCTCTCCCCCATCTCGTTTTGGGTGAACGAGGCCTTCGATCTTGCTCGCATTAGGACGAGGTTCTCCTCCTGTTCCCAACGGGTTGTGGGGGCACATGGGGACCGTCGTCCTCGCCTCTCCCCCCATCTCATCCTTTGTAGATGGGGCCTTCGACTTTGCTCACGTTAGGACGAGGTTCTCCTCCTGTTCCCAACGGGCTGTGGGGGCACATGGGGACCGTCGTCCTCGCCTCTCCCCCCATCCCGTCCTTTATGGACGGGGCCTTCGACTTTGCTCACGCTAGGACGAGGTTCTCCTCCTGTTCCTAGCCGGCTGTGGGGGTACATGAGGACCGTCGTCCTCGCCTCTCCCCCCATCCCGTCCTTTGTGGACAGGGCCTTCGACTTTGCTCGCGCTAGGACGAGGTTCTCCTCCTGTTCCTAGCCGACTGTGCACGCGGCTGTGGGGGCACATGGGGACCGTCGTCCTCGCCTCTCCCCCCATCCCGTCCTTTATGGATGGGGCCTTCGACATTGCTCACGCTAGGATGAGGTTCTCCTCCTGTTCCTAGCTGGCTGTGGGGGCACATGAGGACCGTCGTCCTCGCCTCTCCCCCCATCCCGTCCTTCGTGGATGGGGCCTTCGACTTTGCTCGCACTAGGACGAGGTTCTCCTCCTATTCCTAGCCGGCTGTGGGGGCACATGAGGACCGTCGTCCTTGCCTCTCCCCCCATCCCGTCCTTCGTAGATAGGGCCTTCGACTTTGCTCGCGCTAGGACGAGGTTCTCCTCCTGTTCCTAGCCGGCTGTGGGGGCACATGAGGACCATCGTCCTCGCCTCTCCCCACATCCCGTCCTTCGTAGATGGGGCCTTCGACTTTGCTCGCGCTAGGACGAGGTTCTCCTCCTGTTCCTAACGCGGCTAACTGCTTCTTCCCTATCATCGCATAGTTTTCGCATCCAGAAATGATTTTACTGAGAGGAGAGAGTTTTACCGAGGAGAAGCTGATCGCAGTGCATTTCCATTCGAGGGTTGTCGGGGTGTTGTTCCTCGGAGTTCCCTCGGGCAGTAAGTCCCATCCAGACGACCTCCTCTACCTCCTGCCGGCCTTCTTAATTTGGAACATGCTTCTCTTGACTTTGTCGCTGGGGGACGACAATCACCGATGTAGCTAGCTCCTAGCTCCTCCCCGGGGTGGCGTTGATGACGCCGCGAGGCGGCCGACCTTCTTGTCTTTTCTAGTTACGGCAGCGCCTTTAGCCGATCTTCTCCTGCTTCAGACCGGCGTCGGAGGAATTTATCCCGTCATTCCTTTTTGACGAGCTCTTCAATCTCGTCTTGGAGCTGAACGTATTCCTCAGTGTCGTGGCCGTGGTCGGATGGTAGGGGCTTTACTTGCCTCATGTAGCGCTACTGTTGGGGATAAATCCCGCTCCTACCGAAGCCCAGCCCGACGCTCAGCATAATGTATCCAGTAGCCGCAAAAGAGCTCCGGCAGACGGGCTTCAGCCAAACTCCCAGCGGCCGAGCTTCTTTCAGCAGGCCTGGTCAGCTTCCAAGCTTCTTCCGGACTCCCGGCGTCGAGACCAAACTTCCTGGGCGGCCAAACTCCTTCAGACTCCCCACGGCCGAACTCCTTCAGCCGGCCGGATTGCCTAGCAGCCGAACTCCCCAGTGTCCAGGCTTCAGGCCGAACACCCACCGCCGACCGAACTTCCTGGCGGCCAAGCTCCTTGGACTCCAAGCGGTAGGATGGAGACGGACTCCTCCCAGACGCTCGTTCCGCCATCCGAGCTCCTCCCGGGTTTTCCCTTCAGCCAAACTCTCCTACAAGTCCGAACCCATTCGGACCCCATGGCCGAACTCCTTCGGACCGACTCCAGGCGGCCGAACCCCTTCGAACCGACTCCAGGCGGCCGAACTCCTCAGCAAGCCCTGGCCGAACCTACTAGCAACCAAAGTCCTTCAACTGGCCCCAGCCGAGCTTCTTCGGGCCACTCAACGGTCGAACTCCTCGACAATCATCCCTCGGCCGAACTCTACAGATGGCCGACCCTTCAGCCAGCCGAACTCCCCCAGCTTCCCCTTCAACCGAACTTTGTTACAAGTCTGAACTCCTCTGGACGAATTGTCGCCTGCAATAAGATCGGACGACGCCTTCCTCTCCGTACCAGACTCCATGCGGCCCACGACTCGCCAGTATGGCTCCCACGATCCACCGGACGATGCCTTCCTCTCCATACCAAACTCCATGCGGCCCACGACGTGCCAGTATGGCTCCCATGATCCACCGGACGACGCCATCCTCTCCGTACCGAACTCCATGCTGTCCAACGACTCTTTGCCAAACGGCATGGCCGTCACCATCAACTAAGCTCCGCTATAAAAGGACCCCTCCAGATACGCCAAGGCTAAGCTCTCTCGACTCTCTAAGCTCTCCTCCTCATCTCTAAGCTCCGGAACTCATTCCGAGCACTCCATTACTGTTGGCCGAAAACTAACTTGACCGTCGGAGGGTCCTGCCGGAGCCACCCCCCACCGATTCCAGACGGGACTTCGTTTTGCAGGTCCCCGATGGCGACCTCAGCGGCCTCGACTCCGGCGACCTCCGACGAAGACGGATTTCTGCACCAACAGTGATATTAAAAAAAAATAGAAATATTTTTTGAAAAAATATTAATTTTTGAAAAAATTAGAAAAAAATTAATTTGCATGTGGGCTAGCTAATAGTGGACGCGCTCACACCCCTCAACCCTATCGCATTGATCATGCATGGCACATCTTTGCTCTTTTTTATTTTTAAAATAGTCCATATTTTTATTTTTAAAATTTAAAATTTTAGTCAGATTATTTATGATGGAGATATTCCATCATAAATAATTAATTATTTATGATAAAAATTTTATTTTTATTAAAAATAATATTTGTAATATAAAATTTTTATCATAAATAATTTAGTATTTTTTAATTTTTAAAATAATTTATTTTGTTTAGATTATTTATAACCAAAATATTACATCATAAATAATCAATTATTTATGATAAAAATAAAATTTTTATCATAAATAATTAATTATTTATGATGAAATATCTCCATCATAAATAATTTAGTACTTAGAAATTTTTTAAATAATTTATTTTTATAGATTATTTATGACATAGATATTCCATCATAAATAATTAATTATTTATGATGCAAATTATATTTTTATAGTAAATAATTGATTATTTATGATGTAATATTTTTATCATAAATAATTTAATATTTTTTAATTTTTTAAGTAATTTATTTTATTTGAATAATTTATGATAAAAATATTATATCATAAATAATTATTTTTTATGATGGAAAAAAATTATGTCATAAATAATAAATTATTTATGATGAAATATCTCCATTATAAATAATTTAATATTTTTAATTTTTTAAATAATTTATTTTTATAGATTATTTATGATGAAGATTTTCCATCATAAATAATTTATTATTTATGATAAAATTTTTTCATCATAAATAATCAATTATTTATGATGTAATATTTTTATCATAAATAATTTGATATTTTTAAATTTTTTAAGTAATTTATTTTATTTAGATAATTTATGATAAAAATATTACATCATAAATAATTAATTATTTATAATAAAAAATTATATCATAAATAATAAATTATTTAAGATGAAATTCTCCATCATAAATAATTTAATATTTTTTAATTTTTTAAATAATTTATTTTTATAGATTATTTATAATGGAGAAATTTTATCATAAATAATTAATTATTTATGATTCAAATTTTATTTTTATCATAAATAATTGATTATTTATGATGTAAATTTTTCATCATAAATAATTTGATATTTTTTAATTTTTTAAGTAATTTATTTTATTCAGATAATATATGTAAGAAATATTATATCATAAATAATTAATTATTTATGATGAAAACTATTTTTTATCATAAATAATTAATTATTGATAATAAAAAATATTTTACATCGTAAATAATTTTTTTGTATGATGAAATTTTTTCATCTTAAATACTTTTATTTATAATAAAAATTTTTTCATCATAAAAGATCTATTTTCTTGTAGTATTATTATAATATTTTTTAAAAAAAATATATCAAAAGTTTCTTAAATCTACATCGTCATCATCATCGGAAGATGGAGCACGAGCTGGAGGAACTGGAGCTAGAGCCGGAGCTAGAGGAGCTGGAGCTCGAGGGGCTAGAGTTGAAGGAGCTGGAGCTAGAACATCGACCAACATGTTCTCAAGACCCATGAAATCAGCTCCAAAATACATGCTGAGCCTTGTCACCATGGTGCTCAGGATGCTCTTCAAATGAGATGTGCACTCCTCAATGTGAGCAGCTCGTGCCGTAGCCTGATCTACCCATACCGTAGCCTAATTTGCCTGTGCCAATGCCTCTTCAAGCTGCTCCCGATTGATGACACCGAAAGCATGTGAAGAGATACTCGTCTTAGACCAATAGCTCATCGGCGTATGTCCGGGCCAGCATCGGATCCTCCTAGACTGCTCGGGCCTCAAGACCTGAGATAGATGGTCATGGGGCCAGAGGTGTCCAGGCCCTTGCTCGCGAGCGCATCTAACTGCTCCTATAGTTATAAATTCAAATAAAATTTTATAAGAAATATTATAATACTGATCATATATACTAATATATTTATTACTTACAAAAATTTTTTCGATCACGATGTTCATCGACCTACCCTTCTTGTTCGTACAACTGGAGGGGCAGCCTGAGGGTGGGGGTGGCAAGGATTGGAGGATTGACCAGGGAGGGGTGGGAAGGGGCTGAGAGGCGGGGGTGGTCTAGGATGGAGGGTCGGGGGGGGTGTGCACGATGATGGAGAGGGGCAGCCCGAGAGGTGGGGTGGCCCGAGAGGTGAGGGTTGCGGGAGTTGGAGAATTGACCGAGGAGGGGTGGGGAGGGGTCGAGAGGTGGGGGCGGTCAGGGATGGGGGGCGAGTGGGTAGGAGGGGGGCACCGAGAGGCAGGGACGGCCAAGGGGAAGGAGGGGCAAAGCCAGCTAAGGAAGGAGAGGGATGGGGTCTCACAGATGGCAGAGAGGAGAGAGAGTGCACGGGAGGGAACCCAATTTGAGGGTGGGTTAATTTTAACCTAACCTACGGTAGTGATTTTTGAACCGCTGTCATAGCTATACGACAGTGATTCTCGAGCTGCTACCATAGCCATAGGTCTATGACAACGATTAAAAAATCGCTGCCATAGGTCTATAGCAACGATTTTCAGTAAGCACTGCCATAGGTTGAAAAATAATTTTTTATATTTTTATTTTAAATATTATATAATTTTAAAATTTAATATCCATCTTTATCATTCATTATCTAAATAATTATCATTAGAGTATCATCATAAAAGATTGCCTCGATCCGATGGCCTTAGCTTCATCGATAAAAAAAATTTGATTTCGACGATCACGAACGATGACGCAATAATCTGATAGATGAAGACTTCGATGGGTCTAAAAACCTGCAACGATAATCTCAGTGATATTTGTAGCATACTATTAAAGTTTTACTTCAATCGAATATCATTATCATTGTCATTTTAGTACTGAATGATTTCGATCGTTAAATTAGAAACAAGTGATCAAAGGGCTAAACGACATCCGATTATGATATATTTTTTAGTTAAATAATCTTTGCTATAATTTTAATGATTTTATATGATGAAGATTGTAAAATTTAAATTATTTTTGTATGAACTATTCATGTTAAGTAGATCTTGCAAAAGCATGAGCATAATTACCAACGGAGTTTAAGAATGGTTATTAAACGACGTATAGTTTTGGATCGTTCTTAGATCCACAAGTTGAATTTTATGATCACTACCATAAAAATGATTAAATCAGTAGCCAATATTATTTATAAAAAAAATTATCTAATAATTAGATGCCATCTGATCTTTTGATCACTTGTTTATCTTTTAACGATTGAAATTATTTTATACTAAATTGACCAAGATAACGATATCCAATTGAAGTAAAACTTTGATAGTATGCTACAAACATCACCGAGATCATCGTTGTAGGTTTTAAGATTCATCAAAAGTCTCCATCTATCAGATCATCATATCATCATTCGTGATCGTCAAAATCAAATTTTTTGATCGATGATGCTAGGGCCATCGAATCGAGGTAATTTTTTATGATGATACTCTAATAAAAATTATTTAGATAATAAATGGTGAAGATAAATATTAAATTTTAAAATTATATAATATTTAGAATAAAAATATAAAAAAAGATATGGCAATATTACACTAAATCGCTACTATAGGTCCATCTATTGTAGTGATTATTTTAAACCACTGCTATAAGTTTGATCTATAATAGTGGTTATATGTAACCACTGTCATAGATTGATCTATAGTAGTGGTTAGAATAAACCACTGTCATATATCGAATCTATAGCAGTGATTCAGTATAACCGCTGTTATAGGTCCGACCTATAATAACGGTTCTTTATAACAACTGCTATAGATCCGATATATGGCTGTGATTCTTTGTAACTGCTACCGTAGATTCTATTACAGTGGTTTCGAAAATTGCTGTCATAGTATGTGCTGTCGAAGTCCTTTCTTGTAGTAGTGTATATCATAGACATAAAACTTGGATGGAGGTCAATGATCCTGTAATAACCGATCCATTAAAAAAAAAAGAAAAAAAAAGAATGAAACAAATGAAGACTCCCAATGGGAGTCTTCTTCTTCCCATAGTCAACTAGGATTAGGACTCTTAGAGCTTTCCAAACCCTAGGAGATCCTTTATAAAACCTATCCCCCTCCCCTCTTCATGGTCATCGAGCAACCGGCCCTCTCTCTCTCTTTCTTCTCTCTCTATTTCTCCATGGAAGCCATGGATGCCTTACCTTGTGCTCATCTAAATACTTTACTGGAGAAGCCATTGGAGCTCGAGGTAAGCCTAAATCATCATCCTCTCTTCCTTCCCCTTCTTTCTATGCCCTTTGAATGGCCACCGACCATCGAATTCGTCGGATAAAGCCTTATAGAAGAAGTTTCTATTTTTTTGTATTTAAACCAATCCTTATTTCTATTTTTGGTCGCTAGTGCCGCCACTCACTATGCTGTACCTATGGGTCGTGACCCCCCTCCTACCAACTATCTTTCTCGAAAGTTTTCGCTGCCGACGGTCGATCAAAGACCAAAAAAAATTGAGAAAAGGGACGATCCCATATTTTTCTAAAATTTTTGGGTTTTTTTTTAACCGCCGACCACTTGTCACCAGCCATCCTTTTGCTCCACCATCCCATGCTCCACTACCATCGGCCGTCCACTGCTGCGGCCTGCCGTCGGTCTTTCGGCCACTAGCCATCACGACCACCACTAGCCCCTCCCTCCCCTATTCGGCCAAAAGAGAAAGAGAAAAAATGAAAAGAAAGAAAGAAAAAAGAAATAAAAAGAAAAGAAAAAAAAAAGAGAAAAGTAATTTTCTCTCTCCTCTCTCTTCTTTTCTCTGTAAGGCTTTACTCTCTCTTTAACTGCACCACGAATCCTAGGTTGAACCTAAAATAAAATCATGATAACCAGAGGATTGCTCTGAAATCTATGCAGTAGGCTGGATCTCGGTCTAACTTTTGTTAGAAATTTATATCTCACATTGAGTTATCCGAATATGATCCCTAATAAACCTAATCATGAATATATTCTCTGTCCATTTTCTCTCTCTACTTTTTTTTTTTAATCAATTTTCTTTCTCTAAGAAGATCTATGAATTCTGTACTGAGTCATGTCTTCATCTTCTAGAAATTCATGTTGATTAATATAAGATGATTCGAAGCTACTTTAAAATTCATGCCATATGTCAATTCCACTACGACCATGTCTAGTATCTTAAGAATCCATCATTGATGAATCTTGTTGATCGATCTTGATTTTGATCCAATATGTGTTTCATAATTTTTTAGTCAAATCGCTTAAATCTGACCCTCAGCTTAAAGATTATGAATTATCCTAATGACCGGACAATCTGCCACATCCGATCAACAGACCTCTTTGTTATGATTTAATCTCATTGAATTTATTAGATAGAAAATTAATCATATTTTTAAAATTTTAAATAGGATCATCTATGAAGTCTAAGGATTTAAGACAATCAAGGTAAGTAAAATCTTACATTCCTTACTTATTTCAAATTACCAAGTCTTTTTATGCATATGAGCTATTGTTATAAATTCATATTTTTTATAAAATAAGGATCAACATATGATGTGTAAAAATCATATTTTATTATGATTATTGCTTTCATGAATATATTTTTTGAAGATGACATATTTTATGAACTATGAATTTAAATATTTTTTCATCTAAATATATGTATATTTTAAGAAAAAGATATAAATATTTTAAAGGCTCTCAGATTGTTATGAATAAATTCATATGGAAAAGTCGATATCCGAAGCTAGCATCCACAAAAAATATGATCCCGCCAATGAGTTTTAAGTTGGTATAAGAAACAAAAATCTTATCGATTAAGAAATATGGTCCAGTCATGGGTACAATAGTGATCTTAGCATGAATATCTATGAGCAAAATTTTAAAATATGACATAAACTTATGATCAAGAATGGTTTACAAATCATGTTTATAAAATTTTATGATTTATGCATGCATGATTGATTTATGACTTATTTTAGATTATGCTTTATGAAATATTTTATTTATAATATCTATTATTTTTTTAAAATATTATATAATCATGAAAAAACTTATGTCTGATCCAATAAGAAAGCGTAGGTTTTACTTACTAAGTTAGTGTAGCTCATACCCTTTTTATATATTTTTTTTACAGAGAAAGGTTAGGACCGACGAAAGATCCAGGCTTGGAGATCTACGTAGCAGGCTTGAAAATTTTATAACTGAATTTAGTCTGATCATGAACTTATTGTGGTTATTTATGATTTGAGATATAGATTTGGTTTTGATTATAGATTTAGATGCTCTGAACCAATTTTATTTTAATTATTTAATGAATAATAAAATTTGAATCTTTATTTATATTTTAATTATGATGGATTCTTGTTGATTATGATCAATAGGCTTTGTGTTATCGAGGGTAGTACCTTTCAGTAGCATGGTCGTATTATGTCCTGAATTTGGGGCATGACAGATCCTTTGTAGGCCCTTTGTTCTATGCTCCACTATAATATCATGGAGGAAATTATCCTAAGCAAAATCACCAACTATTAGATCTGCAACTTTAGAGACTGATGATAAATTGTATCTTCGTCCATCTTGACTCTTATTGCTCAGAAGATGTAAGCAAAACTCCGAATTTGGATGATTCTTATATCGATCTCTAGCCATTCTAAAAGATTTGACCAAAATATTGCTCTCATTTAGAATCTTAGATAAAAGCTTCAATAATTTGAGGGTCCATATCTATTTGGTTGCCTTTTTTTATAAAGAGTTAATCCTATTCTGGATCTCATTTTCAGTATCATATATATACAATTATGCGAAATTGGGCTTTTTTCCTATTTCAGACAACAACAGTTCAATCCTATGAAAATTTTGTCTATTGATTCTAAACACATAAGAACCTTTACCGCGATTTATTGTATTATCCACTCTACCTCCCCTAGAGGTGAAACCGAACATCGAGTTGTATGCACTTATGTTGTTATGAAATTTGAGTCCTTTTTGTCTAGATGTGGGTCCCAAAAGATCTTGTAACAACATTGGAGGTTGTCTTAATAAAGGAAGCTGGACTCATCCTTTTATACAACTGAGTGAAAACTTAGGTTGTGGCACTTTTTTGGTCTTCTCTGTTCATTCCTTATACCATAAAATAGCACCATAATATTGATATGCGTATTTGGAAGGGCCAAAATTCTAAGGAGTCATATGGTAATCTATCAAATTTGTGATATAAAATAATATAAATCAGTTGTTGTTATTTTTTATAAGAAATAATCATGAAAATCTAATATATATATATTAATAGTACACAACAGTTAGGAAAAAAATGAACATCTTCTAATATTTTAGATGCATGAGTTGTTTTTTAAATAACTCACATTGAGTATCAAAAAACGTTATAAGCAATCAAGATTTACTAAAGATGTTCTTAATAAAAAAAGATCAAATGTAAAAAAGCAATTCAAAGATTTTATTACAAAAATTATTATATCTATATGGTAACTCGTATGTTTGTCAACAACACAAGTTTCTGTAGTAGTTGCACGTTGCTTTTTCTTCCATCTTCCATTATCATCATTTTCTAATTCAATGCATCTTTCAACTAGAATGGTATTTGTCAACAACATTGAATCCATACTGTTTGCAAGATGTCTGTAATTTGGATTGAGCATATGACTTTCTACAAAGTATGCAATAGTTAGATATGAAATGAGTATCTTGTAATATTTGTAGCTCCATGATTTGTTTGTTAAACAAATCAAATTGAATAGAAAAAATCCTTCTAAGCAATCAAGATATACTTAAAGTTTGTTAAATAAAATAAGCATAAAAATTGACATTAAATGCTTCATTTCCAAAACAGTTTGTATTGTCTATTGTTTCAGCAGTACAACATTTTCTTTTCTGTGTCTGATTCTCTTCATCAACTGATTGCATACAACTTTAAAATAAAATATTATTATATAGATATTAATTAAGTTTGGTCAGGCTTCTATTTGTCTAGTTCTAATAGAATCGGCTAAGAAAATATTAAATATTGTTATTGAAAATATTTTTAGAGATTGTTTTAATTATGGGAGGACGGAGGTATGGTTGGTGTACACAGGATCTATAAATGCTCTTCCATTTTTCAGAAAAGTTATATCCCCAAAGATTAAAGCCAAATAGAAAATGAGCGGAGGGTACTTTACTGCTGATCGCTCCCCACGGAGTACCATAATAGTATAAATTAAGAGAAGAAAAACAGATGGGTTGGTGTTTTAATACAAGAATTCTATATATTATTCATATAAATTGATAAATATTCTTATTTTTTATTAACGCATTTCGTTTAGCTCCATCCCCAAACGTTAATAACATGGGCATATCCATCAAGAAGATGAGAATATATTTGCGAGAACTGATCTCTTTGGACAGATTTAGATTCAAACCGGCATTTTGACTTTATAAAAACAAAAAAAATTGAAGAAGACCCTCGTAAGGATTCTTCTCCTTTCTCCCGATCAATTTCTAAACAAAGTCAGAATCCATCTCAGAGAAGAGTAAAACTCCTCTCCTCCAGCTCTATATTAAGGAAAGAAGTCTTCCCTCTCTCTCCCATCAAAGAATCGAGATCTGATCGATGGGGATTGCCGGAGTTTCTTCTCAGAAGATATTAGTATGCCCACCTCAATTTCTCACCACAGTCTTCATCGAAGTTTGAGGTAAGCCTCGGCTCCTCTTCTTCTCTTTCTTCCCTTCCTTCTCTTATCGGTGTGCACCGCCACCGACTGCCAAAATCATCAAAAAAAATATACTTTTAAATTCTTACCTTGTTTCGAGTGTTCCATTCTTCCTTTTTCCTAGCTTTTTCGTCGCTGGTGGTCACCGCCGACCAATGGTTTGGATTCTCTGAGTTATGGTGTCGCAGCCCCAACCATCATTGGCCACCGGCTAGCAACTATAGCTTCCAATCCAAGAAGCAAAGGGGGACCTCACGGTCCCTATTTCATTAAAAGAGAGGAGAAGAAAGGGACATGGGTCCCCTCTTCCATTGAGAAAAAAAAAAAAAAGAAAAGAAAAGAAAAGTAAGAGAGAGAGAGAGAGAAAGATGGTTTTAATTGGGAACCGAGCTTTTTTTTTATTGGATCTAATTTAATTAGGTCTAGATCAACTCAGTCACATAGATCCCATTTAAAAATTAATTCAAATCTAGACCTAAACCTTGACCTGAGCCAAGCTAAATTAAAAGTCTTTCTATTTATCTTAATATCTCTGGAATTAAGAGTTAATTAAATTTATTTATTGTACTAGAGCCTTCAACATCGGAAGAACATCGGATCTAGATATTGATTTGAGAGGATCAAAAATTTTTGAATCTGATCAACAGATAAGTTTCCTCTTATCTCTGAATTTATTTTTTTATATATTTATATATTTAAAAATTAGATATTTATATATAAAATATTTAAAAATTATTAAAAATTAAAATTATAGATTAATTTATAAAAAATGATTGAGAAAAGTTAGATCAAGCATGATAACATTTTTGCATGATATAATTTTAAAAAAGATGATTTTTCTTATATTAATATTGCATGATCTCTGAAAAAAAATTATATTTATTCATCGATGCATGAAATCTCGAATAAAAATTATTTTCATTGCTATTTTGGATTATATGAAAATTAAGTTGATACTATTATAAAAATAAATATCTTATTTATAAAAAATTAATTATGATAAAATTATGAGAAAAACTTTTTAGTTAAACTATAATCTGGATCTAGCCAACAGGACTGATCATTAGCCATACATCAAAAATGCATTTTTTTTGGTTCTAGTCAGTTAAGATTGATCACTAGCAGAGTTAGTCCTTTTGGGCTTAGCCAGCTAGAACTGATCGCTGGCACATTCACGTATTTATTTTAGGACTAATTTCTTTGTCTTGTCACTGGGCAAATCATGGCCATATAAATCAGAGCTAGTTTCCTTCTGCATCTAACCAGTGAGGTTGATCACTGGTACAAACTGATGGATCGAGTGTTTTATTTTCAAAGACTAGTCTCTTTTGGATCTTATCATAGGACTGATCGTGGCCATAGTCATCGAAGACACATAACAAGAAAGAAAATAGAGTATTAGCGATGAATATTAGTGCCGGTATTTTTGCCTTCATTAATAATTGATACTATCGATAGAATTAACGACGGTAATTTTGCCATCACTAATAATCCTTTTTACTAACAACTTTAGCGATGGAAGTTTAGCTGTCGCTAATAGTTATTAACGATGGCAGTGGCGATGGTAATGCCGTCACTATAGTTATTAACAATAGTATTAGCAACAGCAAATAGCCGTTGCTAATACTAAGTAATTTTATTTTTTAATTAAATTTTATTATTATCATCGATGGTAGAGAATTATTAGCGATGATATTTTATCATCGCTAATAAAAATTAATTTTATTTTTTTAAAATTAGATTTTATTATTATTAGCGATGATAGATAATTATTAGCAATGATATTTTTTCATCGCTAATAACTTTTTTACCAATAATAAATAGCGACCAAATAATCTATCATTATAAAAATTAAAAAAATTATTAGTGACAGCAAGTTTGGCTTATAGTGATGGCAAGGTGCGTCACCAGTAAAAATTAATTTTTTTATATTAGTTCTAATATTATTAGTAATGAAAGATTATTATTAGTGATGTCAAAAGGCCATCGCTAATAGTAAAATATTTTATTTTTTTAATTTGATTGTAGAATTATTAGCGATGACTTTTATTGTTGCTAATACCACTAAATAATTTTTAGCGACGATAAAAAAGTATTAATGACTGGAGTTGCCATCGCTAATAATCGTTAACGATGACACTATTTCCAACAGAATTATCATCACAAAAAAAATTTTAAAAAAAATTATTTTTTTAATATGGTATAATTTTAGAATTTAAAATTTATCTTATTATCTAAATAATTATCGTTAGAGTATTATCATAAATAACCATCTTGATCTGATAGCTCTAGCTATGTTGATCAATAAAATTTAATTTTGATGGTCATAAACGATCGCATGACGATCTGATAGATAGAGACTATCGATGAATTCAAAAACTTGCAACGATGATCTTAAAGATATTTATAATATACTATCAAAATTTTACTTCAATCGGATATCATTATCATGGTCAATTTAGTATAGGATGATTTGAATCGTTAAATAAAAAATGAGTGATCAAAAGGCTAAATGGTATCTGATTATGAAATAATTTTTAGATAAATGATCTTTACTACTAATTTGATCATTTGTATGGTGGTGATCGTAAAATTAAAATCATGCATATATATGAATGATTCAAAACTATATATCTTTTGATACTTATTCTTAAAGTCCTTAAGTAATTATACTTGTGCTTTTGTAATATCTACTTAACATGGATAGTTCATATATTTATGGTTTGAATTTTATAATCATTACCATATAAATAAATAAAGTAGTAACAAAAATTATTTATCTAAAAAATCATATTAATCGGATGCCATTTGGCCTTTTGATCATTTATTTTTTATTTAACGACCAAAATCATTCCATACTAAATTAATCATGACATCTGATTGAAGTAAAATTTTAATAGTATGCTATAAATATCACTAAAATTATTATTACAAGTTTTTCCATCCATCGATGATCTCTATCTATCAGATCATCATATGATTATTTATGACCATCGAAATTAAATTTTATTAATCGATATAGCTAGAGCTATCGGATCAAAGTAGTTTTTTGTGATGATACTCTAACGATAATTATTTAGATAATGAACGATGAAGATGGACTATAAATTTAAAAATTATACCATATTTAAAAAAAAAATAAAAAAAAATTAAAATTAGCGATGGATTTTAGTGACGGCAAAAATTATACCATATTCAAAAAAAATAAAAAAAATAAAATTAGCGATGGATTCTAGCGATGGTATTCTTGTCGTCGCTAATAGTCATATTACCAACAGATTTTAGACTATTAGTGACGGAGAAATCTTTGCTAATAAATTTTTAATTTTTTAATTATAATTATAATTTAATTAATTAATTATCGATGGTTATTAGCGATGGCTATATTTGCTATTGCTAATATTTTTTAAAAAATATTTTACCATGATCATTTTAATTTTGCCGCGCATCGAGCCCTCCCTTTCCTTCCTTAATTCCTCTGTCCCACCACCGATCACCATCATTTAATTTCTCCATGCGCCAAGCTCTCCCTCTCCTCCCTTCCTTCGTCCCACCATCGTTGGAGCCCTCCCTCTCCTCCCTTCCTCCATCCCGACAATGTCGAAGCCCCTCCCTTTCTCTCCTCCATTCCAACACCATCGGAGCCCTCTCTCCCCTCCTTTCCTCCATCCCACCATCACCGCTAGAGCCCTCCCTCCTTCATCCTACCACCGTCAGAGCCCTCCCTCCTTCCTTCCCCCATCCTACCACCGTCGAAGTCCTCCCTCCCCTCCTTTCCTCCATCCCAACATCGTCGAAGCCCTCCCTCCCATCATCGGTCACCCCCTGCATGGTGGCTTGTGGCCCCCTCTTGGCTCCCAATCCATGGCGCGTCCTCCTTACTCCAGTGGTCCTTTCTAAGCTTGTCCGAGAACTCCCCTCTCTTGGCCCGTCACCCCCTCCAGCTAGCGGAAAGGTAAATCCATAAATATTTTTTTTAAAAGCATGTTTTGTATTTGGAGTAGGGCTATTGTTTTAACCAATCCTACACTTGTCAACGGATCATATTCGGATCCCGAATCTATTAGATCTACATACTAAATATCCAGACCCTACCCGCTTATATTATGGTTTATCGAGTATGGATCTAAATCTAGGTAAACGGGTTCGATGCTAGTACCAGACTCAGACCCATTGGATAAATACTCGTGGATCTCAGACCTGGACCCGGCCCATTGACAACTCTAACTGATCCAAATCGATCTAATCTAAAAATCGAATATTAGAAAAATAGAAACCAAAAACTGACCCAAATAAAAAAGGAACTAAACGAAATCGAACCAAAAATTTTGATTCGACTTGATTTTTTAATTTTTTTATAATTTTGTTTATTTTTAATTATCTATTTTTGATAAAACATATTCAATTAATTATTATCAATTCATTGTTAGTTTATTATATTATATTTAATAAAACTTAGAATCTATTAAATTTGTTGATTGATAATTTTTTATATTAAAAATAAATAATTGATAAATAATGGTACATTGGTAATTGATAAATTATAAGTCGGTACTAAAAAAAATATAATATATAAAAGACCGCATCATCTATAATACAAACAAGCAATCAAGCATCACAATAAATTATAACAATAGACTAAATTAAATATCCAATCATCCATCCATGTAACTAACAAGTTTTCAACATAATAAATAATATAATATAAATTATGACTTCAGTTTTCAATTTGGTTTTTGGATTTTTTGGTTTTTAACCAAATTGATCTGAAAACCAAAATTCTTAAAATTGAAAACTGAAAACCAACCAAATTGTATTCAATTCGATTTTGGTTCAAATTTTTGGTTCGATTTGGACCATTTTTCAGTCAGAAACCAAATTATGAGCAGCACTAATTGTAAAGAATTTACATAAAGCTAGTCAAAGTCATTGCTTGATGCAGGGAATTGCATTCATCTCTGAAAAAAGTATGAGCCAATAAGCCAAATTGACATGCAATCCTTATATAAATGATTTTTTCTGATCTCTAAGCATCCAATTGATGGACTGTGGGTGTTTATAGTTTTGTATCATCGAATGGAATATGTAGGAATAATCTATTCGAGAATCGAAGGAGAGAATCGAAAGATACGCCTCCATATCAAAAAATATGTCTCTATATCGAAACTTATGAATAATATTTTATTTTCTTCATTTTAGAATGCTGGAATATCCGGCTCTCATCCACCAACTACTAAAGAAGAGCAGAAGGATGAGGAAGATATTATCTAATTTTTTTTATTTATATATAATTTTGATACATCATTATTCTATGTGCCCCAGTGGAGTAGCAAGGAATACGCCAGTAGATGGCAGAGGGTCTGGTAGAATCGAGCTACCCAGCAGGATCCAATCAGGGATATAGGTGGCTCCATTGGCACACATATTATGACTGACAGACTGTTAAAAAATTTATATCAAAATTCTTCACTAGAATTATAAAAAGTTTTATATGTATGCTTTAATTAATTTAATTTTATTATTTACTTATTATAGATTTGGCAATTGGATCATCTACCAAGATAGCTGCAGTTATGGAAGGCAACACATCGGTCTAGGAGGACTGATGATTATTTAAATTCTTGATCATGGTAGATCATGATAAGAATTTCAAACTACATCTATTAAATTGTTATAAGATCTGATATATATATTAGAACTAATATATTTCTAAATTGTATGGGCAGATTATGCAGAGTACGTTGTTGTGTGGTATGGTGATGACCCATCTTCTTAGCCCATAAGGGATGGCTCAGAATCATCAAAGGGGTGAGTAGGAGCCATATCATAGGATTTGATCCTAGTTTCGACCTTCCAGTGGCTCAATCCTTTTTGGCATTCTCACAAGCCTAGATATCCTAGATTTGGAGCGATGCCCATGTAGAGAAGATCGTACAGAGGCTTCTAAGCTAGCGACCTCAGAGCATCCGAGATGCCATCCACGATGCGATCATAGAGGATCTTCAGAATTCACAGCTGCACAATCAGCTAGGCTCGTTATTTCAGCCATTTCATCAGGTACTTCTAATAGTAAACTCTTTTACATATTTTAAATTTTCATATTTAGAAGTTTCACATATTTAGGCTAGGCTTGAGTCGAAAAAAAGAATCTAAGAATTAAAAATTTAATTTAACCATCCAATTGATAGGCAGAGGGTGTCTATAGTTCCATAACATTGAAGAAAAGATGTAAAAATAATCTGTTCAAAAATAGAATGAGGATCAAAATTTATTAATAATATTTTATTTTTTTTATTTCAGAATATTGGGATATCTAGTTCTCATCCACCAGCTGTTAGAGATAAGCAGTAGGATGAGGAGGATATTACCTAATTTTTTTTATTTATATATAATTTTGATACTTATAAAATAGTATCTTAATATAAAGTTATATAATTTATATTTTTAATATAATATAATTAATTTTATATTTATAATTATGTTAAATAGTTATTATCTTATTTTTAATAGCTTTTTAAAAATATTATAATTTATTAGTAGATTTTAAATTATTTAATTATAATTTTTTTAAAAAAATTAAAAACTATTAGCGATGGTATTAGTGATGATAAATTACCATCGCTAATAGTTTTTTAAAATTTAAAAAAATAAAAAAGATATTAGTGACGATATTAGCGACAAAATTATCATCACTAATAGGCTTTTAAATTTTTTTAAAAAATTAAAAATTATTAGTGATGATATTAGCAACAAAAATACCATTGCTAATAGATTTTTATTAATTTAATTAATAAAAATTAAAATTTTTAATAATGATATTTTTGTCGCTAATTAGTTATTAACGATGGCAATTGTTGCCATTACTAATAATAATAATTAACGATAAAAATTTTTTAGATTAAATTTTATGATGGTATTAATGACAGCAAGATTATTAGCGATGGCATATGGACTATTAGCAATGGTTAAAGTCATCGCTAATAATCAGAATTCTTATAATGACTAAGAAAGAATTTTAAATTTTATTATTACACATGATAAATTTTTGAAAATTAAAGTTATATTGGTTTATGCATCTATTATTGCTATATTTAAAAAAAAAATTAATTATACTTGATCCCTCAAAGATAATGATAACTTACTGAGCCCATAAAGCTCCTCCTCTTTTTTTTATTATTTTTTAGATCCAAAAGATTCTATGAAGCTTGGAACTAAGCAGTGAAGAGCATAGGATCTTAGAGGATATTAGCTTAGTTTATTTTTGAATAAATATTAATCTTATTTATGGTGAGACATTAGTAAGCTATATTTTAATAAATAAAATTAGAGGTTTACATTTGTTACCACTGCTGAGTTAGATTTGATATGATTGTGTATTGATAAAAGACAGGCCTTGCTCTAAGGAGTGTGCGGCCATTATATGCCTGAATCAGATATAGGATTTAGAGTATGATAATGTTACAACACAATTTACCATACCGGCCAATCCATACCATACTAAATATATTATACTATAGTGTACTGTACTATATTGATATTGAACTAGCTCATAGTTTTGTACCATATTAACATTCAATATGTCTTATTATCCATCTCATACTGTATATCAATACTATATATGATAAGATGATACTAATATTGAATTTAATACCATAATAATAAATCTTGTTTGACAATGATACACGTATTTTTCTTCTTTTCATATAGATAATTGATGGAGAATGAAGGCTTATGAGGTTTGAGTTCGAATACCACGGGCCTCACCCTTTTCCATCAAGGTAGCATAGGATATGGCTGAATTGTTACAACGCATCCATTTGGGTGTGAAGCCTTTGGCCGCATTCCCTCGAGTTTGCGCAACAATAGTAGAAAGGAAAGAAACCGTACATGACCTCATTTATTTTTTTTTATTATTTTCTTTTTTAACTATTAAAAAAATAAATCTAATTAAAAATATTTTTAATTAAAAATCCTAAGATACTATTTCTTAGCATGCACTTATTATTCACTTTTTGGGTCTATATACCTATAGGCTTCTTATATATTTTTTTTTAAAATAAAAAAAATAAAATCCTTCTCTTCAACATGGTATCAAAGCTCTCAGGTTTTAATCCATAATTTTTTTTTCTCCTGCCCTACCCTGCCTTACCCCATCTCGTAAGAGATCAGCTACCGCCCTATTGCCCAACCCCCCCTCTCGTCACAGATCGACCGACCTCTACCCCTCTCGACTGATTGCCCTCTTGCACCCCGCCATCGCCCCCCTCCTGCCTCATCGTCGTCTACCCTGCCCCATCATCATTTGCCCTGCCCCATTGCCATCTGTCGTCCACCCTACCCCATCGTCGTCCGCCCTACCCCATCGCCGTTCACAGACCCTTTCCTAACCCTAAGACCTCAAAACCCTAAGACCTTATCTCATAAGAGATTGGCCACTGCCCCATCGCCCAACCCCATCTCGAACATGCCTAGGCCCCCACTCATCATCGATTGACCGACCCTCTACCCCTCTCGACCGACCGCCCTCTTGCACCTTGCCGTCATCCCCTCTACCCCGACCCTCTACTGCCGTCGGCACCACTATCGCCGCCGTCGCCACTGCCTTCGCCGTCGCTGCTACCTTCGCCGCTGCTGCTTTATTTCCATGGTGTTTGCCCGTGACCCAAGGGATCAAGAAAGGGAGAGGTCTTGTTTAGTTAATCTTTTTTCTCCTTAAAAAAAATAAAGTCCTATTTTTTGGCTGGATGCTTGAAAGTTTGTAGCTGTATATGGTGATTGATAATATGTCGGTGAGATTGTGCATTTTTCTATTTGGAGATGTCCAACTCAATTGATCTTGAAGGTCTACTAGGTCGACTTATTACATAGCCACTCAATCTGGTGGTTTATTAAGAGAAAGTGGATCGCTAAATGCTCTTCAAGTAGCTATAAAACTTGATGGTCCAGCGATATATTTGCAATGGAAGAGGAGTATTCATCTACTTGTTCAAGAATAAGATTTGAAAGGATATCTCACGGCACAAAGAGGAAGCCTGCTAATAGTGAGTAGGATGTGGCACAATGGAGAATGGAGAACTCAGTTGTTCTGGTATTTCTTCTTAATACCATGATACAAAGTGTAGCCAGGAGTGTGTAGCTACTAGAGACTGCATATAAGATCTAAAAAATGGTGGTCCAGATATTTTCACATAAGCAAAATTCTACCCAAGCATTTGAGATATGCTCTCAATTGCATTAGGTCCGTTAGAGAAATTTACCTATCACGGAGTATGCCACCGAGTTGAAGTGTCTCTGATCTGAAGCAGATCATTATAGAATTTTTGTTCCATAATACACTATTGATGTTGATGGATTTTAGAAGTATTTGGAAGAAGAACGGGTTCAGAATTTTTTGTATGGCCTAAATCCAAAATTTAAGTCTATCAGAGTTCAGCTTCTAGCCCGAGATTCATCGCTTAGTCTAGGTCAAGTATTATCTACTATTTTGAGCGAGGAAACACGACGATGAGTGACTTCTGACTCCAACAGTCCTATAAGATTTTCTCTTACTATGCAACCACAGCGATTAGGTGAAAAAGTATGCTTTCATTACAAGAAGCCTGGGCACACCAAGCATGGTACTCAAGGCCGTGGTGGTGGTTGTCGTAGTGGTGGAAGAACTAAAGGTCGAAGTCATGATCATGAACCTATCCAAGCCAATCTCTCTGAAGAGACTGCGAGTGTAGTACATAGCTTATCTGCATAGGAGTATCAGACTCTTCGATGAATGATGGACAAGTATGAGTCATCCTCAGGCACTACATCCTTTGCTCTAGAGCAGCCTAGTCACTAGGATGGTTATCTTGATTTCACTCCTTTTGCCCAATCAAGTACTTCTTATAATTTAGCACATACAATATTTAATTATGTCAATAGAACATCCACCTCTTAGGTAATAGATTCAAGAGCATCCAGTCACATGATAGGTGCATCTAATAGTTTCATTTCATATTCACTATGTTTAGGTCAGGATAAGATCCGTATAGCTGATGGATCATTTACCTTTATTTTAAGAAAAGGATCCATTGATTATACTCTTAGTTTGAAATTGTTATCAGTATTACATATTCTATCTTTTTCCACAAACTTACTCTCTATTAGCTCTGTTACTAGAGATTTGAATTGCTCTGTCATATGTTGGCCTTCTCATTATTTATTTCAAGAGCTGAAAATGAAAAATATACTTGGGGGTGGTAAGCTGCATAATAGACTATATTACCTGGAAGATGGTGAGAGCAGTGTGGAGTCTTATTTGAAAGGATATGCTTTATCTGCTGAAGGCGCCACCACAAAATTATGTTACACCATCGTAAGCTAGGTCATATTTTTTCTTTTCTGTTCTTGGTCATTTATTTCCTTCTCTATTGAAAAGTTATAATAAAATCTTGCTAGTTTATAATCATTGTGAGTTGGCTAAACACACCAGGAGAGTATTTCCTATATCTGGGATTAAAAGTTTTGAGCTTTTTGCTATAATTTATTCTGATATGTGAGGTCCGTATTGAAGAAAAATCCTGATTTTTCGGACTAGGTTCGTTCAGATCTGATTAGATCAAGAGATATATTTCAAAAAAAATTTTCTTTGATCTAAATCAGATCTAAGATATTTCAGATCTGATTATTATTATTTTAAAAATTAAAATAAAATTAGATAAATTAAATCAGATTTAATTTATCTTGATATGGGTAATCCTATTATCCGTTGATGATCCTGTTTGTAGCGGAAGGTTCTGGATCTAGCCACGCAAGCGCCTGATCTCTACCGATATTCACTCGAGTTGGATCTGGAGATCCTCTTCTTCTCTATCACACCTCCAAAAATTAGATCTAGATCTGATCTGAAGGATTTTCAAAACTTTTTTTGAAGATTAGCAGTCGTCCTTTGCAGCAGCGCAGCCTTCTAGCTTTCAGTCACCTTTCTTTGATCTGGATTCGCACCAACCAAAAATCCAAAACTCCTTTTGGACGTGGAGAGGAAAGGGAGAAGGTAGTTTGGCATGGAGGAAGAGGAGGAGAGGCAGCCTTGGGCGTGGGAATTGTGATTCCTTTCAATTACTTTCAATCACAATCTGGGTTGGGCGCAGGGTCTTATTTATAGACTGTCTGTGATCCAACTTCTCTTCTTCCTCAACCAATCACAACTCTTTGTGAAATCAGATCTAAATCTGATTGGTGGGAATAGAGTCCCCTGGATTCCTCCTTAGAGGGCGCCTAAGACCAGTCAAAGTTGGTTCTTAGAAGAACTCTAATTGGAATCCAAAAAGGAGATGGAGTCCTTGTCCAACAAGGACTCCTAGGCGCCTCCAACTTGGGCACACGCCAAGGGTGGCGTGCGCCCTTCTCCTTGCCAGGTTCTGGCAGGGGGACAGGCCCCCACCAGCTCTCCAATAGGTGCATGACATGTGGTCAAAAGTCAAAGTGTCAATGGTCAACGTTTGACCAGTCAAAGGTAGACTTTTGACCAAAGTCAAAGAACAAGAAATGGCAGGTGACCAAAAATGGCAGGTAATGTCTTACAAAATAAGACAACCTTTTCTGACTTGGACAACCTCCAGTCAGACCATATGAAGGCCTCTGATTGAGCACAAACTCCTTTGGCTCAGTCAGGACAACTTATTTATGATAGTAAAAGAAGAACGTTAGGTTCAATCGAGTGCTAGCACGATTTCCTTGAACCTAATTGAATCTCATTCAGATCAATTGAACTGGATCAGTTCAATTGATGATCACCAGATTCAAACCCTTGTTTGTGTGACCCAGTTAGGTTCAGTTCTGTATGGTAATGGGATATGTCATGATCTCTATCATCGACATCATCGAAACTCCTTTCGATGGATCAGAACTCTTCTGATTCGAACAGCTAGAATGATCGATCATCTAAATCATTCTAATTGCTCCCAAAATCCACCAGTGACACCTAGCAGTATATGGTGGCAACCCATCAGAGCTGAATGCGAACCTCTTGGTGCAGCTACCTGTGTGATTAAGTTCTTCTATCTTGAGCCCCGATCAGATTAGGGTTAAGGTAAACTCGTCAAACCCTAGTCTCTGTCATATGATGTAATCATTCGATTCGAGTCCAATGTGAAAATCTAAATAGAAACTCTTTCTATTATTTCACTCTGCCATGGCCATGGACTTCTGGACTTGATTCTCATGATTATCATAGGGCTGCTCCTCTACCACCGAGGTAGATAGATTCCATCTTGATGCAATCCAGTTCCTACAATGAACATGCTATAGCCAACATACACCTCAGGGTTCCATATGGCTAGGAGACCGAGTAATGGTGTAGTCAAACTATAACACCCTCAAGGTGAACTGCCGATGCACCTCAGGTCAAAGAACCAGACACACTACTGCAGCATCGAGTCAGTCATTGACGAGAAGGTAGACTCCCTAATGACTACTCGAGGTGGTCACGCTCAGTGCCCTCGTTCTCTAACGAGTACCTGTACTCTCGCTCCGGTGTCTCCACACCGTAGACTCAAGACTCATCTACTAAAGAGAAGCGATTGTACACCAACCTTCTAGGTCAATCACCATCCTCGTGATGGTCCTATGGTCGGAAGCATTTTATGAGTTAACAATGATTATTCATGTCTTAAATTTTCAACTCTTAAAAATATGAATTATCATTACCATTAACTCAAAGGATGTATCACAGACACTAAATACACATATGTGATAGAAAATAACCCATTTTATTGATATTAGTCAAAATTATAATTTTGCCCCTAGAAGTGTATTACAAGTGTCAGCCAATTCTGACTTCTAGGGCACATATATCTAACACGTATAGCACTACTACTACTCTGGGCTATAGGTGGTTTGTTATTTTTATTGATTACTTTAGTCGGATAACTTAGGTATATTTATTAAAGGAGAAAAATGAAGTTTTACACTATTTCAAGAAATTTTATAAACTAATGAGTACTAAGTTCGATACTAAGGTTAAAATTCTATGTTTTGATATTAGGAGTTTCGTGCATATTTCACACTCATAGAATCCTTTACACATCATATGTGTTGATACTTCTACTCAAAATGAGATTACCGAGAGAAAAAATAGGCACTTATATATTGGAGGTATATAGTCTGGTCCTTACTCTTTACCATGCAAATTTTTAAGTTTTTGTGGGGTGAGGCTGTCTTAGCCGTTGCATACTTAATCAATCGTATGCCCCTCAGGATACTCAGATTTAAGTCTCCTATACAGTGTTTGAAGGATTTTATCAATTATATGGTCCCTCCTAGAGTGTTTAGATGCCTTTGTTTTGCTCAGAATCATAGATCCTCAGTTGGCAAATTGGATCCACGAGCATTAAAATGTATCTTTGTTGGTTACTCTACTACTCAAAAGAGGTACAAGTTATTACCCTCCTGAGCAGTGGATGTTCATTACTATGGACGTTACTTTTCAAAAAAGTGAAGCCTACTATAGAAGTTGTCCATCAAATAGTGGGACACCAAAATTACTTCTTCCGAGAGAGTTTTCTTCACTCCTGGATATTCTGGTATCTAGAGAGACTATCATAGTGATGAGGTCTAGGAGCCTGGTATTAGGATAGCTAAAAAATTCAGTGTACATCCACCAACTATCCAGGTGCCTTTACCACTTGAAGCTTCTTCTTCAGAGTCCTTAAATCATAATGGTAATGCTATTTTAGCTACTTCTAATTTTAATTCTGATATTGACATTCTTATTACGAAATGAAAGACTGCTCGTCCAATTATTCCTCCAGCTCGTTATCATTACGATATAGCTAACTATATTTCATATAAAAATGTATCTCTATTTTATCAATATTTTGTAACTGCATTAGACTCCATCTATATTCCTAATATCTAGCAAAAGACTATGTTGAACCTAAGTGGAAGGAAGCAATGTTGGAAGAAATAAGTGCTTTGTCCAAAAATCAGACATGAGATCTGGTTACTCTACAGTTGGTAAATGTTCTATAGGATGTAAGTGGGTGTACACCATAAAATAGACTCCAGAGGATAAGGTGAAAAGATACAAAGCTCGACTAATAGTAAAGGGCTATACACAGACATATGGAGTAGACTATGATGAAATTTTTGCTCTGGTGGCCAAGATGAATTCCGTTCGAACATTAATATCATGTGCAACTAACTTTGGCTAGGAGTTACATTGGTTGGATGTGAAGAATGCTTTTCTTTACAGAAACCTTCAGGAGAAAGTATACATGTAAATACCACTAAGATTTGAGACTAGAATGACTGTTGAAAAAGTTTGCAAGTTAAAATGCTCACTATATGGCCTTAAACAGTTTCCTTCTAGTTTGATCAATTCAGTCAAGCTATGAGAAGAATGGGATATAGACAAAGTAATGCAAATGATACTCTGGTCTATAGGCATTTAAAGGGAAAGAAAACTATACTTTTGATTTATGTTGATGATATTATAATCATAGGAGATGACCATAATTAGTTTAAACAACTTAAGAAAAAGCTAAAGCAAGTATTCGAGATGAAAGATCTGGATCCATTAAGATATTTTTTTGGGTATAGAGGTTGCACGATCATCTAGAAAAATTTTTCTATCACAATGAAAGTATGTACTAAATTTGCTTTCTGAGACTAAGATGTTGGGGTGTAAGCCTGCTGATATCCCAATAAATCAGAATCATCGGCTAGTGGTAGATAATGGAGCTCTAGTTGATCAAGCGAGTTACCAGCGACTTATTGAGAGGTTAATATATCTCTCACATATGAGATCCAACATAGTCTATGCTGTCAGTATCATCAGTCAGTATATGCATAATCCATGAGAGTCTCATATGAAAGAAGCTTTTAGAGTAGTGTGCTACCTGAAAGGATGTCCTGATTATGGTTTACCATTCTTCCAATACAATACCTTCAAGGTAGAGAGATTTACTAATGCAGATTGGGCTGGATCACTGAATGATAGGTGGTCTATCTCTGGATATTACACATATGTTGGGGGTAATTTAGTTACCTAGAGGAGCAAGAAATAGTTAATGATGGTGTAGTCATTGGCAGAGGCTAAGTACATAGCAATGGCCCTAGGTATTTATGAGCTTCTCTGTCTACAAAAGCTGTTTCAGGAGTTACGACTCGTGAACAAGTCTCCTCTTCAACTGTACTATGACAGCAAGACGGCAATTAAGATTGTAAGCAATCCGGTACAGCATGATCATACCAAACACATCGAGATCGATCGCCACATTATCAAAAAAAAGATTGATCAGGGCTAGATCTGCATTATCTTTATTCAGTCATCTGGTCAGATGATAGATATTCTAACCAAAGGGCTTAGCTTATCCTTTTTTTTCTGAATTGGTTGATAAGATGAGGCTTCATGATATCTTCGCCTCATCTTGAGGAAGAGTGTTAGAAGAATTGATCTAATTAGAAATATTTATAATTAAGGCTACGATATTATTGCTTGACATATTCTTGTCATTCTCTTTCTATATTTGAGACTATATATCTGTATTTATAGGCTCCTTATATATTCTTTTCAAAACAAGAAAAATAAAATCATCCTCTCCACTTCATATTCAACATTAACATTATTTCTATAGATTTCTATTAAAAGAACATTAATCTACAGCTTGATGTACCAATCAGGGAGAGGTGACGAACGTGATAGGTTGAAAAACAATGGATCCAGTCTACAGTACCAAAAGCTCTGTTGATCCTCTCCCAAAATCTGGCATTACCCAGTCGGTTATTGTACCAAGTAAAATATAAGCCAAGGAAGCTAAGATCAACCAAAGCAGTGCATGACCTGTCGGAATTTCCTAATCTCGATCTTCTCCGTGTAAGACTTAGCCCCCTCTTCTCCTTGGGTCCGTTAATGCGATTAAAGTGCCCTACGATCGCTGAGATTCTAATCAACCAGGTTGGAGATCTCATTCTAGAGTCCACACCTCTATTTGTAGTCAGTACAAGCATATACATCACATAAAATCCAAGACCTGATGCCAGACAAAGTGATTACCATTACAATTTGTTGGGTACAACTGTGTAATGCATACACAGTGAGCACAATCGGTCTCCAAGTTACAAGAATGCCACCCTCCAAGCCATAAGCTCCTTAAGGTCAAAATCTGCTTCATTACTTTTAAGTATCAGGTTAATCTATATGCTTCTATTAACTCATGATCTTACATAAATTAATTACAAGTTAAATTGATGGCTAGGTTAGCTTGCAGGGCAAATAATTAACATCATTGAAACGTTACAAATGGTACTCTAGCTATCTATGTTGCCTTCCACGTACCCAAGAGATTGGAAATATCTCCAAAGTGTGTGAGGAATCTACAGCAGAGTTATCGGAAGACGATCTTTATAATTCACCTGGCACTATACATGACCTACGTAGAATGACGCTGCCAAGAAGCTCAAAATGAAATGTATGGGAACCATGAAGCACTTGTGGAACTAGGCGACTTCAACTGGCCACATCGGTTCTTCAAACCCAAGATACAGTCTCGTAATTTGGACCCCCAATATTATTTGACTTGGATGATTATGGGATCTTTTCTTTCTACCAAACGAAACAAAATGAATTGGAAAACCATGCTCCCATTCAAAATTAGGATGCAATCTGTAAGAGTCCTTTTTTTTTTTTGGGTTAAACGAGAAAACCGAAGACAATAGAAAAAGATAAAACAGCCCATGTCCCTACCATAATCTTGCGTTGTTAGCTTTTCCTGCACGGTTGAACCAAACTAGCACCGCACAACTCCAATTGCATCCAAAAGCCTAAACAGATGTCAGCCAATTGTTCTGATGAAGGACTTGAAGGCCACCAAGGTTGTCTTGGAGAAGCATGATTATGAATGTTGGATCTGCGTGCTTGGTGGTGCCAAACGTCAGCTCTGGCTCGAGGCTTGGTGGTGCCAAACGTCAGTCCATGTTAGTTAGAAAGCTCGGCCTAAGCCCAAAAGCCTCTGATAGCAACTGACTGACAACATCCGCAACATCAAGTATCCGCTCTCTATAATTCAACATAATCTCCATGATACCAAATGGATGCCATTTTGATTTTTTGTGTGAAGTTGCAAAACAAACTTCTATACTGTGAGCAATTAGTTTCTTAGCAATCTGCGTTTTCTCTGAAGGAATAAAGCTGTTCTTTTCTTACCAAAAAAAAAAAAAAAAACCTTATCATAAAAGATTGGTCCACACAGGGTCCAGTCTCAGTTGTCATATGCATGGAAAGATCTAGAGTCTGATTACCCACTATCCATTTGTCCAATGGCTAGCTGCGTTCCTTTGTAAATCATTAGTTATTCGCTAATGTTCTTGGTTCTGTTCTGCATCGACCAATGCTGCTTTTGGTGTATTGTTTGGGTTGTGTATGTCATGACTTTTGTCGGTGACTGTTTTGGCTTCTGGGGACCAGACGTACTACAGGGATCCCAATGTTTCAAATGTGAAGTTTGTGATTACAGCAGGCTGAACGATAGATAGATCAATCCTGGCGAGCTCGGCCGGGTTCCATGATCATGGTCATGTATGTATTATACGATGGTCATGATGAATAGAGCCCACGTTGTACATGGGATAATTGCTGCTGCAGGCTGGCTGAATCGCGACAATCGTGCAGTACATGGATGACTATCTCTGCTCGATCAGCAGCAAGGAAATTTGCGGCCAATTAAGATGATGTACCATATGAGACCAGCGAGGGTGGTGACGGAGCTGTGTAGAAGAAGTCCATCATCATGGCGGAAAGTACCCACCATTGGACTTCTTGAGCTAGAATTTGTATGACTCTTAGGGTGAATTAGGTACTAAAGTTGGCTTCAAAGACGGCGCACGGAGGTGGTGATTAGGGTGTGGTTCTTGGTGCAGCGCTTGAGATCAGTTCAAGCTATGTGCTCTTTGGTTTTATGACAGGGCGGATGAACGAGAGTATAGAAGAGGACTCGGAAGATTCTCTCCACCCGAATCAAACAACAGTTTAGTACTTTTATGGTTTCTGTAGATGGAAATATTTGGTGTTTCTAATATCAGTGGAGTGCAAATGTTTCATGATCCCAATTGTCAGAAATTCCTACGATTGAGATTTTTTATCACTTCGCAATTTGCAGAGGTAACAGAAATGATGGTACTTAAAACTGGTTACATTTGGCAAATGATGATAGAAATAGCAAGATCTTTTAAATCTTTCGAAAGACCGAGAATTTAGAAGTGACAGAGAAATCTCAGTGGTGTGGCTGATACAGCAAAAAAAAGAAGATTAAATATTGTTTTAGAGCACATTTTTTTATACCTAAATTTGAAAAAAAGGAGAAAATTCTCAATAAAAAAATCTCAACTTATAAAATGTACCATCTCTCTCGGTATGAGAGGACATACCAATTCATCTGAAATCAAGCTAGGCCCCAAAAGCGCTAGAACAGAGAGGGGGAAACAATGCATGATATCCTTACAGAGTACAAAAGAGAATCATCAAGGCATCCACTTATTAGCTAGCTTGAAATACACATAATCTAGCAGAATTTATTAGAAGCCGGAACAATAGTACAAGATCAATAGCCTGCTATAGATAGCATATATAGAACATACACACGGTCCCCTGCAAACATAAATTTTATTTCAGAAGATCACACAACAGCACACCAACATCCTAATAAGCAACCTCACAATCGAAACCATAATATCAGTCTCTACTTCTCGTGTCCCAGCTTGAAGTGATCCAAGTGACACTCCCCTGTAATTTCCTTGGAAATGTAGTAGTCGATGTAGTCTTGCACAAGAAGCTCCCTATATTTTGGAGGATTCTCATCAGATAACAACTCCTTGATGGGGCCATAAAGCTTCGGTTCACGAAGGCCTGGATAACAGAACAGCCCCATCGATACCCTAGGCCCTTCGCGGCTCGCCAGCACCCGATGTTCAGCACTCTTGAACATGTCGTTGGTAACGAGCTACACAAGGTCAAATGACAAGAAGCATTGAGTGTTGACAAAGGATATCAGGCAATTTTTCAATTCAGCAAAAGTGCATACCTGAAGGAGACCACCAATATTTACTACAAGAGCTCCATGCATGGGAGGTACATCAACCCAGTTGTTCTGATGAAGGACTTGAAGGCCACCATGGTTGTCTTGGAGAAGTATGGTTATGAATGTTGGGTCGGTGTGCTTGCCGATGCCAAACGTCAGCTCTGGCTCTGGGCATGGTGGATAGTAGTGGGCAAGCAGGCGCTGTACTTTGTTATAGTTGATGTTATTTAGAAAGCTTGGGCTCAGTCCAAGAGCCTCTGATAGCAGCTGACCAACAACATCCGCGACGTCGAGTACCCGCTCTCGATATTTCAACATGACCTCTCTATGATAAAAGTTGAGAGAACTGTTACTTGATTAAAATTATTGGACAAGATTTCTAATATTGGCAATTCTTGACATGGCCCGTAGCCGACATAAGCAACTACAACAGACACAAACATGCAAGAATCAAGTTCAGGTTACGTCGTATTGGTTGTGCTGTGCAATACCTGCAAACCGAAGGTATATCATTGATATCCAGAGCATCGTCGAATCTACAGGATAGCGAATCCCTCCAGTTGGCAGCGCGCGATTTGTAAAAATCAGCATTGGTGATATATATCACCTGCTTCTTAAGTTCACGAGAGTAGAATTTTGCCCTCTCTTCTTTGTCCTGCTCATGGAACTTTCTTCCACCTTCAAGCATATCTTCCAAGATACCTATTGGGATCCCATGGTTCACCACCTGAAAGAATCCCCATGTCTTTGAAGCCTCGCGGACCTCCTTGACGATTTCCTTCCGTCGAAAGGCATCATCTATGGCTTGGAGATCTATCACCGGGACTTGGAGAGCAGTCGGTGGACCACTGGATGGCTTGGGGCGATCCTCCGCTGGGGTGATGAAGATTCTTGGAATCTTGGTCACACCGGACTCGAGGAGGCCTCTGACGCCGCCTTTCGTGTCGTCGAACTCCTTTAGCTCTTTAGCTCGATCATAGCCTGGATGGGCTTCGGCACCCGCTGCTATTGCTGCCATCTCTGGGAGGTGTCCTGAATGATGGAAGATTGGTGATGCAAGTATTTGTATATCTGGGCATCAGCCCTCCTAACTCCTCTTCTTAATCCTTTCTTGGGTGGTGACAGCCCAATTTCACTTTTTAATAATAAATGCAGGTTGGCATGCCCTCCCTTTCAACCAAAAAAAAAAAAGGTTTTGGTACACCTGGTGTTTTCGGTGTACAGTGTTCCAACTTGGAGAGACGATTCATCATCCAAGAAACAAGAATAGTTTTTTGTTTTTTTTGGATGACAGGGGAGGCAGGGCTAACCATCAAGCTTCCAATTGGATTAAGAGATAAGTCTTCATCTTTTTCATAGCTTTTGATCCAGTGGTGGAAGCGGAATTTCAGCAAAATGGGAAAGAAAGCGGGGACCAACTGATAGCAGTAGCTTGTTACGAGATATGGAGAGAGCGAAACAATCATTTGTTTCTGAACAGGAAGTGCACTGTTTATTCCATAATTCAGAAGATTTTGTCAACTTATCATAGTTAGGATGCCCTTTGTTCCAAAACATAATCTTATCGTGAAGACCTTCGGTGCCGGCTACAGAACCTATTGTAAAGGAATATTTTTTTGACTTTATTCTTATTTTGAAATGATTGTAATCTTTTTTCTCTTTCCACCTGCAACTGTTTCTGCAAGAACCCGGCCTATTGACTGCTTCTGTAAGAACCCAGCAAAATGTTAATTCATTCAGGTTAATTCTAGATTTACTGGATTCTGAAGGTTGGCGGACCCCATGCTGCGACTTTTAATGTGGATATTGGTCGGAGAGTTAATCATGATGGATATGCTCAATATCAATTGAAGACAAAAAGACTTTGCTCTAGCTCTACTTAGAAAATTTAAAATCTTTGGTCTTCTTGATTCTAACGTAGAAAACTATTTGGGTAAGAAATCATTTGAGCACCCATAGAATTTTTAGTAAATTTGGATCAGAGTTTGCTGCAGAAATGTTGTGGTTTAAACTGGCTAGAAATATAAATTTTTTTATTCAAAAGGTATTATGATGGAAGGCACGAATTAGTTTTCTAAGTGAGAGAGGATTTTATTAATGAGGGAAGGAAAATGTTGTAAATTCTTTGGCTAATCTAGATGTAGCTATGTGATTTCACCAGTAGAATCTTCTATTGTAGAAATGCTAGAAAGAACTTTGGGTATCTCAAATGTAGTGTTAATGGATTGATAGTCCTTTGATGGACTTAAACCTAGAATGTCTTGGCATAAATCTCATTTTTCTAGCTTTGGCATTGTTACTCCATATGGTCGTAAGGGCTTGAGATTTTCATAAGGTAAAATTCAAACTATTAAATCATAGGGAAGGTTAAGAAAAGAAAGAAGACCACAAATTATGCAAAATGCCTGATGCTCAAGCTTTCTTTTGTTTCTGTTAATAGTAGATTGGATTGATTATGATTTATGTGCAAAATTAATTAAGAGAAACTATTGTCATGCACAAATAATTATCATATTTCAAACCAAGATTGGGAGGTCAGCGCTCCTTTTAAAGAAATCAAGAGGATTAGATATGTATTATAGACGGAAGAGATCAAGTTTGGGATGCCAAAGTATTCTTTATATTAAGAACTTGTGCACTCTTGGAAGCTCAAGAACAATATGAGTGTTATATACTTTCAATGTTCGAAACCTCTGGTGTGTTAATTTCTAAAATAAAATTATTTTAAAAGAGAAGAATGTAAGAACCCAATCCATTGACTACCTAACTTTTTTCTGCATGAATTTTAAAGTATTGGGGATAAACCCCGCTCCTGCCAAAGTCAAGTTCGGTGCCCAGCCTGAAGCGGCCAATTGCCATGGAAGAGCTTCAGCGGACGCATCTTAGCCGAACTCCTACAAACCGATCGAACTCTCCATCGGCTGAGCTTCGTACTCTCAGCGGTCGAACTCCTCAGTGGACAAGCCTTAGCCGAACCACTTAGCGGCCGAACTCCTTCTAACCCTGCGGACTTCTCCAGCGACCGAGCTTCTACGAAAGTCGAACTCCCTACGGACTTCTCCAACGGCTGAGCTTCTATGGAAGCCGGACTTTCTGCGGACTTCTCCAGCGACCGAGCTTCTACGAAAGCCAAACTCCCTACGGACTTCTCCAACGGTTGAGCTTCTATGAAAGTCGGACTTCCTGCGGACCTCTTCAGTGGACTTCTCTATGGCCGAACTTCGATGAAGGCCAAACTTCTTATGTGGATTTCAGCAGACGATCCCGCTACGGTTACACGATAATAACGATCGGCATTTATCGAGTCAATAACGATCGACAATAACGATCGGTATTAATCAGAACAATTACGACAATCATTAATCAAGACGGTTACAACAAGCTCCCTCTATAAAAAGGATCCTCCGGATACACTTATGCCAGGTTCTAAAAACCCTTTTCTCCTCCTCTAAACTCTACCGAGCACTCCATTCCTGTTGACTAGAGCTGACTTGATCGTCAGAGAGTCCTACCGGAGCCACCCCCACCGACTCCGGACGGAACTTTATTTTGCAGGTCCCCGATGGCGACTCCATCGACCTCAACTCCAGCGAATTTCGACGATAATCGGTTTCTGCGTCAACAGATTGACGCTAGAAGGAGGGCCCCGACAATGATTTCTCTCTTAAAGAAAGCCGAGGTTTCCTTGTTTTTAAAGGAGTGCTCGAAAAATCTCTCTTCCTCCTCTTTCGAATTTCCTTCCAAAAAGAAAAGATGCCCCCCAGGAGAGCCTCCACCCGGCGATCGGCAGCCTCCGCGGCTCGATCCCGTTCCGATCTGTCCGCTTTCGCTCCAGCCCCGACGACCCAGGCTCACTCTGTAGCCGCGATAGACGCTGAGCAGTTCAACCTGCTCGTCTAGCAGGTTCGTGGCCTCACGGAGGCAGTGCAAGCAGTGCAGGTCATGCACCAACAGGCCCCAATACCAGCTCAACCAGCGTGGGATTCTCCAGAGCTGGGTAGTCCGGTCCAGGGGCAACCAACTTAGGCTATCCGACCTCCGATGCTCGAGAAGGGAAAGCAACGGAGGGAGAGCCCTTGCTCGGACCGCGGCTCGACCCAGGGCAAAGCTTTGCACCCATTCAGCAAGAAGACCTTGGAGATCAGAGACCGCGAAGATCTCCTGGATCAAAGGCTCTTAGAAATGAGTCGATGAATCGAAGAACTCCATCACACTCCCTCCTCATGCGGTAATGACATCTGCACTGACCCTCCTTTTTCGTAAAAAATTATGCAGGAACCGGTCCCGTCGAACTTCAAGCTCGACCGCTGGGAGAAGGGTGAAGGAACAACGCTACCACAACCCTGAGTCACAAAGAATTTCGCGAATACATTGCTAGTAACTTCCTTTCAATAAAGTTCTTCCCTTTCAACAGTATATTATTTTTAGACGCTAAAACTATGTAATGACAGGAAAAGAAGCAGTCAATAGTCACCGTGTTAGGAACAAGAGGAAAACCTCGTCCTAACACGAGCAGATTAAAAACCATCAACCTCGGCTAGAGATAAGATCTCTTCCGAGAAGTTCGGCCAGAGATAAGATCTCTTCCGAAAAGCAACCTCGGCCAGAGATAAGATCTCACTCGAGCGACTACCTCGGTTAGAGATAAGATCTCTCTCGAGAAGTTCGGCCAGAGATAAGATCTCTCCCGAAAAGCAACCAGAAGTTCGACCAGAGATAAGATCTCTTTCGAAAAGCAACCTCGACCAGAGATAAGATCTCTCCCGAGCAATCACCTCGGTCAGAGATAAGATCTCTCCCGAAAAGCAATCAGAAGTTCGGCCAGAGATAAGATCTCTCCCAAAAAGCAACCAAGAAGTTCGGCTAGAGATAAGATCTCTCCCGAAAAGCAACCTCGGTCGGAGATAAGATCTCTTCCAAGCAACCACCTCGGCTAGAGATAAGATCTCTCCCGAGAAGTTCGGCCAGAGATAAGATCTCTCCCGAAAAATAATCAGAAGTTCGATCAGAGATAAGATTCTTTCGAAAAACAACCTCGGCCAGAGATAAGATCTCTCCCGAGCAACCACCTCGGATAGAGATAAAATCTCTTTCGAGAAGTTCGGCCAGAGATAAGATCTCTTCCGAAAAGTAGAGAAGTTCGGCCAGCGATAAGATCTCTCTCGAGCGACCACCTCGGCTAGAGATAAGATCTCTCTCGAGAAGCGACTTCGGTCGAAGGTAAGATCTCCCCCGTGCGATCCTGTTAACCTCAGTCAAATGAGATCTCCCCCGAGCTTCGACTTAAATCAGCATGGAGTCCGGAAGAAGACTTCGGCAGTCGCCTTTTCTGCACTCACTTCCTTCGAGTTTCGAACTCGGGAGTGAGGGGGCTAGTGTTGGGGATAAACCCCGCTCCTACCAAAGTCAAGTTCGGTGCCCAGCCTGAAGCGGCCAATAGCCATGGAAGAGCTTCAGCGGATGCGTCTTAGTCGAACTCCTACAAATCGACCGAACTCTCCATCGATCGAGCTTCGTACTCCCAGCGGTCGAACTCCTCAGTGGACGAGCCTTAGCCGAACCACTTAGCGGTCGAACTCCTTCTGATTGCCCAATCGTCGAGCTTCTATGGAAGTCGGACTCCCTGCGAACTTCTCCAACGGTCGAGCTTCTACGGAAGTCGGACTCCTTGCGGACTTCTCCAGTGGTCGAGCTTCTACGGAAGCCGAACTCCATGTGGACTTCTCCAGCGGTCGAGCTTCTACGAAAGTCGGACTCCTTACGGACCTCTTCAGCGGACTTCTTAATGGCCGAACTTCGATGAAGGCCGAACTTCTTATATGGATTTCTGCAGACGATCCCGCTACAGTTACACGATAATAACGATCGACATTTATCAAGTCAATAACGATCGGCAATAACGATCAGCAATAACGATCGGTATTAATCAGGACAGTTACGACAATCATTAATCAAGACGGTTACAACAAGCTCCCTCTATAAAAAGGACCCTCCGAATACACTTATGCCAGGTTCTGAAAACCCTTTTCTCCTCCTCTAAACTCTACTGAGCACTCCATTCCTGTTGACTGGAGCTGACTTGATCATCGGAGGGTCCTGTCGGAGCCACCCCCCACCGACTCCGGACGAAACTTTATTTTGCAGGTCCCCGACGGCGATCCCATCGACCTCAACTCCAGCGAATTTCGGCGACGACCAGTTTCTGCATCAACATAAAGCAAACCATCAAAAAAAAAAAAAGAAAAATTGAAATCTCACGTGATTGGCACGTGAGGTAGGAAGGTGGACTCCAAATGGAGTCTAATTCATTCTTCGAATTTCATTAGGAGAGGGACTCCTAGAGCTTGCTAGATTTTAGTGAAAGCCCTAGGGTTCAGCCTATAAAAGGCCCTTAGCTCTTCTTCTAGGCATCGGCCTTCATCCCCATTCCTTCGCTAGCAAAATAATCAAGATTTTATTATTATTCTACTAAGTGGCTCCGAAGAACCAGCATTGATTTCATTATCGGAGTCAAGTATGAGGTCCTTATTTCTCTCTCCATCTTCTTCCAGTCCCTTAGTTGCCATTTTCAACCTGATTTCCATCGATGAATTGCTGGATTTGGTGAAAAATCGAGAGGCTCTATTTTCCCCTATTTTGTTTATCTACACTCAATTCATTGTGATTCAAGGCTGCGATCTTCATCGGAGCTCCGATCGAACTCTTAACAACCACATGTAGTATACCACCATCGATGATAGGCCAGTTGGCCTCTCTTTTTTCCATTTAGATCTATTCTATAGTTGGTTCATCTAGTTTTATTTCTCTTCCCTTCCTTCCAGCCAACCATCGCTGCTAACCACCGTCGCTGGCGTTATTACAGCCGGGCATCACCATGGGTCATCATTCATCCGGCTATAGCCATTTTTGGAAAATCCTTGTTCTTTATCTTGAGGAAGGGGGCGATAAGTTTCTTTAGATTGAGAAGAAGAAGAAGAGAGCTTTCTCTCTCCTCTCTTCTCTACTCTCTCTCTTCTTTCTTTTCTCTCTCTTTCCTAGCTTTCTCTATCCCTCTCTCTTCCTTTCTTTCTCTACATGATAAGAGAGGATTGGATGAAAGGAGATTCAGAAGACTGATATTGAACCTGTGGTGACCTCAGTAGAGGGTCCAGGACTAATATTGGTCTCCAACTTGGTTTTCGTGGAACATCCATAATTGGCAATGCTTATTTTGAATATATTGAATTCCTGTTTCTTGATCTACTGGTCAAGTTACCTGAACTTGATCCACCTAGATTGGGGGGTATCATTATCCGGATAGCTATATCCTTTCTCTCTCATAATTTTCCATCATGACCATGATCGCCTGATGACTTCTTCCAATTATCGATTTTGATTATATGTGGATGCGGTCAATTAAACAAGGAAGTTAAGCAAAGATATTATGCTTTGATATCTAAATCAAGGTGAATCTCTAAATCCTTATTTCTTAATTAGTCATGTTTTATGTAGAATCAAGAAATTTAGGATTTAGAATAATTCAGATATTAAAGCTTTAAAAATAGGAATCTAATAATGTTTCTAATTTGTTGCTGATGGTTGATTAAAAATGAATTGTATTTGTATGGATTGATTATACATACTAAACATGGACTAGTAAATAATTGTAACTGAAATTTATCATTACTAGAAATAAGAATTTATTGACATTGATCATCTATTTATGTAAAAATTATTTTATATATCTATGATTTTGATTTATATAGTTTTTGATAATTACATGTTATATACTTATTTGTTAAGTATATATATGATTTTGTATGAAATTATATATAATATATCACTGATCCTAACTTGAATGGATTTTGGTAATCATGTGCATCGAATTTTGTAAAAAAGTGTGATCTTGAATTATAATACTTAACAAGCATGTAATTGAATTGTGTAACTAAATATAGGGTTGTGTTGCTCTAAGCTAGCCACTTTACCGATGTCCTATCATGGATCCAAAATATGACTGTGGTAGTTCAGAGTTAAACACTTATGGTCCTCTAGGCTATAGCCACTTTATCAATGTCCTGTCACATGCTTGAAGCATGGCTGTAATAGTTCAGAATCGAGCATTTATGATCTTTTGAATTAGCCACTTATTGTTATCCCACCATGGGCTTGAAATGTAATTATGCTAGTTTAGAGTTGAGCATTAATGGTTTATTGGATTAGCCATAAGCTTAAAATATGATTATGGTAGTCCACGGGACTAACCACTTTATTATCCTATCATGGATGATTGTGGTAGTCCATAGGACTAACCACTTTTCTTGCCCTATCATGGGCTGAAAATATGGTCGTGGTAGTCTAGAGCCAAGCATCTTAATATGTTCAGTTTTAATATGGGTTGGTTTGAGATAATTATATATATATATGATATGATTCATTATATAAAAAAAGAGATATATTTGCTATGCATATTTTATGATCGTGATTTTTCTTGACATATAATTTATATGAATAATAATTATTGATAATTTTATATTTATTATTATTATATTAGTATTAGTATATGAAAATTTTTATTGAACTGTAAAGCTTATACTCCCTTCTTTTCTTTTTCTTTTTTAGAGTTACAGGCTGCCTGTACTTGCTATGGTTTAGATCATAGCTAAAAGGGTTGAATAGATAGAACATCATCAATATCAATTAAATGATTGAGTTTTATAAGTAATATTATTTAATATTTTTTAATATAAAATATTTTAAAAAATTAAAATCTATAGTATTCATGAAAATTTGATGTTGTAATGAATTTTAACATCTTGTATATTCTTTAGGACTTTGTCCTAAGAAGTATGCAGTCATTACATGGCCGATTTGAATGCTGGACTCAAGGCATGATACTCTGTAATTACTTTAATCCTCTAATAAAGCAAGGGGTTGCTTTCTACTACCTCCTATTTCGGACACAAAATGATAGGGGAGGCAAGGATGCTTCATTTGTTACCATAGATCAAGAAACAAGAATAGTAGCTTGGGTAAAAGACGAGATCTTAATATGACCGTTTTGATAGGCCTTGTTGCCTCGAATGAGTCAATGGCTCGGTGCCACTAGGAGCTAACCATATTTTATGACATAGGGACACCCTCCTTCTAAATAAGATAGGCGAGCTCCACAATTTCAAGATCCGTTTCATTACTTGAGTAGTAGCTTAATCTATATGGTCCTATTAACTTTTATGATCTTGTATAAATTAATTACAAGTTAAATCGAGAACGATAGCTAGGTTAGCTTGCAAGGCGGGTAATTTACGTCATAGAAGCATTAGAAATGGTAGACTCTCGGTATCAATATCATCTTTTATGTGCCCAAGAGATTGGAGATCTCCCTCCTTGGTCTGCAAGGAATCTACAGCAGAATTACCGAAAGCTAATTTTGATTATTCACCTGTCGCTCATACAGGCTAGGTACAATATGTTGCTGTCGAGAAATTCAAGGTGCCCAAAAGGTATGGAAATATTTGGACCATCAAAATGAAGTATATATGAGCTATGAAGCAGAGAGGCTTCAAGTGGCCACATCGGTTCTTCAAATCCATGATATATAGTCTCATAATTTGCACCTCCAATATTTGACTGGGATGAGCGACTTTATGGGTTCTTTTCCATTCTAACAAACAAAACAAAACGAATTGGAAAACTATTCTTGCATTCAAAATTAGGATGCAAGCTTGATGAGTTTTTTTTTGGGAGAGGAGGATGAGAATTGTCCATGATTCATTTAATTAGAAAAATAAAAATAAAAATTACAAGAAATAAGCATGACACATTAAAACGAGTAAACGGAAAAGAACAGGAAAAAAAGATTAAAAAAAAAAGACATTAAAAGCAAGATCGTGCATGGCCCAAAATACAAAAGAAAAAACTACCGCGGCATCCACTTATTAGCTGGGTTGATAATACGTATATTCTAGTAGAATTTATTAGAAATACTAGAAAATAGCATAAAGATCCAAAGCTTGCTACCTAGCATACAAAATACGCATGGCCCTGCAAACAGTCTAAGGAGATACTTGGTTGGGAAGAGTAGGAGTTTAGAATCGGAATCAAAATGGATGACTCCAGTTCTAACCACTTGATTAGAGGAGAATCACATGCCGATTTTGATTTCAGGATGGAATGGAAATAGTCCAATCTACCTAAAATTTAATCCCAACTTTTTTTTATGGATTCAAATTTTCATTTCTATTTTCATTTCGATTCCGATTCCAATCATGAATCAAACATTTTAGGGGATTAGGCCATTCCAATTTCAATTCCAATTTATTTCAATTTTTATTCCGATTTCGAGTCCAAGAACGAAGCATCCCTCTAAATTTATTTCAGAAGCTCCAACAAAAGCACACCTAAATCCTAAGAATCAACGTAATAATTGTCATAATGTCAGTCTCTACTTCTGGCATCCCAGCTTGAAGTGATCCAGGATAGACTCTCCTGTAAGTCCCTTAGAAAGGTGGTAGCTGACATAGTCCTGCACCAAAAGTTCCCTGTATTTCGGAGGATTCTCATCAGATAGCAACTCCTTGATGGGGCCATAAAGCTTCTGTTCACGAAAGCTTGGATAAAAGAACAGCGCCACCGACAGCCTAGGCCCTTCGCGGCTCACCAACACTCGATGTTCAACACTCTTGAACATGTCATTGCTAACGAGCTACACAAGGTAAAATGACAAGAAGCAATGAGTGTTGACCAAGGATAACATGCAATTTTCAATTCAACAGAAGTGGATACCTGAAGGAGACCACCAATATTTACTACAAGAGCTCCATGCATGGGAGATACGTCAACCCAATTGTTCCGATGAAGGACTTGAAGACCATCAAGGTTGTCCTGGAGAAGCATAGTTATGAATGTTGGATCTGCATGCTTGCTGGTGCCAAACGTCAGCTCTGGTTCTGGGCATGGTGGATAGTAGTGGACATGCAGGAGCTGTTCTCTGCCATAGTCAATGTTTTTAAGGAAATCTGGGCTCAGTCCAAGAGCCTCTGAAAGCAGTTGGCTCACAACATCCGCTACATCAAGTATCTGCTTTCTGTAATTCAACATGACCTCTCTACAATAAAAGTTGATGGAAGTTTTACTTGATCATAATGATTAATTGAACAAAATTTCAAATATTATTACACAAAATGATCTATCTAGCATATCTATTTCAGATGGCAATGTAAGAATCAAGTTCAGGTTAGACGATTGTGCCAAGTTATTTATTAACTAGGTCAGGTGGGCCAGAAACCAATTTAGGCCCATTAAACAAGCTACATGTGACTCGTTGATCTACTTATCAATAAAATAGTTATGTTCACGTTCAATATTTTGGCACTTCCTATTTGTATCTTGACTGGAGCCGCATCTCACGCAACCAACCCATTGTCACCCCGCCATACAATGCTTACCTGCAAACCGACGGTATATCACCAGTATCCAGCATATCGTCGAAGAAACAGGATAGCGTATCCCTCCAGTTGGCAGCGCGCGATTTGAAAAGATCATAGTTGCTGGCATATCTCACCTTCTTCGTGGGCTCGCGAGAGTAGAATTTTGCCCTCTCTTCCTTGTCCTGCTCATGGAACCTTCTTCCACCCTCAAGCATGTCTTCCAAGACCCCTGTTGGGATCCCATGGTTCACCACCTGAAAGAATCCCCATGTCTTTGAAGCCTCGCAGACCTCCTTGACGATTTCCTTCCGTCGAGAGGCATCATCTAGGGCTTGGAGATCTATCACCGGGACCTGGAGAGCAGACGGTGCACCACTGAATGGCTTCGGGCGATCTTCGGGTGCGGTGATGAAAATTCTTGGAATCTTGGCCACACCAGACTCGACGAGGCCTCTGACGCCGGCTTTCGTGTCATCGAACTCCTTTAGCTCCTTTGCTCGATCATAGTCTGGATGGGCTCCGACTCCGGCTGCTACTGTTGCCATCTAGGGAGGTGCTAAGCTTCCTACTGAAAGAGGAATGGGTTATGGTGCAAGTACTTGGATGAAGTGTTACAACTAGGAGGCAGAATTTATAGCGAACCCTTCTTGTTATCCAAGAAAAAGAACCACAAAAAATAATGCTAGGTCAAAATCCTCATGTTAAATTATAAATAGCTACCTTAGGCTGCAAGGCACATAATTTACATGGTTGAACTTTTCAAATGTTAGACCGTAATTAGTATCTGTATTGTCTTCCATGTACCACAAGATCGGTGATCCCTTTCCTAAGTTTCCTTTGTCTGCAAGGAATCTACACCAGAAAAAGAGGATTTTAATAGTTCACCTGGCACGCTCCAATGGCCTTGCTAGAATAAGGCTGCCGAGAAATATCAAGATGCCCAAGAAGTATGGAATGAAATATGCATAAGCTAAGAAGCACTGGTTAGGCTGGGTGACTTCAAGTGGCTACGCAAGTTTTTCAAATCCAGGATACAGACTTATAATTTGCATCCCCGGTGTTTAACTTCGATAATGGAAAACAAAATGAAATGGAAAATTGTTCTCATGTTCAAGATTAGGATGTAATTTATATAATTATTATTTTTTGGAGAGGATGGGAATTGCCCATCATTCATTTCATGAGAAAAATGAAATGCAAATTCTACACGAACTAGGCATGATACATTAAAACACGAAAATAGGATAGATAGAAAAAGGAACACAACCATGATATCCAAATAGCTAACATTTGCCCTCTGCCTCATGTTAAGAATTCTGAAACCATGAATCTGATTTGTCTCAGCATGCTCGTAACTTCTCCCTGCAGAAACAACCATGTTCGTGGCACGAGACAACTCCACCACTCTAAAAGAGCTGAAGCCGACCTGTTTCATCGTACTGGAATCTTAATTTCAGAAACAACATTGTACCATTCAAATTGAACCCTGGTTTTAGTTCGCCAACCCTCACCTGATCCGACTCATATAACCCATTTATTAAACTGGTAAAATCAAATTAGATGGCTTAAATAAGTTAAATGGATTGGGTTAAATAGGTCCAAAATAGATTAAGCATGTTTTAAACAAAGTTAAATAGATTAAAATGGGTTGGATTATAATTATTGGATGGATCAAAATAAATTAAACGTGTCGAAGTTTAAATCCAAATTCAATTCATTTAATAAATAGATCCAGATGGATTGATCCAAGTTCATTTATATCAAAAGCAAATCTTCGTTAACAGACCAGATTGACAAATTGGATTATAAATTATCATCTTTAATTTTTGGTACTATTGACCTAACCATTGAACATTGCATACAAATTAGACAACAAGGGTACAAATTTAACATGATTGTAATTAATTTGATTTCGACCAAATCTGATTTTGACTTCTTCCTTAAGTCAACGAAGATGGTCTGCAATTATAAGCCTGGCAACGACCCATATTGTCTATATTTATAGACCTCAAGTCAATATTGTTTGGATTTTTACCTGTTTTGATGGTCTTTGATTTGGATAATTCTTCGTATAAAGACCCAAAAGATGAACAGCGGCTACATGGTGTGTGGACCCAATCCTTTTCCAATCCACTGTATTGATTGGGCAGGTGAGACAAAATTTGGCCACCCCGTGCCCTCTTCTATTTGAACCCTGGTCCAACACAGTATATTGCAGGACTAAATCTCAGAGCCCAAGTCTAACCTGAGTGTCCGGTCCATGGCGGCTGGCTTGGTGCGAGAAGAAGCTATCCATTGCCTCTACGTCTCCCGTATCTACGCCTCTAACACGAAAACAAACCGGAGAGAGGCGGATTTTATCGAAAACCAGGAGAGAGACGGACGTAGAAGTAAACACAACCCTAACGCCTGAACGTATCGATCATTATTATTACCCTATTATTATTGTAAGGGGGAAGGAGGAATAGAAACGAAAAGACGAGGTTTCTCTCCTTACCACGCAATTAATCTTCCCTCTCTCCTTCAATCCATCGCCGCTTGGGTTAGCTTCCAATAATTCCCTTTTTCCGCTCCCCTTTATCTATTTCTCTTCCCCTCCCCCGCGCTCTCTCTTTCGCCCTTTCAAGAACTCTTTATTGTTCCGTCTTCCTCGATCTCTCGGCCTTCGCGTCGGTTCCGAGACGGATTCTTCTTCTTGGCATCGGAAAGACCCGATTTTTCCAAGGGTTTTAATGCGTCGATCGCTAGGCGGCGTCTAGGTTCCCATGTTTCGCAGGTGAGTTGCTGGCTAAGTAATCTATAGATTCTTTCTTTGACAATTTTTTTGGTATTGGTTCTTATATTGATTTCTTGAGCTGTTTCTGGTTTTGGGGTGATGATCCTCTGTTGGAATTCTTGGAATTATGCATCAAAATCTTTTTTTTCCTAAGTTGTATATCGTTGAAATTGGGATGTTTTTTTTTTTCTTTTTTCTTTTTTTGCTATTTAGAATTCGTTTTAGCTGCTTTTTCAAGTTATTCTGGTGCTCAGGCTCTAGATACACAAGGCTCTGATGACTTTTCTTCAAATTAATTTGGGTGGCATCAATGAAACAGGAACCATAATTCTCTACGGAGAAAAGCCCAAGAAAACACCAATTTTAAAACGTTAGCTTCTTAATGCGCCCCCTTTTATTGAGATAGTACCGAAGTGATGGAAATGTAGACGAAAGATAGGAAAGAACTCCCTGCTCCTAATCCTGAGACTGCTGAAGTTGATAGGTCTGCCAATTTTGGAACACCTAAGGCTGGTAATTGGCAGGATGCATCACAGTGCCAGCTGTGACCGTAGTAGCATTTCCAGCAGCCTTCAGGAAACAAATTTTCCTTTAGATCGAATTGCAAACATATCCCTGTAGACTATAGGTGATGAGTCACTCAACCAGGGTGTGACTTTGAAGAAGCATTCTGGTATGTAAAGCAGAGTATTCATATGGAACATTCATAGTTTTTGGTACAGTTCACATTATTTTCTTCTTTCACTTCCTTTTGGCTTTTGATTTGCTTGACTAAATACATTGTTGGAAGTATACTTCTTTTAGTTCTTTTGTATTATGAGAATAACTTTTTGTTTTGTTGTCTGAACAAGTAATTTGAAGGATGTTAGCTTCAGTTGCTATACAAGAATTTGCTACTAAAAGAAACGATCACATTATTGATATGCGAGTATAAAACAATTGATCATTCTTTAATTCAAAGAACAAAACTATCATTGAAATATATTGAGAATAGATTTAGACTCTAGCATTGATGTATGAAAGTGGTCCATTTGATATTATATTTAGAAGCATAGATTAAATTTCTGATTGGCATAGTTGGCATGACTGTGGCACATGAATATTTTTAATCATCTATATAAATCCTCCCAAATTAATATGGTTGGTATGCCAAGGTTTATCCATCCAGAATTGGAAGCAGGAAAATACAAGGTATCTGGAGGATAAGTATGTGGGACCAATTCATTACCGATTATCAGGAACTGAACATATGAATTTCTGTGTATCCTTTCATAAAAATCGAGGTTGTTTAACATTTAGTGTCATGAAAATATATCTATGAATCATAATCTTATAATTTCTCTCCTTATTTCTTATTAAAAGCTTCAACCCTTTTCTTTATCTTTCAGATGATAAGATTGTGGCATGGACTGGGTGTATGTGCTTGGTTTGGGTTTTTATGAATGATGTCTAGTGCTCAGAAGGGTGCAATTGCTCCCAGCAGGTTCAAATGGCCATGGAGAAGCGAATCATCACTAACAACTCAATTGCTTAGTGACACACCACCTGAGATAGAATTGTCTGACTACCGAAGGTTGCCAAGTTCTGGTAGCGAGAGCCCATCTGGACTGCTTAATGATGAAGGACTGAAATCAGAACCAATTGCTGATTTAGATCTGTTCTTTGAAAGGCTGTATAATTATTACTGTGAGAAAGGTCTTCGGTGCATCATCATCAAGTGGATGGTTGAAATTTTAAATGTGATCTTCATGATATGTTTTATTGCATTTTTCTTACTGTTTGTTGATTGGAATGCCTTGCTCCATGCAAAGTGTGGGATGGAAGCAGTTGAGTCAGGAGAAAAGCCTTGTGATCTGGCAAAAGAGGTCATTAAGCAGCATCCATTAGTTCCTTTAACATTTACCAAAGTAATGATTGTTGGGTCCATGGTTATATTGACTTTCTATGGACTTTTCAACTTTCTGAAGTTCTTTGTACAGTTCAAAAACATGGTGAAAATTCGCCACTTCTATTATAACAGGTAATATTGAAGGTTTATTTTTATTCATTCTTAGACTTTCGAATCATTAATGAACCATAGTTCATTTTATCTCCATTTGTCTTGTTCAGTCTTAATGTCACAGATCGTGAAATTCAAACAACGCCTTGGCCTAAAATTCTAGAAAAGCTTGTACAATTACAGAAGTTGCAACAGCTTTGTGTGGTTAAGGATCTCTCTGCACATGAAGTGATAATGCGAATAATGCGCAAGGAGAACTACTTAATTGGGATGCTCAATAGAGGCATTCTTGCATTTCCAATTTCTTCATGGGTTCCCGGAGCTGGCCCAGCTGTGAATTCTAGAACAAATGGAAGGAAACATCATCTAATCCTACCAAAAACGCTTGAATGGACCTTGAATTGGTGCATATTTCAAAGCATGTTCGACAGGTAAATTGTGTCTAAATCTATGTTTCATTTCAAAGCATATTCTTGTGTTAATGTGTCTTCATTTGAGATTGTGGGTGGTGAATAACCAGTTGAATATGTATCAGTTTTCAAAATGCATTGGGGATAACAAACCATGCATATAAAGGGGCATAAGGATGTTGATTTGATTTGTTATGGTGACTATTAATAATTTTTCAAGTTATATATACTTCTTAAGTCAAGCATCGAAGAGCATCTATTTGACCATGTTCTAATTCTTCATCATATTCATGATTACAGCAAGTCTACTCTGCATGTGTTCAGCTTGGAACATGTGGAATTAAAGATTAATTAACAATAGCCCGCACCTTTATAAACTCTTGCCTTTGTAATATGGAGAATAGAGATGGAGGTGTGTATTTGTATTATTGTCAAAAATTGGATATAGGTTGGAACACCACAACATCATACTCTGGAGTTATTGGAATATTTGTGTACTGGCATTTTCTTACATAATCAATCATAACAGGTATTGCTAACCTCAAACGAGATGGTTCGATCTGAATAAATACACGATTAACCTCATATACATGGGTTAGACTTTATGGAAATTGTTATTCAAATAAATGGATGTAATTATATATTAAAATTTCAAAAATAAATTTTACTCATGGCGTATGATGATTGATATGCATGTTTGCTTTCTAACTTTTTTATTTTTTATTAATTGTGGATTGTCGTATCAACCAGAACCATCCAGTCTTATCCCAACCATTTGGGGCAGGCATAGAATCATGTACTGAGTTACTGATGAAAATCCATTGTTATTGAGTGGTGATGATACCTATAAGAAAGAAATCCATGGAAAGGTGTGTGGCGTATGAGGAAAATATAGAGTGAACTGATCCTATAGAATTGTTGATATGCTTCTGTTTCTGACTTTAGAATTAGTATATGGAATCAGATTTGGTAATTTTTATTACTGTTGCATTTATCAGTTTTATTAGAACCAGTCATTTCATGTATTTACCTGGTCATTAAGAAGCGAGGATCGTACATTGCAGTCAAAATTCTTTGCAATAAGATCTTATAGATGGTATAACGTTTATTGTATTTGAAAATTATGATATTTGTCTTCTTGACATCTTTTTTGAAAGAAAAAAATTGCAGTAAATTTTGTATCCGAAGGGAGTTTCTCACAAATTCTTCATTATTAAAGAAGAGACTCGTGGTTGTTGGGATCGGGATGTTTCTCATAGCACCATGCATTATGATCTTTATGTTGGTATATCTCTTCCTCCGGCATGCTGAACAATTTTATAATCATCCAAGCATAGCGTCATCTCGGAGGTGGTCTAACTTATCAAAGTGGATTTTCAGGGAGTTCAACGAGGTACTTGTTTTACTCACTGTTGAGTCTTAAAAGACATACTCTTGTGCACTTGTGCTTTTAGGAACTGATTAAGAATAGACTACCAGTTCGATTTGTTGATTGATATCTTAAAACTCTTATTTATATAGATTAGGAAGCCAATTTTAAGATTGCTCATTCATGAAGTTATGACCTGTTCATAATAAAAATCATGTTAATTCACCTGAATATAAACTAATGACTCCTTTATATTTACTAGGTAGTTAGTATCCATTGGAAACATATTTTTAATAAATTGAGGACTTTCATAAGGAAGCACATCATCTTGTGGATAAATAAAAGGTTTACAAAGATGGGCAATTTGCTAGCAATTCATTAGCTCTCCTATCATCATAATTCAATCCTTTTTCGGTCAAAATCGGAACATTGATTCAATATAACACTCTCTTAAGAAGGCTTCATGAATTAATTCAGCATATTTTTAAGACTTGCTGTCAACTTAACATCAACTTCGTAAAATTTCTATGTGATTCTTGGACAAGGCATCTTTGGGCTAAAATGGTGTTTAGCAATGATGCTTGGAAGGTAGGGGTGACAATTGGATTGGGTAATGCGGATTAGTCAGATTCGATGTTGGTCAAGCTGGATGCTGGTCGGTTCAAAAATTTGTCAATCCGAGCCCAACCTGTTTATTAAACATGTAACCTGACTCTATATTAAGAATGTCAAGTCAGGTTAAATGGGTTAAACAAATTAGATTAAATAGATTTGAATAGATTAAATAGGTTAAGCAGGTCGGATTAAATTGAAGGAAAAATCATGTTTTCCGCCACAGGATCGTGCAGATCTAATCAGATCTGAGATGGATTTTTCTATAAAATTCCTAAATGATCCGATCAGATCTAAGAGTTTTCAAATCTGATCATAATGATCTGATATTAAAAATTAAAATAAAAATTAAATTAAATTTAATATCATTTCTTGTTTGGGTAATCTGATTATCCTGCGATGATCCTGATGTTTTCTGAGGTTCTGGAAGGAGCCATGTATGCACCTGGTCTCTACCAGTATCCACTCAGAAAGGATCTGGACGTCTTCTTCTCGCAAATCTTTCCTCCAAAAATCAGATCTGAATCTGATATGAAAGTCCTTCAAAAAATTTTTGAAGGCAGCATGTCCGTCTCACAAACACCGTCGCATAGATGCTGAACTCTTCACAAATTTGATTGGATCTTCTTCTCAGATTTATGCCTAATTTTTTAGGCATGTAGAAGAGAGGGAGAGAGAGGATAGAGGGGGCGTGGGATATCTGGAACGGCAGCCTTTGGGTATGAAAAATATTTCTACATGAAGAGCCTTGGCGCAAGGGTTCTTATACAAAAGCATAGCGCCAAGTTAGAGTCCCTTTTTGACCAAAATCCTCATTTTTTCGACCATTAGGACTCCTGGACTTGATCTCCACGAAAATTTTCAGATCCCATCTGATTTTGATACCAAAAATCAATCAGGAAGGTGACGATATAAGTAGATAAGGAAGAGTTTACTACACCTAGGACTCTTCCCTTAAAAGTTTGATTCGAATTAAACTCTATCATAACTTAGTCTAGATACCTCCAAAAATCATGAAATTTGGTACACCCAATGTATAATTCGTGCTCTATCACATATCCAAAAATCAGATCAAAATGATTTCTAGAGAATTTTCTAGAAGCATCTAATTAGGTGATCCTTAATTCTCTCAAACAGGTCAACTTTTGACCCTAGTCCAATTTGATTATGAATGGATTTAATTTCTACAATTAATCTGATCTGGATTTATTCCAGTCAGATGAAAATAAACCCATTCAAAATACAAGAATGAGTTAAATCAAATTTGACTTGGTTGCGATAAATCAGGAAGATTTCAGAAGGAGAAAGTAATGCTTAATCGTGTGCTAGCACGATTATCTTGAACCTGATTGGATCTAATCCAAATCAATCGAAATAGGTTAGCTCAATTGATGACATCCAAATCTAAACCCTTGTTTGTGTGATCCAGTTAGGTTTAATTCTGTATGGTAATGAGATATGTCGCGATCTTCATCATCGACATCATCGAAATATCTTTCGATGGATCAGAACTTTTTTGATTCATATAATTAGAATGATTGATCATCAAAATCATTCTAATTGCTCCTAAAATCCATCAATGACACCTAGCAGTATATGGTGGCAATCTATCAGAGCTGAAAGCGAACCTCTTGGTGCAGTTACCTGTATGATTGGGTTCTTCTGTCTTGAGCCTCGATAGGATTAGGGTTAAGGTGAACTCGTCAAGCTCAATGTTCGTCATATGAATTAATCATTCGATTCGAGTCCAATATAAAATCCTAATAGAAACTCTTTCTATCATCTTCACTCTACCATGGCCATGGACTTAAGAACTCAATCTCATGATTATCATAAGGCTACTCCTCATCTATCGAGGTAGATAGATCCCCTTATTGGTGCAATCCAATTTCTATAATGAACATGCTATAGCCAACATACACCTCAGGGTTCCGAATGGCTAGGAGATCGAGTTATAGTGTAGTCAAACAATAATACCCTTAAGATGAACTGCCGATGCACCTCAGATCAAAGAATCATACACACCACTGCAACATCGAGTCAGTCATCGATAAGAAGGTAGACTTTTTTATGACTACTCGAGGTGGTCATGCTCAGTGCCCTCGTTTTCTAACAAGTATTTGTACTCTTGCTCCGGTATTTTCACACCGTAGACTCAAGACGCGTCTATTCTAAGAAAGTGATCGTACACCAACCTTCCAGATTGATCACCATTCTCGTGATGATCCTACGGTCGGGAGCAGTTTATGAGTTAATTATGAAAATTCATATCTTAAATTTTCAACTTTTGAAAATATGAATTGTCATTATCATTAACTCAAAGGATGTATCACAGACACTTTTAAATACACATTGTGGTAGAAAAATAATTCATTTATTAATTTATAGTCAAAATTACAAAATTGCCCTTAGAAATGTATTACAAGTGACAGCCAATCTGGCTTCTAGGGCACAAATCTAACATAAATAGGACAAAAATAGGTTAAACAAGTTAAATAAGTAGCATTATGACCTGACCTAATTATTAAATATGTTAAACGGGTCAAAGGTTTAAACTTGAAGGCCATATGACAAATTAACAACCTACCTTATCATCATGGAGAATGCTTATGTAATCATTAACATATGTAGGAATTACCTTAGGCCTACAAAGTATCAAGATGAAGTTGGAAGATGACCAATTTTAGTACAAGCAATCACATTAATCTCTTGATACACAAGTCATAAACTAAAGTAAAGAGCCATATTGAAATACAATCTCATAAGCGTTTCACTAACATAGTTCAAATGTAAATAGAGGGTGGGGAACTAATTTGTGGACTACCATTCAATTTGCAAAATTAGTACTGCAAGAATTTTAGGTTCAGACGAAACCATAAAATTTCAACCAAAGTGAATGGATATCTGTGGGGTATTGATTATTGATTTCAAATTAATTCAAATTTTGGGTCTAAACCTGCTTTCTTGAGAACTACAGTATTTCTTTGGATCAACCTGCTGTATTTTCTAATATGGCTGTGATAATTTGCTTTGTATTAGTAGTTTTTAATCAACATATGCACTGATGGCTTCTTGGAATAAATAATCCTTTCTAAATAATGATGTGGAGATGTAAATAAATCCTACTTTGGAACATAAGTCATGCAGCTTCAAGGCCCACTTAATGTTTTCATGAGTCCTTAAAGGAAAATGCTGTAAACATTCAGCAAATGCTTGGATGATAATAATTTTATTCAAGGACTGCTTTCAAATATCATTGATGTTTTTAATCACTGACTTTTTTATTTATTATTTCTTTTTCTTACATTCCAGGTTGACCATTTGTTCAAACATCGAATAAACAGCAGTGTTGCAAATGCTTCAAATTATTTAAAGCAATTCCCATCTCCTCTTATCACCATAATTGCCAAATTTATATCATTTGTTTCTGGTGGTTTTGCTGCCATTTTGATTATCATTGGGATTCTGGATGAATCTCTGCTGGAGGGTCATGTAAGCCTCTCAATTATCCCTATCTTACATTTCTCAAAAGGAATTTATGATATTTTTTACCTTTCCTCCTTGACTAAACTCTGCAGGTATTTGGTCGAAATTTATTCTGGTATGCTGCTGTTTTTGGAACTGTAACTGCTATAAGTAGGGCTGCTGTGACAGAGGAGCTTCAGGTCCTTGATCCAGAAGGGGCAATGTCTCTGGTTGTCCAGCAAACACATTACATGCCAAAGAGATGGCGTGGTAGAGAAAATAGTGAGTCTGTTCGAGTAGAATTTGAAACCTTGTTTCAGGTAAAAATGTTATTTGCTTCAACTGTTCTAGTAGTTCTGCTTTTGCAATTGTTGTACTGTGATAAGTGTTCAAAATTCAAATAGTGCCTTGATCAAGGAATCTTTGGTTAGGTTAATTATATTGTCTATAAACTTAGTCTCAACTTTGACCTAGGTCATTCCACAGTATTTTGATCATTTAGTTTTCTTGCATCACAAATTCCTTTTTAGCCTCCCACTCAGTCCTCCCCCCTTTCTGTTCAAGATATTCAAATCCTAGATCCAGCTGACCTTGGAACCTTTGATGGTTTCTCTGTTGTTATGTTCTCCTAAAACAGGTTTTCTCTCCCTTGGCAATCAAGGATGATGTCAAATCAAGTAAAATGCTCATCATTCTCTTTCTTCTGAAATTGTAGGAAAGAATTTTGCTTGATATCCTTGCCACAATTTTAGTGATTAAGGTTATGGAAGTTTGACTGAACCCCAGAATTTGCTTTGTTCATGAAATACTCCGTCTTCTCTAAAGATGCAGAATTGGTTCATTATTGTGTTATCTCTTTCAATAGCATCTTCACCCTGTCATTTCTTTTAAGAGTACATGATATAATGAGGAAAAGAATCACCCTCTTTAGGAAAATTTAGGGCTCCTTTCACCACTACAAGAAAGGTTTAACAAATTTATTCCTCATGAAGCTCCCTAACACAAGGAAAAACAAATGAATAGAAGAAAGAATTATGAAATTTGAGTCCATATAGCCCCGTGAAAAATATTTAAGTCAAATGATACCTAAACAAGGGCTCTTAAACAATCAGTGTACTCAAACTAGGCTTTCAAAAGCAGCCATACGATAAGACCATAGGGCTTGTTTGGATGCCCCTGTGACTGGTATCTTGTAACTTCAGGAAAAATTAAGATATGCAATCCGATGACCGAGAAATCTCTATTATTATAATGGGGGTTCTTGGGGTTATGTTTGAGACCCCGCATTTCCACTCACCGTATTTGTGATGTCATGCCCTGGTTCTGATGTGCAACATTTGCAGAGCTCTAGTTCAAGGAATTGGAGTAGATACGGATTCCCTTTTCCGAATTTTTTAGGAATATGAAAATTTACTTTACACAGAATTCATTATCCTAAAGTTTAGCGATTGCATGCTCTGGCTGCCTTCCTGGATCTCTCAAAATATCCTTTCATATTTGACCTCTCTTCTATGAGTCTGCTGCTTTGCATAAGAGTTTCGCACTAATATTCTCATGGATTCATCCAAAGAGGCTCTTAAATTTAGGGTCAACCCAGAATACACTAAATCTGAATAGAGGAAACCTGATTAAGAGGCTTTTGATATTTTAAGATGCGCTCTCCCTCTCCTCTCGTCTCTTGAAAGTTAAAATAAGATTGTAGATGCTATCTATAACAATATGGATCATTTTCTATCGACAACTCTATAGAATCAAGAGTTTTTGATATCTGTAATGCTTATCGGTTTATGCTTACGCTGGTCAATTTTCTAATTTTCTTCAAGTTTTTAATTGGCACATTTAGTAGAAGAATTGACAAGAAACTTTCACGATTGAAATTTAAAATCTTGTCTTACTCAAAAATATGACTGATCTCCAGTACAGCAACTTGCTTGCAAGGACTTGACAAAGTTGTTGATAATGACTCTTTTAACAATGCAGTATACTGGAATGATGCTAGTGGAGGAGATGGCATCAATTTTAGTCACTCCATACTTGCTAATATTTGTTGTGCCAAAGGTAAATTTTGGTGCTGCTTTTGAGAAATTATCATATTTTCTAGGCATCTAAAACCATTTTTTGTTGATTTACAGCGTGTTGATGACATCTTGCACTTCATTTCGGACTTCACTGTGTATGTTGAAGGCGTTGGCCATGTTTGCAGGTAAATCACTCTCTTTCTGTTTAGTTATTTCTTTGTAATAATCAAAAAGCTCACACCATTTTCATCACATGTCTAACCCCAGTTTTGTATTGTAGTTTGAGTTTGTTTGACTTTGAAAGGCATGGAAATAGAAAGTATGGTTCCCCATTTGATGCTGCAAGAGACATGAGGAGTTCCCAAGGGAAACTAGAAAAATCATTCTTAAGGTATTCTTGTGACCCCCCACTGCACGTGCTCACACAGACAAACTATTGAAGCTTGTTGACTGTGTCTTTAATATCACATGCAATTCTTGGTGTTGAGTTGATGGGGTTTCATCTGATTTTGTATATGTTATATGAAGATATTTACTCACTTCAATTCATTGCACTTCCATTTTAGTATTTGTAGATTACTGATTATAGAAAGGTCGGTTATTCTGTGAAAAACCAATATTATCTTTTCTCTTTTTTTTCATGTGTACTAGATTATATTTTAGATGTAATGTACACATCTTATTTGTGACGACCATTGTTGTATTATCTGGTTACTACAGCATTTTATTTTTTTGATGGAAGTAACATGGTCGGTGTATCTAATTGTTTTTTCAAGGGCATAATTGATTTTATCTTTATCCAAATAGATAGTTGGGCCGATCAATTAAGTAATATTTAAGAGGATAGAAATCAAGAAAAAAGTCAAACCACAATATGCTATCACAGATACCTGTTACCTAAGAAACAAGAAGAATTTGTAAGCAATTGCTAATTATTTAAACAAGAGTTGAGGTAAAAAAAAGTTTGGAAAGGAAGACTGACTAATTAGCAAGTTTATAAGGTCAAACAAAACCAAACATGTGTAAAGCTGTCATCAAACAGTAATCAGGCATCTCTTACTACTACTTGTCAAGCATGAAATGACTGTGGCATTGCACTACTTGGGTTTCATAGGTTACGTGTGGATCACTAAAGCAATTTTGCTTGGGGTTGTAAAGTGAATGATTCTAATAGTTTGCTAGTAGGAAAAGTTGGATCTTACCACTGATCTCGCCACATAGTATGATCGAGGAGGATCATCGGACTCGATGTGGACCACTTAGGCCTCTACAAATAGGCCTAGGTAGGGTCCAAGACCGAGATCCACCACGTCTGAAGCCGAGTCTTGAGCCAAACTTCCGGAGACTATAACTTGGTCAGACGATGCTTGATTGAAGTAGTCCTCTTTTTTTTTTTTTTTTTTTGATTGGATAACTTTTCGAGAGCTACAACTTAGGCCCAACTCCCTAGGAGGTTAAAATGGGCACAAATTCCATTGTTTGAGCCTTGAAACAATGTTGGTCTAACCGAAAGTTTTCTTTTCAAAAAGATTTTGATTGAGCATTATCTCCCGATCCATGAAGAATTAGATAGAGCGACAAAAGGCAAAGTTAATATAGAAGTCGAGATCCACCTCATGTAGGAGTTTTAGCTCTTTTTTTTTTTTTAATGATGATTTCTACTAGTCATATTTACTTTTAGAGAGCTATTTTATTCAAGCTAGGAGAGGAATCTAACCCAAATTGTGTCAGAGAGAACTCACTACTATTATAAATAGGGGCTATGTACATTAGTTTATGAAGATGTGGATCATTATTGAAAGAAAAGGGGATGTAAACTTTATTTTCGCAATTATCCACTTTTCTCTAATTTTCTTTTGAGAGATTAGAGTTGAGTGGTTGAGAGAATTCTTTCTTCATCCCAATCGGATAGTGGGCCCTAAGGATTTCTATTGGGTTCATGGGATTTTTAGTACTTGAAGTTGCAATCAGCTTTTTTTGTGGGGAAGGAGTGGCAGATTTTGCATTTTCGCTACAAGAGGTCTTCATCCATGCTCGGAATCCACCAAGTCTTTGGTGATTGTTTGGCAGTTCCTTGGTAAATCTGCCACTGGCCTTTGAACTTCCAATTTAAGCTATCAGAAAAGTTGAAATTAACTCCACCAAGAGCAATTAAAAGAAATTCTTATTCGATTGTTATGTGTAAAACTAAGTTCATGAGGTTTTATATAGATCCTAGGGTCCCTTGTGTGAGTGAATATGATGGGAGCACTTGGAACTTGATTCAAACATGAATTTTTATAAAATGAAACCAAATAAAATTGATTCAAACATGAAAAATGTAGATGAGGTTCACATGGATCCAACTGTTCAAGACCTTCCACATATGTTGGTGCAGTTGCAATGCTGGACCCTTTTTCTGAGTCAAACAAATGAACAGGATCTGACACTTGTTACCTGGTTTCTGATCAGTTCCTTTGCTGCATACGAGGTTTTTGATCAGTTCCTTAAGGTCAATAAGGAAACTACTCCTGTCAAGCCTGCTGAGGTCTTGGAGCTAATTAAAATTTAAAGGTTTCATTATTAGAATGTAAATTTCTTTCATAGCTGTTCAGAATGCTCCCCTACATGCATTGTAGGTTGTGGGTACGTTAATCTCTGGGCAGTTGGAAACAATGCATAAATCATTACCTGTGTTACCCATCAGCAGCCTAATGTAGCAATTATCTACATGAATACTCTTTCTAGAGCTTCCAAACCAGATTCATGCATGTCCTAGACATATTAAAGCTTCAAGTTACAGAGATCTGCTCAACATATACCTGTAATATATCTACAGTTTTTTAGTATTACAAACTCAACAGTTTCTAGACCTCTTTACTATATGAAATTAGATATAGTAATTGACTTAAAAATGATCGAATGTGTATAATAATATCATATTACATGCTGCTGCTTCTTTTCTTTCTTTATTTGTGTGTGTGTTGGGGGTGGGAGGGAGAGAAGATTTCTATAACAAAAATAATCCTAACTAACAAAAATGCCTGTTAACTCCAACCAACAATATGGGTCTCTTTGGTTTGATTTAGCGTGGAGAGTTTATTTTGCATGTGTTGTTGTATTTCAATGTTTACTTTGGTTGTTGCTAAACTGTGTCTCAATCTTGTAATTTGACTCCTTTCTTTTTTGTACAGTTTCCAGAGCAGCTACCAATTTTGGGAACCAAGTGCTCATGGTCGACTATTTCTATCCAACGTTAGCAAATTTAGGGAGCAACATATGCATCATCCAGGATCCCATCAGCAAAGTTCACCAAACAGGACATGGCAGTTTACCTCCAGTTTAAGGGGCCAGGGTGAAATCACTCATAGATCAAGGAATGTGTGCAGCAGGGGCATTTGTACAAACGATTATCCCTTGGACCACTGTCTGCTAGATTGGTATTACACATCTCTGCTTCTGCATCCAGTAGACAACTCTAATGACTTGCCCCCATCATCTTTTGATGCGGAACTCAGTCCAGGCCAAGATATGTGGTCACCGGTGAACAGACCTGAAGTTGAATTTGAGGTGGAAGATAAAAGCTGGGATCCTTCCTTCTCAGATAGAATACAGAGTCACTTAGAGGCTTCCACTTCCAGCCCTTTCCTCAGGGATGATGTCATTCAGCAAAGGCATTCAATACACCATGCTGTTAACCATTGGTGGGCCCGCCCCGTCCCTCAGTCATCTGGTCCCCAAGCTAGTTTTCTTGAGCCTCCAAACTTTGGTGATCCCAATGTTAGCCATCACAGTGATTATTTGTCAGAGAGACTTATGGAGGAGCAAGGGAGCGATGATAGAGGAGATGAAAATTGGAAGAACATCCACACAATGTCGAGGACGATGTACCTGGCCGACTCTGATAAGGATGAAGGGTTTGATCTCCATTTTGTGGATGATGCTGGAAAGAATGGAGATTCCAACCATCAATTAACAAATGTTTTTGGTGGCCCATTACTAAGTCTTCCTGTAAGAATAATACCGCGGAGCAATGATCCAGTTTAATGAAATGCACAAAGATCTGTAACCATTGATTTGGAGAACCAATATTAGCCATGCTCTTCATCTGCAATGGAAAAGGTTAAGGGCTAGTGTGGATTCTGATGTTTAGTAACTGTTGGTGGGAAATGGGTGGTATTCTTTTGTGCATAGATTGATTACTCCTAGAACATTTTTTTTTGGCAAGTAAATCACGTGAGTTTAGAATGTTTCTTGTGCCTGGATGCAGGAAGCCCACCTCTTCCAACCCAGAAGAAAACTGTTTTAAATGTAAACATTGAAATCATATGTCATTGTACTACAATTCTTTCAGAATCCATACTGGCTGCTTTTCTTTACAACACACTCATTCTAACATGGATGGCATAAAGAGGCATTAGATCTGCAGCTAAAACTAGCTCATTGTATTGAGCAACTGAAACGCAAATATCCAATTTTGTATAATTTTATTTTATGGACGTATGTTGATGAAGTGACCAAAGGGAAGGTTGTCTTGTTTGTGGGACTGGGTACCTCTAGACGATTAATTAACCTGGTAATGGTTGCACATGGACTTTAATTGTGCCTTGACCTGTTTACTAGTTCATTCCTATTTTGTAGTCGGTCATTTGTGAGAATGTGATTGGAGGTGAATCAGTGGCTACTACAGCTCTACGAACCTAGTCTCTTTTAGGAAGAAACCTCCTGAATTATTCATTTATATCTCCTCTTCGATTTCAGAGATGATGTCCCAGTTTCAAAGTCCTTTGTTTTTATTTAACTCTTCTTTCATGCCCACATATGATGATGTTACTTATCAGCGTAACAGTGCCCACCACTGTTGATGTTACCGTGATGTTAATTTAAGCTCCCTAACAATGTCATTTTTGTAATCAATGTAATTTCCTTTGGCTTGCCAGATGGAGGTTATGGTTGCTTGAGAAATTAGTTCATGTTTGAAGCCCATTTCAGGTTAGTTGTACAAAACGGAAAATGAAGATGATTTGTAGTTTAAAGCTATTCCCGCTTGGTGATTCTAGTAAGCTGTCAAAATTAGGTAGATTAACAGGGCATTTTCAAACTAGCTTGTGCCGATGTCCGGTAAATGCTTTGCTTTGAAGTAAGTCTTGGTAATATATTGATGCAAATTAGACAGGTGCTCTTGACAAAGATCTCTGTCTGTCAGATTAAATTGGATGAGAAAAATACGAACGTAGGAGTCTTTGGGGAGCTTTGTAACTTGATATACGATTACATGTTTCTAATTATATAAGATTGTTAAGGAAATTTTCGGCATTTATATCTAGAAATGTTTTGTTTTCCCCACTTCACTCCTTAATATATAAGAAATGTGTCTGAACTCATGTTTAGCTTGTAGTGTATACAAGTCACCTAAATCCTGGCCCAGTTGAGACCCCTGATTCTGAACAGTTTGATGGTTCGAAGCTGGAATGAAGTTGGGAGGTTTTTAAAGCTGTTTTCATTTGACTCTTTACTCGGTCTTTAATTTATTATTCATATGATAATAATAAATACTTTATTATTTTATCAAATCTTTCATCTGAGTCAACCATCAATATAGGCCTCCTGATAATCACCTTAGTTAATCTCAACCGTCCTGTTGGGGATAAATTCCGCTCCTGCCAAAGTCCGGCCCGACGCTCGGCATAATGCAACCAATAGCCGCAGAAGAGCTTCAGCGCACTGGTCTGGCCGAACTTTTTCAGCCGGCCGAACTGCCAAGCGGCCGAACTCCCCAGCGTCCAGGCTTCGGGCCGAACTCCTTTAGCCGGCCGAACTGCCAAGCGGCCGAACTCCCAACGTCCAGGCTTCGGATCGAACTCCCACCGCCAGCCGAACTTCCTGGCGGCCGAGCTCCTTGGACTCCAAGCAGCAGGACTTCTTCGGGAGACGGACTCCTCCCAGACGTCCGTTCGGCCATCCGAGCTCCTGCGAACCTCTTTGCGGCCGAGCTCCTCCCGGATTTTCCCTTCGGCCGAACTCCTCCGGACGAACTGTCGCCTGCAACAAGATCGGACGACGCTTTACTCTCCGTACCGGACTCCATGCGGCCCGCGACGTGCCAGTATGGCTCCCACGATCCACCGGACGACGCCATCCTCTCCGTACCGAACTCCATGCTGCCCCAACGACTCTCTGCCAGACGGCATGGCCGTCACCATCAACTAAGCTCCGCTATAAAAAGGATCCTTCCAGATACGCTAATCGCTCTCTCTGACCTCTAATCTCTCTGAGCTCTCCTCCTCTCTAAGCTCTGGAACTCATTCCGAGCACTCTATTTCTATTGGCCGAAAACTGACTTGACCGTCGGAGGGTCCTGCCGGAGCCACCCCCCACCGGCTCCGGACGGGACTTCGTTTTGCAGGTCCCGACGGCGACCTCAGCAGCCTCGACTCCGGCGACCTCCGGCGATGACGAGTTTCTGCACCAACAGATTAGCGCTGGAAGAAGGGACTATCGGCAAAGATTCTCCTCTCAAAGGAAGCCGGTGTGCCTTTGTTCTTAAAGGAGTGCTCGAGAAATCTCTCTTCCTCTTAATTCAAATTCCCTTCCAATGGAAAAAGATGCCCCCCAGGAGAGCCTCCACCCGGAGATCGGCGGCCTCCGCAGCCCGATCCCGTTCGAGTTCGTCCGCTCCTGCTCCAGCCATGGTGACCCAGGCTCGTTCTGCAGCCCGACGATCGGTAGCCTCTGCGGCCCGATCCCATCCGGGTCCGTCCGCTACCGCTCCAGCCCCGGCGGTCCAGGATCAGTCTGAGGCCGCGGTGGACGCTGAACAGTTCAACCTGCTCGTCCAGTAGGTTCGTGGCCTCACTGAGGCAGTTCAGGCGGTGCAGGACATGCACCAGCAGGCCACCATACCAGTTCAACCAGCGCAGGATTCTTCAGAGCCGTGTGGTCCAGTCCAGAGGCAATCGACATGGGCTACTCGACCTCCAATCCCCGAAAAAGGAAGGCAATGGAAGGGGAGCCCTTGTTCGAACCGCAGCTCGTCCGAGGGAGAAGCTTTGCACCCATTCAGCAGGAAGACAGACCGTGAAGATCTTCTGGATCGAAGGCTCTTAGAAATGAGCCGACGAATCGAAGAACTCCGCCACGCTCCCTCCTCATGCGGTAATGAGATCCGAACCGACCCTCCTTTCTCGTAGAAAATCATGTAGGAATCGATCCCGCCGAACTTCAGGCTCCCACAGTTTGAGAGCTATAATGGGACCACCGACCCAGTCGACCACTTGGAAGCCTTTCGGACGACGATGCTGTTCCATGGAGCGCCAGACGCCATCCTGTGCCGGGCTTTCCCCTCTGCCCTTAAAGGAGCCGCTAGAAACTAGTACTCGGCGCTCAAGCCGAGTACCATCCTATCGTTCGATCAAATGAGTCAACAATTTACGGTCCATTTCGTCAGTAGTCGGCGCCCACGCCGAAGTTCGGACTCCCTAATGGCCATCAGACAGAAAGAGGGGGAATCCATCCGGGCTTTCATTTTTTGGTTCAATACTGCTGCGCTAGAGGTCCGGGACGTGGACCAGTCGGTCGCCATGGCCGCTCTCAAAAGCGGCCTTCAGAAGAACAATCTATTATTCTCCCTGGAAAAGAAGCCTCCTAGGGACTTTGCCGACATGCTGGCTTGGGCCGAAAATTATGCCCGGGCAGAGGAGGCTTTCGAGGCCAAGGACGGCGAAGTCAGTGGCAAGCGGCTAATCGACAGGCTAGATAGATCCGTCGAAGAAAAGAAGCGGACTGAAGCTCGGCCACATTTCCGAACTCCCCTTCGAAGCTCATCGTCGGAATGAAGTTCGGTGGAAGCGAAGCCGAACTCCCGCTGGAAGATCATCAATGAAGTTCGGCACAAACGAAGGCGGAGGAAAGTTCTCCCGCGGAATGAAGTTCGATGGAAGGCCGAACTCCTCAAGTCATCATCGAAATGAAGTTCGGCAAGGCCGAACTCTCCCTTTGAAGCTCATCGACTAAGTTCGGCGTAAGTGAGGCCAAACTCCACCTTGAAGCTCATCGGCTCATCGACGAAGTTCTCCCGTGGAATGAAGTTCGGCGGAAGGCCGAACTCCTCAGTTCATCATCGAAGTGAAGTTCGGCACAAACAAGGGCGGAGCAAAGTTCCCCATGGAATGAAGTTCGGCATGAAAAAGCCGACCTCTCCAAAGCCGAATGAAGTTCGGTGGGAGGAAAGCCAATCTCTCCAAAGCCGAATGAAGTTCGGCGTGAAAAAGCCGAGCTCCCCAAAGCGGAATGAAGTTCGGCGTGAAAAAGCCGAACTTCCTAAAGTGGAATGAAGTCCGACACAAACGAAGGCGGAGGAAAGTTCTCCCACGGAATGAAGTTCGATGGAAGGCCGAGCTCCTCAGGTCATCATCGAAATGAAGTTCGGCAAGGCCGAACTCTCTCTTTGAAGCTCATCAATGAAGTTCGGCGCAAGTGAGGCCGAACTCCACCATCACAGTAAAGTTCGGTGCAAGCAGTGGCGGAACGAAGTTCTCCCGCAAATAAAGTTTGGCATAGAGGAGGCCGAACTCCGCAGATCATCCCAAATGAAGTTCGGCCGCACTCTGGACCGCCCCAGGGGCGATCGAGGCCGAACTCCCCCTCGAGTACGTCGCTACAATGAATTCACTAGAGGTGCAATAAAATTCGGGCAAGCAAAGCCGACCCCCTCCCTGCGAGCAAGGAAGTCCGGACAAAGAAGCATGAAGTTCTCCTACGGAAAGTTTCGCGGGAAAGCGGAATGAAGCTCTGCGCAAGCGAAGCCCGAACTTCTTGAGCTCACTACAAAGGAAGCCCCGATAGAAGGGCGCGAAGAAATCCTCCTCCCGAAAGGCTCCGCAACTGCAACCCACTCCTTTAACTTGAATTCTCGGCGAAGTTAAAAGCCAGCCGCCAAGACCTGAAGGACTACGGCCTCCCCAAACGTGCGCGATCGAAGCAAGTAAAGCCCTTCTACCATCGCGACCACGGCCACGACACTGAGGAATACGTTCAGCTCCAAGACGAGATTGAAGAGCTCTCAAAAAGGGACGACGGGATAAATTCCTTCGACATCAGTCTGAAGCAGGAATAAGATCGGCTAAAGGCGCTGTCGTAACTAGAAAAGACAAGAAGGTCAGCCGCCTCACGGCGTCATCAACGCCACCCCCAGGGAGGAGCTAGGAGCTAGCTACATCGGTGATTCATCGTCTCCCAACGACAAAGTCAAGAGAAGCATGCTCCAAATTAAGGAGGCCAGCATGTAATAGAGGAGGTCATTTGGATGGGACTCGCTGCCTGAGGAAACTCAGAGAAACAATACCCCGACGACCCTCGAATGGAAATGTGCTGCGAGTGGCTTTCCCTCGGTAGAATTCCTAGCGAAGTCGAAGGCCCCGTTCACAAAGGACGGGATGGGGGGAGAAGCACGGACGACGGTCCGAATGTGCCCCCACAGCCGGTTAGGAACAGGAGGAGAACCTCGTCCTAGCGTGAGCAAAGTCGAAGGCCCCGTTCATAAAGGACGGGATGGGGGGAGAAGCACGGACGATGGTCCGAATGTGCCCCCACAGCCCGGTTAGGAACAGGAGGAGAACCTCGTCCTAGCGTGAGCAAAGTCGAAGGCCCCGTTCACAAAGGACGGGATGGGGGGAGAGGCGAGGACGACGGTCCCCATGTGCCCCCACAGCCCGTTAGGAACAGGAGGAGAACCTCGTCCTAATGCGAGCAAAGTCGAAGGCCCCGTTCACAAAGGACGGGATGGGGGGAGAGGCGAGGACGACGGTCCCCATGTGCCCCCACAGCCCGTTAGGAACAGGAGGAGAACCTCGTCCTAACGCGAGCAAAGTCGAAGGCCCCGTTCACAAAGGACGGGATGGGGGAGAGGCGAGGACGACGGTCCCATGTGCCCCCACAGCCCGTTAGGAAAAGGAGGAGAACCTCGTCCTAACGCGAGCAAGGTCAAAGGCCTCGTTTAGGGGGGAGAGGCGAGGACGACGGTCCCCATGTGCCCCCACAGCCCGTTAGGAATAGGAGGAGAACCTCGTCCTAACGCGAGCAAGGTCTAAGGCCTCGTTCACCTAAAACGAGATGGGGGGAGAAGCACGGACGACGGTCCGAATGTGCCCCCACAGCCGGTTAGGAACAGGAGGGGAACCTCGTCCTGACGTGAGCATGATTCGAGACCGAGCCTCAAAGTCTATGGCAAGCCTCGGCTGCGGAAGATGAGGCCGCCTCCGAGCGCCCACATCAACCTCGGCCATAGGAAATGAGTTCCGCTTCAACTCCAAACATCGACCGGAGATGAGGTCTCCCCCAAGCCTCAGCTTCAACTTCAACGTCAACATTGGCTGGAGATGAGACCTCCCCCGAGCTCCAGCTACAACAAGCGCGGGGCCTAGAAGAAGACTTCGGTAGTCGCCTATTTTGGTACTCCCTTCCTTCAATTTTTGAACTCGGGAGTGGGGGGGCTACTGTTGAGGATAAATCCCGCTCCTGTCGAAGCCCGGCCCGACGCTCGGCATAATGCAACCAGTAGCCGCAGAAGAGCTTCAGCGCACTGGTCTGGTCGAACTTTTTCAGTCGGCCGAACTCCCCAGCGTCCAGGCTTCGGGCCGAACTTCTTCAGCCGGCCGAACTGCCAAGTGGCCGAACTCCCAACGTCCAGGCTTCGGGCCGAACTCCCACCGCCAGCCGAACTTCCTAACGGCTGAGCTCCTTGGACTCCAAGCAGCAGGACTTCTTCGGAAGACAGACTCCTCCCAGACGCCCGTTCGGCCATCCGAGCTCCTGCGAACCTCTCTGCGGCCGAGCTCCTCCTGGGTTTCCCCTTCGGCCGAACTCTCCTACAAGTTCGAACTCCTCCGGACGAACTGTCGCCTGCAACAAGACTGGACGACGCCTTACTCTCCGTACCGAACTCCATGCGGCCCATGACGTGCCAGTATGGCTCCCACGATCCACCGGACGATGCCATCCTCTCCGTACCGAACTCCATGCTGCCCTGATGACTCTCTGCCAGACGACATGGCCATCACCATCAACTAAGCTCCACTATAAAAAGGACCCTTCTAGATACGCTAATCGCTCTCTCTGACCTCTAATCTCTCTGAGCTCTCATCCTCTCTAAGCTCTGGAACTCATTCCGAGCACTCCATTCCTGTTGGCCGAAAACTGACTTGACCGTCGGAGGGTTCTGCCGGAGCCACCCCCACCGGCTCCGGACGGAACTTCATTTTGCAGGTCCCAGCGGCGACCTCAGCGGCCTCGACTCTGGCGACCTCCGATGATGATGAGTTTCTGCACCAACACGTCCCATTATCCTGAGCAAATCTTTCAAGGCCATCTCCATCTATGGGAATTGTCACGGTGACTTGTATGGTAATGATCTTCGTTCCCATGCTCTCATTTTTCAATCCGGACCGTTCGTTCCCAGCATAAAGCATCCCACTGCCATTCCGCATAAAAATTTCAATGCAGACGCCATATAAATTTCTAAGCAGGCGTAGGGAAGCAGGAGTGCGGTCCGCGACCGGCGCGGGGAAGCAGCGGAGTGGTAATCTGGAAATTTCTGCGAAGGTCCAGGGGAAATTAATTCCAGCGGCCGCGCGGCCGGTCTGGGGTCTCGGTCTCCTTTACCTCCTCGTCGCGTGCTTTAAAAGGGAGAGCCGGGCGGGCTCGCCCCCTTTATTCCAAAGCTCGTCGCGTGCTTTAAAAGGGAGAGCCGGGCGGTCTTGCCCCATTTATTCCAAAACTCTTGACGTTTCCCTAAGCCTCATCCTCTCTTCGAATAATCCGATCGGCGCCAGCGAGCGAGAGATTTCCTCTCTCTCTATCTCTCTCGTTCGCTGCCCTTCGAATCGGATCGGAGCTCTCTCAGCGTGGAAGATGGGGTTCGTGTCCTTCGCTGGCAGGGTCCTCTTCGCCTCCGTCTTCCTCCTCTCCGCGTACCAGGAGTAAGCTCTCTTCCTCTCCCCTCTCCTCTTGTCTCTTGTTCCATTTTGATCGTTTTTCGATAGATCTGCTGTTTTCCTAGCTGATATTGATCTGGAGGTGGCTAGGGCTTCGGACTCCTATGTTTTTTCTTGATTTCCGGCCTTGGGTTAAGGGGATTTTTTTTTCGTCGGGAAGAGGGGAGAAGGCTACGATTTGAGCTTATTGGCGTCTCCTCTGATCCTTACTGCCGTTAAGTTCTTTGTTGTAGCTGGTTTTTCTGGAAAAGTTTGATTTTTCTGGTTTTCTTTGTTTGTGGTCGGGTTTTTGTTGTCTTTCTAGCTACCTGGTTGGACTGAGATGATGCTTTTGTTCGGATCTGGTAATTTGGGCCGGGGGATTTTTTTTTTTTTTTTTTTTTTTTTCCTCTCCGATTTCTTTTCTTCTTTTCAGCAAATTGAGTATTTTCGATCTAGGTTTGGGCTCTTGATTCGTAGTGGAGATCTATACGGGGTCTATTTATGAAGATCTCATTTCTTTGTACACGTCACTCTGCTTTCTGTGGATCTATTTGTGTTTTCGATATTGACTGATTTGTGTTTTAGACTTTGTCAAATTACCATCCTTTGCTAGGAATTCTTGGTGTGTAGGGGATTCAAAAGGCAACTATGATATAGTTGGGAAACAAGACCCGATGGTTATTGTTCACTTGTGTGGGGGATGTGGAGAATAGAAACGCTGCAGTCCATTATTTATTTTTACTGTTTAAAGGAGGAAGCAAATTAATAGGAGTGTAGCAATGAAAGAGAAAAGATCCTTGTTGAGGATGATGCATATGATATTTACTATATTAAATTATATTGAACTCTTGCATGTTGTTGTCAACTTGTATGCTGTAATTATCCGGTCTTAAGAGAGAAGGGAACTTTGTTTGACTGAAATGGTATTCTTTGAGTTTGTGATATTAAATTTCATGTGTTCTTATCTTTCAGTGAATTGAAACTATTGTTGCTGATATTTATGAGCATCTTAAGTTATTTATATCAAGTGATGAGTTTTACCATTTCTGGAAGAATTCGAAAACTGACATTGCCATTGTCTATTTCACCTAGGTAGACGAAATATATTTAATAGAGGCCTGCTGTGTAGCTGTACCACTACCCTCTAGAGAATGGGCAAGTGTTAATTGCCAATTGATAACATGTTATGTAATATTCGGACAAATGATCAAGATGTCTAATACTCATGATGTGCAAATTGATCATCAATTTTTCAACGAGTGAGCACATACCTTTTAATATCTTCTGCTTGACCGATAGTTCCAGGAAGTTATATGATACATTTATAGGCGAAATATGTCATCTGTCACTATCAGTCATGTTAGGCCTTCCGATTTTCAAAGGGATGTTTTACCTTGTGGATATGTTATTTATGAGCAATTGTTCTGGATGGCTTTATGGTTAAATGTGGGTCAACTTACAGGAAGAAAGTCCTTTAAGTGTGCTAGCATCCCAGCTCTGGTGATCATGTTTTTTTTTTTTTTCTTTCAATTGATGGTAATTTTATGGTTTGTTATCATCAAGATGATTTCTCTGATTGTTGTGTTGATTATATTTGGCTTGTATTTTGCTGTTGTATGTATTAAGGGTCTGTCTACTCTTCATAATTGAGATAAAAATAGAAAGAATTCTAGAGTCATTTCATTAAGGAATATAGTATCATATATAATGATGCTTGGACATTGAGAAAATCCAAAAATGGAATAATCTAGAGATGCATGGGTATCTTTTTTATGTGACAGATTGATGGAATCAAGTGAATGGTTTTGGAAGGAATCGTTACATATATTTTATCCAAAGACTCCATTCAAACACTGATTTGTGATGTGGTGTTGAGCTTTTACAGAACAATATCATTATATATAGCAAGTAAAATGAGTGATTTGTCAATTTTGATTGCATGTATGTGAAGGACGTACAAAACCAATTCATACGTTTTGCCTTATAATCTGGATGGAAAAAGGCTGTCTTATACTAGTGCTAAGGTGAATCTTTATGATGTTTAGTGGATATTGAGTTCTATTGGATTTTTCTCGTGAACATGTACATCTAGCCAAGCACCTTCAGTGAGTGTGATTATTTGCCCAATATCATAGATCAAAAACTTGAATTATTAATGAAATTCTTCACCATGTATGGGAGTGTTTATCATTGGATTATTCATTGTGTGTGTTGGAGGTCTCCTGATTGCTGAAGTTCTGTACCATGTTTTTTATTGCATGCACCCAATCATTACGTCTAAGTTTGTGCACCCAGTTCTCTAATATAAGCTTCAAATTTTGGCTTGGCGATCCCAAAAACATATTGCATTTTCCATCATGACCGATACCTTGCTTCCAGGTGGTTCATATTTCAACACATTCTCATTCTTGTAGCAGGAGTTTTTTGGCCATGGGATATTCACTATTGGTTGATGAAATCTTTTATCGTTGGTTTCCTCTCACAAATCTTTCTTTAAATTTCTTACCAAACTTATGTCAGTTTGTTGGAATCTGCTCAGAGTTTTCTATTTAGAGTTTTAGATTCTTGCATGACATATTTGGTTTAAAGAGAGGTCATAGTTAATGGTAATGACATCGAACTCAATAAGAGTGGAGAAAGTTAAAATCAGAAAATTGGTTTGCTCTTTAAAGATAGGTGGTAGTTAATAGTAATGATATAGAAATAAATAAGAGTGGAGAAAATTTAAATCAGAAAATTGGTTTGTTCTCTAAAACTTGCTTGATGGTTGCCCATCAATTTTCTGGTATTTTGATTAGCGTATCACCTTTTGATCTGAGAAAAGCGATAAAGATAGTTTGCTGAGAAATTCAGCCGAGAATGGATGATGCTATCAAGAGAAGATGACACTTGAATTGCAAATTCTTTAACGGAGTAGTAGAATTTACTTGATTATGGCTGAAATATGCTGCTGCAGGTTCAATTTTTGATGATAAATGGATGTCATTCAATAACATATTTTCTTCCAATCTTGTATTCTATATTTTGCTGTACTCAAACATTAGGAATCAATGCTGGAAATGATATTAATCAGTTCTTCATTATTTTCAATATTTGTATTGATTTGCATAGAAGTTGTGGAAACCCTACAAGGATTTTCATTTGTCCCCTTAGAAGGTTTCTTGAAATTATCTTGTTAGTAATTGTTGCCTTTTCTTTGATAAAGTGTGCAGCAGTTTCATGGGTGGCCACAATATATTTAATATTTTTTTTTTGTTGTTTATTGATTCATGGCTAAGATAGGAGTATGATTCGGAGATGTTGCAGCTCTATAAGCTTTTTAACTCCTTAAGGATTTGGATCTGGTGTAGAAGAGCTTTTTGTTCTTTTTGTCAGAAGTGTGATACGAAACCTGGATGTTGTGTTTAATTTGAAGCTTTTATTTTCTTCTGTATGGAGGCATATCTTAGTGATACAGTGCAGAGTTTTTTTTTTATATTTACTGTTTCTTGGATGGGCCCATGTTTCTTGGTGATCTGTCTTACAGAATGTTTGTTTGGATATGTTGTCTATGAAGTGCTTTTGCCATATTTATAAGGCCTAATATGTTATGAATTATTGCTTTGGCACATGGACCTAGAAACTTGCATCCAACTCCTAGAATCCTTATAGATTGCATATCTTAATTGGATATTTGTCAGACACTCACACGGTTATCATTTCCCCCCAAATTGTAGCTTTAGAAATCAGCAGAGAGGTGGACTGCTCCAAGAATGATCTCGACCCACTATATTAGTGTTAGACGTGAGCTTTTTTCCATTTTAGATATTGGTCGAGAATACTGGTTATAAAATAACTTTGTGAATTGTGGTTTTTCTATAATTCTTTATCTATTTTGGAAGTTTGGATGAAAATTATACATGATGTAACACCTTAACAAAAAATATATTTATGAATATCTTGTTTTCCACAATATTTAAATATATATGCTTGTAACTTGTTTTTCCTATGTATTCCCCTATCTCCATTTTGCGCTCTCGCCGAGTTAAATTCTTGGACATATTGTGAAATCCAGTTCTCTCATGACATTTAGCCTTCTTTGCCTGAACAATATTCCAGCTTGCTTCTATTGCAATACCATATATTCCCTTTGTACACTCTAAAAGGTAGTTTTGGTACATGGAGGTGTTTCTGTTTTCTTGTTGGAGGAGATGCTATCACTTTTGTCAGAGTAATTACATCATATTTTGGTGCATCGTCATCATTTGCCAAATGGCAGGTATACCGTGTGTATGAAAACCACATAGTACGATGCTTGGAGGGCTAAATGTGGTATTTTGTGGTTGGAGCAAGCCCAAGATTTGCATTAGCCAAAGCCATATTATATTCATTGTAAAGAAATCAACTGAGTCTTCAAGTTGGAGATGCACACTATTCATCATGTTATACTTTGAAAATGCATAGAAACCAAAAACCATATATTTGGGTGTCTTTATGTTATGCATAAAATAGGTGCAAAAACATGAGGCTTCAGCGGCATGATAAGATGTTTTGCTATAATCTAGGCACCAAAATCTATTGAAATCCGATCTATACATATTTTGAGTTGAGTTGATCATGGTTTGGCTGTAGTTTTCAATTTATATGCTGCCACACTAGCACAATTAGTACATTATTTTGCAACCCCATGACACATAGGTAGGAGATCACCAAAACATATGACTTTTTTGGTTTTTAGGCATTTTAGTGGTGCAGATCATGATCAATGGTGTGAATTTGGAAAGCCCACAAGTTATCTTCAAACCACTGAATCTTTACAGAAGGTTCCATGTGTACCCCGCAATCTCATGTATCTACATGTCTGCATCTGTATGTTTTACGTGCACATGTTCATGTGTTTCGCTTTCGCATCTGTTTGTGTGCCTGATGTGCGCGGGTGCATGTGACTTGGTCATTTAACCTTCCTTTGCTGATAGTGTTTATGATATATTGCTCACGTACTTTTTATGCTTTATGTTTGTGTCTTTTGAATCCTGTACATTTTGTCACTTTGTGCTAAATGTAACTAAATCATGGTCTTGTCAGGTTTAGTGAATTTGGAGTTAATGGTGGGCCAGCAGCCAAGGCTCTTAGGCCAAAATTCAACCTTTTCATGAAACATGTTTCAACCCATCTTGGGGTAGCAGCACCACATGTTGAGGTGATCACTGACTTTGTCTTTTGTATTGAAATATTACATATGCAGTTGCTGAATGCTAAGTTGAATCTGTTTTGATTTTTCCTTCCCCCCCCAGATGAAGCATGTTGTTGCCACTACTATATTTCTGAAAGGACTTGGAGGCCTTCTGTTCATCTTCAGCAGCTCCTTTGGGGCTCATCTCCTGGTTTGTGTTTCTAGTTCCCTGGATTATTTAACCCATCTTTATTATGTCACTGGGGTGTTATGGGGTTCAACAGGTCTTTTGAGCATTTGCATAATGATCATCTGGAGTTAGTAGGTCGTTAGCAGATGGTCTGTTGGTCACCTTTACTGTTAGGAATCAGGGTGGCATTATTGTGTAGAAGCATCGCTGCACACTCTCCAGAGGTCTACATGGGTGGGCGGTGATTTTTACATTTGGGGGTGCACTTGCTGTTGTATTTCTATAATGTCATCGCATCCCATGTTTTGTTTGATTTCAACTAATGCTAATTAGCTAGTCTAATTTGAGGTGAATGGCGATGCTGAAATACTTGGTGCTCCTGCAGCTTCTTTACCTGGCATTTATCACTCCTGTGGTGTATGACTTCTACAACTATGACATGGAGACGCCACAGTTTGTGCAGCTTTTCGTCAAGTTTGCTCAGGTATGTGTTGACAATACTTTTTCACATGGCTGTATATTCTGGCTTTCTTGTAGGATTTAAGATTTGAAATTAGATAGATGATTGATTGTGATTGAGGTCTTGTTCCAGAATTTGGCTCTCTTCGGTGCACTGCTCTTTTTCTTGGGGATGAAGAACTCTATCCCAAAGCGGCTGCCCAAGAAGAAGGTTCCCAAATCAAAAGCAAATTAAGTTGAAAATTTGACGGTGCATGCAGCCTAGGTTGGTGGGAGTCAGGTAATTTTTCGAGTCTACACATTTAAAGCTACAAGAGTCTTGTCATCCTCATTCTGTTCTTAACATGTATGGTGTTCCATTATGGGGAGCACTTCCATTTTGAGATATGTATGGCGGATTTAGGTTTTGTGTTTCTGTTGTATTATTATTCCTAGAGGTTTGATTCAGAGACTATAACTCTTTTTACCTGGGTTGAAGCTCTTGCATAAGTTATTTTGCCATTCAATTTAAATATAGTGTTCAAATTGTTTTTGTTACCCGATTCGTCATGGGTTTAATTCTAAAACAAGTTTCATGATGCGTCAAAGATGCTGTTATCGTTGGACGTGGGGAGCACTCTCTCGACCCTAATAGCTTTTGCTTAATGTGTATTGACACCCGCCAAGAGTGGAAGCAAGTCAATGCCTAAACTTCGAGGTCTTGATCGAGCATATTAAAATTATGATTTTGTTCGAGACGGTGTATTGTTTGGCTGGTACTTTCTAAGCCCTTTTGCCTGTTGTTTTTTTGGTACCCTTCCGGTGCATCCGATTTCCATGGTATGGGGAGCGCTTTAGTTCAACGTTGCGTCTAAAGTCTTCTTTTAAACTAATATTTTGTTTCCTCTGGTTGGATACTATCGTTTGATGTGTTTACCGAGAGAGAACCAGTTCAGGTCGAGCTTTGTTTTAGTGGTTTATTTTTTTATTTAAAGCTAATTTATGCAGCCTATTGTTCATTACAACTTTTAATGCAGTTTCTCTAGCTTTTTTTTCAGTGGTTATTCTTCATACATTGCAATGATATCTTGAGCATATTTTCCTGAACTTGTCATACCGAACGTCTTACCGTACTAACAAGTCTGTTCTGCTTGTCTCTCCGATGGAAGTACGAATCCTTCCAGCAACGTGGCCTAGATGAACAGATTGTAGTTTTAAGTTCCTATGATCTGGCTGTATAGCTTTGAATTTTTTTTGTCCTTTTTTTTGCTTTATAGCGGCCACAGAACCCTTTCAACTGTTGCTCCAGGGTTGTTCGGACTCGGAAAATTTGGGTGGAAACATGCGGCTAAGAAAGAGCCCTCGAAATTTTTGTTTGGGATAAATTTTAAAAAAAAATTTCGAGATGCCACTTTCCCAAGGTTGCCATTTCGGAAGATGTGTTCTCATGTGGAATATTTCGTCCCAGAGTCTCCTGCTCGAGATGAGAAGTCAATTCAACGCCGGGTGTGCTGTTTTTCTGGCGGGAATGTCGAGACTGCTCGGCAAGAAATCATCACAGGGTAAGGGTTTAGGCCGGTCTCAGAATGAATGAAAAAAATAAAATAAAAGATCCTGAGATTGTTATATACCTAATGTTTGGATATATTATATTTTTAAAAAATAATTTTAATATATTTGATTGATTATAAAAAAAATTATATAAAACCTTTTTTCAAAATGATTTATGTTTCATTGAATATTTATCTTTCTGATAAAATTATGTAAAATATTATTTATATTCTTAATAAATTAATTACAAGGAGAAAAAAGATATAAGCCTTTAGAATAAAAGTAAAAAAATAATTTTACTTTGATTTCCAACCAATGAGAAAGTGTGTTTTTCATGTTCCATATAAATTCTATTTTTCATGGGAAGATTATTATGGCTTCTTGTTGATTAGCTTTTTCTTCGCATTAAAGAAGATTTTACTTGAATACGAACTTGAAGATCGCAGTAGAATTTGACTTCCAAGATTGTTCAGACTCTTAGTTAATTAGCTTCTTCTTTTTTATCACGAACAAAGCCTAAATGGTATTCCACATGTTCATAAGTCGAATTTTGTATGTTTTCTAAGCACATTCAAATCCACTCTAGGAACAATAAAATCTGTATTTTTCTCTTTAAGAAAAATTCTCTTTTTATTTGAAAAATAAAGATCATGAAAAGCTCTCATTCTACACAAGAATAATTTCTTATCTTCTAAAAGATATAATTTTCATAGAGATAATTAGATAAATATTATCTAACATCTAATCTATTATCTATTATATATATATAATAATAATATTTTATGGAGTATTATTTTGTGTCACCTCCATCTTAGATGGCTTTAGTTGTATCATGTAAAACTAAAATATCATTTTTAAATAATAATAAAATAATATTTTAAAAAATTTAAAAAAAAAAAAATATTTTAAAAATAAAAATAGGAAAGGGATAAGAGTTGAAAAATATTTTTTTAAAAATATTTTTTTTAAAAAATATAATATAATAATAATATTTTTAAAAATATTAATTTATTATTTTTTAAAAAGATAATATATTATTTTTTCTTTTAAAAATAATAACATACTAATTTATTTTTTTAAAAATAATATTTTTATTATTTTTTAAAAATAATATATTTTTATATATGAATCGATCCATTAGATTAAACTTAATAAATTATTCGCAGATAGAGCATGGTACTCCGTCGATTTGAAAGTCAGATATCTGTATTTAATAATCTTCGAAAGTTTGGAGAAGATATAAAAAGAAGTGAGAATGGGTGTGATTGAAATCGACATTTGTCGAGAGAGAAGGAAAGCTATGGTGGGACGGCATCAATGGGTATGAAGAGGGTACGAAAATAGGAAGAAAAAAGAAAATAATAATAATATATTATTTTATTAAAAAAAAAATAAAAGAAGAGAGTTTTTCTCTCTTTCTTCAGTGGTGGCACTAGCAATAGCGGTACCGATAAAGGCGTCGGGGGTACGATCAAGATCGATATTTATCGGAAGAGAATAGGAGCGGTGTTGGGGTGGCACCAGCGAGCACAGAGAAGGTATGACTTTAGTTATGCCACGTGGAATCAAAATATTATTTTTAAATAATAATAAAATAATATTTTAAAAATAAAAGTATAGAAAGGATAAGCGATGAAAATATTTTTATTATAAAAATAATAATAATAGTTTTAAAAATATTAATTTATTATTATTTTAAAAAGATAACATATTATTTTTATTATTTTTAAAAAATAATATATTTTGATATCTGAATCGATCCATTGGATCAGATTAGATTAAATCTAATAAATCATCCACAGATAGAGTACAGTACTTCATCAATTTAAAAGCTAAATTTCTATATTTAATAGCCTTCGAAAGTTTGAACAAGTTATCAAAAGTAAGGGAGGTGCGATTGGGATCGATAATTACCGAGAGAGGAGAGCTGTGGTGGGGCGGTAGGGGATGGGGCAGCACCAGTGGGTATGAAGAAGGTATGAGAATAGGAAGAAAAAAAATAAAAAATATTATTTTATAAAAAAAAGATAGTTTCTCTTTCTTTCTTCAGTGGTGGCACTGACAGCGACGGTACCGATAGGAGCACCAAGGGGTGCGATCGAGATTGACATTTATCGAGAGAGAAGAAAAGCATTGGTGGGGCGGCACCAACAAGCATAGAAAAGGTATAAAAAGAAAAGAAGGGGCGGGGGTGCGATCAAAATCAGCATTTGTCGAGAAAGAAGGAAGCCATGGTAGGACGATGGGGAGGGTGCGGCGGCACTGGTGGGCGTGTAGAAGATATGAAAATAGAAGAAAAAAATAAAATAAAATATTATTTTATAAAATAATAAAAAAATATATAATATATAATAAATAAATAGATAAAATATTAAAAAAATTAAAAAAATATTTATTTTGAATATTTATTATTTAAAAATTTTAATAATTATAAGCTGTAAATATACGCCCCACGCAATGCACAGGTCTTCAACTAGTGATCCTTTAAATTCAAACTTTTAAAATTCAAATAATTAAATTAAATATTTAAATTAGATCGGGTCATGATATGAGTTAACCCATTATCGACGTTCCATATCTAACATCTCCCACTCGCACATGATGGAATGATCTACATAGAGCTTTCTCTTAGATTTTCATACTGAGTGTGTTACCGTGATCGTATGGACACTAAATTTGGGAGCTCATATTAGAAATCCATCTCATGTCCAGTAAGAGACTACAATCCTTTTATTACTCAAATCTATCATAAAAGTGTCTTAGATATCCTAAATCTATCTATATACACTCATACGTGGCATCTCTAATCCCTCATGAGTTTCTTTCACCCAGAGTCTTACCACTGTGATGTCTAGTATGCCTTGTGTCCATGCTTATGATACTCTTAGAAATGCTTTATAACAGGCATGTCTCAGACACAAGCATAGTATGTATATATTAGATCCAATCTTTCTTTTGTTCACATATCATTTAGATCAGAATTAATTGCTTTTCGGACATTACTCCTTTAGGTCGAATTATCATGACTTTTAGATACACGCTAAAGTAACTAGCATACACTAACTCTTCACCTCATAATACTGTCAAAATAATAAAGATATCAATGAAAGAATTCTATACCTTTCTAGGACTCACATAGTAATGAAGTAGGGATTCATTCACTTGCTTTCCAATCACAATTCTTAAGCGCATGCGGTATGAAACACAAGCTATAGTGTACCTCTTATTCTATAAGAGTGTATGTTGATTTTCTTTACTTTACACCATACTGATCTTAGTCCAAGCGCTCCTAGTACTTGACCTAAGTTCTACCACTCTACTCACCTTTATAATGCCTGGAGGAGATCTCGCATCTAGCTACAGGTATTATGGATGATAGTAATGATCCATATATTATGCCTCTCTTGGATCTCATCCGATCTCTTATCAGAGCGATATTATAAACTATGTTGTGTTCTTACATACCATAGGATACCCTTTGGCTACTATTTTCAATACTAAGAAACACAAAATGTCTCATCTTGGCTTGCTCCTCATAAGCGCCTAAGATAGTTGCTCGTGTGTGTGAGCCAATCTTACCAACTTATATGACATACTACGATATTGTGTACATATTCATTATGATATTAAAAAATAATCATTGAATAAAAATATCATATTTATTAATTCAAAAAAAAATATTTTCATATATCATGTTCAAACATAAAGAAACACAAACTCTACAATCTACACAATTCTAGAGATTTCACATGCTCAACAAACACATCTCTAGGGATTAGCTTAGTCATGGAATTTGCCACCATCTCATATATGGTGATGTATTGTAGAGTTATTTCTTTCAATGCTATCACGTCTCTCATGAAATTATACTTTGTGTCTGTGTTTCATCTTGCTATGATACTTAGGGTCTTTCGTGTAGGCTATGGCTACTTAGCAATCACAATAGAGTTTTATTGGCTCTATCTTTCTACCAATGATCCTTAAATGGCCTATAAAGCATCTCAACCATACTGCTTCTTGTACTACAGCAGAACATATAATAAATTTTGCTTCTATGGTCAACAATGTCATGCATGTCTGTTTTTTTGCTGCTCCAAGAAATGGTATCATTATTCAGCAAGAATACATTACTAGAAGTGGATTTACTTTCATCTAGATCTCCACCCTAGTCAGCATCTGAGTAACCCAGCAACTGCAAGTCACTCCTATGGTAACACAATTTATAAGTAGCAGTGCCTCTTAAGTATCTCAAGATCTTTTGACTGCTTGCCAATGTTTCTGCTCTGGATTGGACTGATAACGACTTACAAGGCCCACTGCATAACAAATATTAGATCGTGTGCACATCATTGCATATATCAATCTCCCAACAGCTTTATAATAAGGGGCTTTTCTCATGAATTCTCTTTCAGATTGAGTCTTAGGACATCGCAAGGCTCAAAGCTTCACTTTTAGCAATAGGGGTATCTATAGGCTTACAGTTTTTTATCTTAAACCGCTGAAGAATCTTCTCAATGTATGATTCTTATGACAAAGCGATTAGATTCTTGGAGCGATCCCTTGGATTTTAACTCCAAGAATAAATTTTGTCTCACTCATCCTTCATCTCGAAATTCAAGGATAGCCAACTCTTAATGGCATTCACGAAAGATAGGCTACTTCCGGCTAATAATATATCATCTATGTAAAGTGATAATATAACAAAATCTATCTCTGATCATTTCATATATACACAGTGATCCTCATCGATCATCTGAAAGTCATAAGATGAAATAGTTCGATGAAATCTCAAATATCACTATCTAGATGATTACTTAAATCATTAATAAAAGTGATGAAATATAAGGCTCCGTACCTTACCTTCACACTTATTGGACCATATATGTTAGAATGAACTAATTGCAATGTGTTGGTGCAGAAATCCGTGAAGACGTCGGAGGTGGCTGGAGTGGAGAAAATGAGGCCACCGACGAGACCTACAAAATAAAATCTAGACCAGAGGTGGAGGGCTCTGGCAGGATCCTCCGACATTCAAGTTAATTTTCTGGCCAACTGAAATAAAGTGCTCAGAATATTAAGAAGCAGAGTGATGGAAAGGAGAAGAGAGCTTAGAGAAATACGTATCTGGAGGATCTCTTTTATAGACGAAGCTTGTAACAAACTGATGGTGACAGTCGTAACCATCTGATAGTGGGTTGCTTGCGGTCATGTAGTGTTATGGAGAGTAATGTCTGTTGTCGTGACGTGCCAGCCTGTTGAAATTTGATAGCTGAGGTTCGGATGGAATAGATGTTGGCAGTGAAGGGCTTTAAGTCGGATGGAATAGATGTTGGCAGTGAAGGGCTTTAAGTCATAATAGTTTCAGAGAAGTTCGAACTTTTCTAAGATTATCTGCGTGCAGGTTGGTTTGTGTCAAATTGGAAGATAATTTTGCATGGATGATGAAATCCTTCTGGATGATCGGAAGGAGTTTGACTGGATAGAGATCGATCGAAAGAGTTTGTCCGAAGGGAGCGCGATTAGAGGAGTTCGTCCGGATGGAGTGCGGCTGGAGAAGTTCGTCCGAAGAAAGCACGGTTGGAGGAGTTCATCCGAGAGGAGCACGATTGGAGGAGTTCAACTGTCCTCCAAGTTTGCCATCAATCAAGATTGGGAGAGTCGAACTTGGGCCCTGCCACTCATCTCAAGTTGAGAAGTAAGGTTAGTTAGATAGCAGTTTCCTCTTACTCTGATCTCTCTAGGCTAGTGTCGGATCTTCTCTGATCTCTCTGACTCCATAGCTTGTTGGAAATTTCACTTTCAGATGGTAAGTTGAAACCACAGCTCGAAGTGCATTCAAACTAGATCGGCCAATGATTGCATTGTAAGTAGAAGAGGCTTTGACTACTAAAAAATTAACTTATGTCTTAGATCGCTTTAGGTATCGGCCAGCTACCATAGGCAATATTATTATTTCTTTCACCAACACTACATCACCCGTGAACCCTACTAATGGAGAATTCATCGGACCCATCCTATCAACAGATATGGATATTTTGGAGAAAGCATCATAAAATAAGACATCAACAGAGCTTTCATTATCAATTAAAATGCAGCGTACATCATAATCAGCAATATTTAAAGTAACTACAACCGCATCATTGTGTGGAAGCTGAACTTCTTGAGCATCTTCTTTAGTGAAAGTGATGGATTCTTCAGTCCGCTGCCTCTATACCAGCTTTGCTGATCCATTGGCCTTCCCTCGTTGATGTCCTCCAGCGATAGTATTGATAACTCCAAGAGGGGGCTAATCTCCTTGGGGCTCATCCCATCGAGATGGTTCAGATTGTGGCGAGGCTCTCGAATAATCTTCTCTCCTCTCCGGTCGGTGCCTGATGAACCAGTCCAACCGATCTCTTCTGATCAGCACCTCGATCTCGTCCTGAAGTTGGATATATTCTTCTGTATCATGATCGTGATCATGATGATAAAGATAGTACTTATTAGGATTGTGCTTGGCCGGATGAGTCCGCATCCTCTCCGGCTTTGTCAGCTGCTTCCTTATCTCCATTAGCACCTGAGTCTTTGAGGCATTCGAGAGAGCGTAGTTGTTGAATCTTTTAGGAGGAGAGTTTCGTCGGATCGTCTAATCTGGACTTTCCTATCGACAAGCTCAAGGAGTTTAGGCTCGTCTGCGCTCGGAAGGAGTTTGCGAGCGCGGTCGATCTTCACTCGATTTTCTTTCAGACACAGGCTTGCCGAATTTACCTGCTTGCCGCTTTCTCGTGGCCTCATCGTCTTTCAATTTAAAGGCCTCTTCTACCCGGGCATAACCCTCAGCCCGGGCTAATGTATCAACAAAGTCTCTGGGGTACTTTTTTTTCAGGGAGGATAGAAAATCATTCTTCTGAAGACCATCCTTCAGTATGGTCATGGCTACAAACTAGTCCAAGTTTCGGACCTCCAATGCAGCAGCATTAAAGCGGCTGATGTAGGCTCGGATAGACTCTCCCTCCTTTTGCTTTATATTAATGAGAGAGTCTGAACCTCATCTTGGACATCAACTGCTTATAAAATGAGCCATAAACTAATGGCTCATTTGGTCAAAAGAGAAGATCGTATCTAACTTAAGGCTTGAGTACCAGTTTTTCACTGCTTTCTTCAAGGTAGATGGAAAAGCTCGACACAGGATGGCATTCGACGTGCCATGGAACAGCATTTTTATCTAGAATGCTTCAAGGTGGTCGATTGGATCAGAAGTTCCATCGTAGGTTTCAAATTGGGAGAGCTTGAAGTTCGGCGGAACATGTTCTTGCATGATTTTGATAGTGAAGAAAGGATCAGTGCAGATGACATCATAGTGGGTTGGAGCGGCATGGTGGAGCTTCTCAATCCGTCAGTTCATATTCTGAAGCTTTTGATCTAGAGCGTCATCTCGATCATGGATCTCAGAGGGCCGCCAATTGTAGATGAAGAAAGTCTTCTTCGGAGAAGAATCATGATCGAAATAGGGGCTCCTTGCTCTCTGCTTCTCCTTCTCGAAGGCGATGGGTCTGCTGACCTAGGTTGCCCTCCTTGGCGCCAGTTCTTGAGGCTCTGATTGAGGGTTTTTCTGTCGGATTACCATCGGAGGCTGCTGTATGGCCTGCACCATTTGGTAAGATCCTGAACCTGCTGCATCAACAAGTTGAACTGCTCTGGATCTATCATGACCATCGACGGAGGAGGTTGGGGAGTGGATGATGGAGTCGAAACGAATGGATCTGACTCGGATTTGACAGTAGAAGCGGTAGACCATTGGATGGTTGTCTTCTTTGGGGGCATCTCTAGAGTAGGAGAAGATTAAACAGAAGCGAATTTAAGAAATTAATAGAGAAAAGAAAGCAGATAGAATCGACTGGGCACTTCTTTTAGAACAAGGGCTCAAAGGCCCTTCCTTTAATGCCAATCCTGTTGGTGAAGAAATTCATGAGGATGCTGGAGGTGGCTAGAGTAAAGAAGGCAAGGCCACTAATGGGACCTACAAAATAAAGTCTAGATCGGAGGTGGGGGGCTCCAGCAGGATCCTCTGATGCTCAAGTTAATTTTTGGCTAACTGAAATAGAGTTCTCAGGATATTAAGAAGCAGAGTAATGGAAAGGAGAAGAGAGCTTAGAGAAACACGTATCTAGGGGATCTTTTTTATAGACGAAGCCTGTAACAAACTAATGGTGACAGCCGTAATCGTCTGGTAGTGGACCGTTCGGGATCACGTGGAGTTTATTACGGAGAATGGTGTGTGTTGTCATGACGTGCCAGTCTGTTGAAATTTAATAGCTGAGGTCTGGATAGAATAGATGTTGACAGTGAAGGATTTTAAGTCACGACAGTTGTAGAGAAGTTCAAACTTCTCTAAGATTATCTGCATGCAGGTTAGTTTGTGTCGAGTTGGGAGATAATTTTGCATGGATAATGAGGTCTTTCTAGACGACCGAAAGGAGTTCGATTGAATGGAGATCGATCGAAAGAGTTCGTCCGGAGGAAGCGCAACTGAAGGAGTTCATCCAGAGGAAGCGCGGCTAAAGGAGTTCGTCCAGAGAAAGCACGACTGAAGGAGTTCGTCCGAGGGGAGCACGACTGGAGGAGTTCGACCGTCCTCCAAGTTTGCCGCCAATTAAGGTTGGGAGAGTCGAACTTGGGTTCTACCACTCATCTCAAGTTGAGAAGTAAGATTAGTTAAATAACAATTTCTTCTTACTATCTGAGATCGAGCCGCCGAACTTCCGCGTGCTGTTGAGAGATTCTACAATACAAATTCGTAGCTGAGAAAATCGACAAGTTCCAATAGGAAGGAGGTCGGTGGTCGAGGACTTTGGCCAAGAACTTCGGTGGGGATCATTTTACTCCCAACATAATAGAAAATTAGCTTTGCTTTCTTTTCCAAACCATTTTCTAGTTGCTTTACCTGCTAGCAATGTTAGCAAACAGACAGCTCTATTTTTGTTAAGGACTTTAATAGTCCTGCTTTTGCCAACCTATTCATTCTCTCTGGACTCACATGTCTAAACCTAGTATGCTAAACGTTCACATCAAAAATATTATTTAAGATAGAAAATAAAATAATAATTATCTGAGATATACCCATTATTAGAAATATGTCTAATATAGTAAAACCATCCAAAAGAAAATCAAAATCAAAAAGTCTAGTCCCTAAAACAATATCACTGAATTATTATAGAAATTCATATTGAAACCTAATCTAAGAAGAGAGACAACTAAAACTAAGTTCCATCAGATTTTTGAAACGTATAAAACGTCATACAGGAGTAGGGTTCGTCCACCATGCAATTCTAGCTTACATGTTCCGACCCTTTTTACTTCAATACTAGCATTATTTCTTACATAAAGCCATCTGCTCTTGGAAGGCAGTCGGCGGTACTCAACAAATGCTCCTTTGTCTCTAGCTATATGGTCTATTGCTCCTAAATTCATAGTCCACAAAGAATTAGCATCAGTCATTAATATAGTGCTAGAAACATAAAAAAAAAATGAGGATGCTCATCGCATGATATTATCTTATTCCGCTCTGGGCAATCCCGAGCAAAATAACCCATCTTGTCGCAGCCATAGTACTCTACTTTGGTCATATCTTTCTTTCTACTATGCTTTTATCTCTTCTTAAAATTAGATTTAGCCTTTTCAATAGGCTTCCTAGATCTCTTCTTTTGCCAACTCTTCTTCTTCCAAGGCTTCTTACCTTTGTCCTTCCGCTTGGTATTCGAAGTCTCAACAATTTTAGCTATAAAAGCCTGATTGAATGTCTTAGTAGCCTCCCGGTGCTCATCGTCAAGAATAAGATGATGCTCTATGTCAGCAAAGATCTTAACAGACTTATTGTAAGTCATATTGACCTTCATATACTTTTAGCTGGCAGGTAAGAATCTAATAACAACTTGCACTTGTTGTTTGTCTAAGAGGTTGTGGCCTGCTAACTTCATCTCTCTAATCATGTTTGACATCTCTCTTAAATATTGTCTCATCGAAACATTAGGGTGTAACCTATATGTATCAAACTTGATGGTCAACCTCCTAAGTTTGGTATCAGAAGTGCCCCCAAATTTATCCTTCAGTGCAATCCACATGGCCTGAGCCATCTTATAAGACTCAAATTCATACATGAGATCATTAGCCAAGTTACTCAGCAACATAATGCAAGCAATGCTGTTTTTCTTTTTTTAGATCAGAAAAGCCTCATGATCTCTCCGGTGCTGTTGCGTGTTTCATGCTTTGGCTCAACTATTACATGATTCAATATTTTCAAAACATCTTGCTCCTTAAGGATGTGCTAAACCTTATGGTGCAAAATGTCATAATTATCACCGTCCAGCTTATCGCCCTTAAGCTCTACAATGATGTTCTTTTAAGCTATATATGTACACACAGAAATAGCACAGATCAACATATACATAATATCATGTTAGCTACAGATTGCAATTAGATTAATAATGGTATACAATTAAGTTCATGCTCAAAAGTTGACGTTTATCTACCCTCATCATATGAAACTTAACTACACCATCATCCCTCTAATTCAATCATGTGCACAATATCTATTACACCACAATTCTTAAATGAGCCTTTTATCTACCAATTTAAGAACTCCCACTGGGATTAAAAAAAATTCCATATGGTCCTTAAACGAGCTTTTCATCTACCAATTTAAGAATTCCCACTAGGATAAATATGCATCACATAAAACATGTAACATACAATATCATACTATCATATTAACATACGAAATTAACATATATCTTGCATGTATCTCATATTAGATCTAGCATGAAAATATATCATAATACTTATTCATATTTTCATTAAAAAAAATACATGCAAAATAGGCATGAGATAAAACAAATGAAATCACAAACAATAATAGGAAAATGCCATTTTCATGGCCTATGATGGTATTTATAAAATTATACCATTAAAAGCCCATAAATTTAGAGAGAGCAATCTTTCCGAGAAAGCAAAAAAAAAAAAGAAAAAGTTTATACAAAGCTCACGGAGGTAGGCCCAAGTCCAGTCGGGCACATGCCCCGCGTAGCATCCATGCGGTCCACGTGTGGCTGTGGACCAGGGGCATTTCCCCTCTGGTTTCTCATGGTCCACAATGGATCGGAGACGATATCCAGTCGATTAGCGGGGTCTACGCATCATTTCAGATGGATCAGGCCTATATTCGGGGTTCTCAGTGGTTTTAGGACTTGATGCGAGATCCAGTGGTCAGGGAAGCAGACAGAAATGCAATTGGACGAACCGGGGAGCAGTAGCCTAGCTCTGATACCAATGAAAGAAGATTTTACTTAAATACGAACTTGAAGATCATAATGGAATCTGACTCTCAAGATTGTTCTAGCTCTCGATTGATTAGCTTCTCCTTTACATGAAAGAAGATTTTATCTAAACACAAACTTGAAGATCTCAAGATTGTTCTAGCTCCTGATTGATTAGCTTCTTCTTTATCACTACAAACAAAGCCCAAATGGTATTATACAAGGTCACGAGTTGAACCTTCTGTGTTTTCAATAGCAAACACATCCAAATCTACTCTAAGAACAATGAATTCTATATTTTTCTCTCTAAGAAAAGTTTTTTTCTTTTTCTCCAAGAAGTGAAAATCGTGAAAAACTATTGTGCCATACATAAATAACTTTCCACCTCCTTAAAAGATATAATTCCTATAAAGATAATTAGATAATCATTATCTAATATCTAATAACCTTGTAAATTCAAACTTTCAAAATTTAAATAGTTAAATTAAATATTTAATTTAAGTTGGGTTATCATATGAGTCAGCCCATCATGGCACCCCATATTCTAATAATGAAAAATTTATTTCCATAGAAAAACTATTTTCTCACTTCTTATTTAAAAACTGTAGCTAAACATGAGTCATTTTATTATTTTTCTATTAACTATACTTTTCCACCGTCTCTTTCCACGAACCAAATGAATCCTGAGGGTCTAATTATCCATTGGTAGTAGATGTTTTCGGAAATGCGCCTGTCTTGTAAATGTTTTATTTGATTTTCTTTCTTAAATTGAAAATGTTTGGAAAAATTATTTTGATCGGTTTGCATAGCAAACAATTCCTCTTAGTTGACGGGTATGGTCAGAGAAAGCTCCCGATTTTTTTTTACCTGTGTACGCTCACCATTTCTCCTTGGATTTCGATATTTTAAGATCATCAATGGGATGTCGATCTCTTTAAATTTCTTGGATCATCCTTTAAGGCAATGTCTAGCATGAACTAGATTGTTCAAGCAGTGGTACCAACCCCTGCTGCTAGAGGTTTGTTACTTGTGCTGTGGCTTGCATGCCATTTAAGCATCATTAATCATTGTAGATGATCATTTCTCCTTTGATCTTTGCACTTTTATTCATCCTTGTGATCATGCATAAGGCACATCGATCATTCCGTGCTATATGCATACAGCGGCCAATAGCCAACACCCATAAACAAGTAGGATTTTAGATCATTTTAAACATATATTATGTTTTCACAAGTGGAGTTATAAATGGGCCGGATTCCGATTGATCCATACGATGTTTTCGTGGCGTAACGTGATATTTATCATTTTTCATCCAACTAGGCATCTGAAGGTATAAAAAAATGAAGGTATTTTACCATTTTATCACTGAGCACATTTAATACACGTCATATTCTACTTTCCAATTTTAACATGACGAAAATGCCCTTTTTCTCAAAGATAAAATATTTTTACTATTTGGCTGTCAGGTTGAATATTTCAAATGCTACTCTTCTTTCTTTTTTTCTCATTTTGTTGAGCTTCTGCTTAAGCGTCTGAATGTTCAAGATTTAGTCTGCAGCGAAAAGTATGCATTCAATCTTATTGGCTAGTATCTAGATGTCGTAATATTATCTATCCAAACAATATATCCCATCTATCAGATAAAATATCATCTGTAGATCTTTTAATATATTTTTTTTATAGTTCTTTTAATACAACAACTTCTTTGATAGTTAAACATCTACAGGTAAAATTCTATGTCAATATTATGGCATCCTATGAATAAAACACCTCTCAAGTATATTTTTTTAATATTTTTATGATATTCTACGTCAAAATTATGATATTCTATGTCAAAATTATAACATCCTATATGTAAAATGCCTTCCGAAGATAATTTTGATAATATTATAGCATATTAGATCATAAATGTGACATTATATATTAAAATTATAATATTTTGTAAGTAATTTTTTTTAAAATATATTTTTTGATATTTTTATGATATTCTTATGTCAAAATTATGGTATCCTACAGGTAAAATACCTCATAGATATATTTTTTGATATGTTTATGACATCTTATATCAAAATTATGATATTCAATATTAAAATTATTATATTTTGCATGTAAAACATCTTCGAGTTTTGATAATGTTATAACATGCTAGATCATAAATATTATATTATAGATTAATATTATGACATCTTACAGCTAAAATACCTCTAAAGTATATTTTTTTAATATTTTTTTATTTCAGAATATCATAATTTTGATTCATAATGTCATAATTTTGATATAGGATATTATAATTCTACGTTCGGAGATATTTCTGTTCTAGGATGTCATAGTTTTGATACTTAATGTCATAATTTTGATATAGGATGTCAAAATTATAATATCGAAGATATTTTTATTCTAGGATGTCATAATTTTAATTCTTAATGTTATAATTTTGATGCTGAATATCAAAATTATGATATCAAAAATATTTCTATTCCAGAATATCATAATTTTGATATCCTATATTAAAATTATAATATTAAGAATTAAATTTATGATATTCTAAAATAAAAATATTTTTGATGTCATAATTTGATATTCTGTATCAAAATTATGACATCTTGTAATAGAAATATCTTCGATGTCATAATTTTGACATACTATGTCAAAATTATGACATTAAATATTAAAATTATAATATCCTAAAATAAAAATATTCTCGATGTTATAATTTTGACATTTTGTATCAAAACTATGACATTATCTGTTAATATTATGACATCTTCTAGGTAAAACACCTTTAAAATATAATTTTTGATATTTTTATAGTATTTCTATGTCAAAAATATAGCATTCTATATGTAAAATACCTCTCAAATTTATCCTCCAGTATTTTTATGATATATATTATCAAAATTATGACATTTAAAGTCAAAATTATGACAATCCTACATGTAAAACGTCTTTTAAAAATAGTTTTGATAATATTATAACATACTAAATCACAACTATAATATTATGTGTTAATATTATAAAATCTTATAGGTAAAATATCTTTCAAATATATATTTTTGATATTTTTATAACATTTCTATGTTCAAAATATGATATATTATAGGTAAAATATTTTTCAAATATATCTTCTAGCATTTTTGTAACATCTAATATCAAAATTATAATATTTAAAGTCAAAATTATTACATCATGAATATAAATTATCTTTTAAAGTTAATTTTGATAATATTATAATATAATAGATCAAAATTATAATATTATATGTTAATATTATGATATCTTATAGGTAAAATATGTTTCAAATATATTTTTATATTTTTATATCATTTTTATGTCAAAAATATGGCATCATATAGATTAAATACCTTTCAAATATATCTTCCAGCATTTTTATTATATCTAATATCAAAATTATGACATTTAAAGTCAAAATTATGATATCTAAAGTCAAAATTATGACATCCTACATGTAAAACATCTTTTGAAGGTAGTTTTGATAATATTATAACATACTAGATCACAACTATAACATTATATGTTAATATTATAATATATTATAGGTAAAACATCTTTTAAATATAATTTTTTATATTTTAATAGCATTCCTATGGCAAAAATATGGCATTCTGTAGGTAAAATATCTTTCAAATATATCTTTCAGTATTTTTATGACATCTAATATCAAAATTATGATATTTAAAGTTAAAATTATGACATCCTACATGTATAACATCTTTTGAAGATAGTTTTAATAATATTATAATATATTAGATCACAACTATGATATTATATGTCAATATTATGATATCTTATAGATAAAATATCTTTCAAATATAATTTTTGATATTTTAATAGCATTCTTATGACAAAAATATGGCATCTTTCAGGTAAAATACCTCTCAAATATATCTTCCAACATTTTTATGACATTCAATGTGCATTAAAATGGATACTTTATGGCATCTATAGATAAAATATCTTCTAAATATGGCATTTATTGTAGGTATGATATCTTAAAATGGATAATTTATGTCTTATATACATATATATTAATTTCAAATAATCTTTTGTACATCTTTTATAGAGATTTTTATAAATGATCAGTTGGATGCGGCTTCATGCGGCAATTGCCATAAGAATGCATCTTCTTTTGGTGTACCACATATAGATAATAATTTATGATAAAAAAAGAAGTATAAGAGGAATGAGGAAGAAAATTATCAAGGATGAAATGTTATAAATTTCTTACTATTTGTTATAATTTATAAATCAAATATTTTAATTTTATCAAAATATGAAATATATTATAGCAGATTTTTGAAAAACTTATTAATTTAATAAAATATCATCTTAAATTTTTATAAATATTGCATTCAAGGATATTTCCTGCGATATTATAGGTTAATATTATAACATCTTGTAGGTAAACCATCTTCTAAATATATTTTTTGATATTTTTATAATATTTATATATCAAAAATATAGCATCTTGCAAGTAAAACATCTCTTAAGTATATTTTTTAATATTTTTATAATATTTAATATCAAAATTATAACATCTAATGTCAAAATTATGATATCTAATATCAAAATTATGATATAGAATATCATAATTCTGCATTCAAGAATGTTGTGGCTTAAAAACATTATAATTTTGATCATTAATATCATAATTTTGACACAAGATATAATAATTTTGTATTTTGAGATGTTTCTATTATAGGATATCATAATTTTGACTCTTAATATTATAATTTTGATATAAAATATCATAATTCTGCGTTCGGAGATATTTTTATTTTAGAATATCATAATTTTGATATTTAATGTTATAATTTTGATATAGGATGTCACAAGATGTAATAATTCTATATTCGGAGATGTTTATGTTTTAGGATATCATAATTTTGATCTTTAATGTCATAATTTTAATACAGGATATCATAGTATATCATAATTCTATATTCAAGGATATTTTTATTTTATGATGTCATAATTTTGATTCTTAATATCATAATTTTGACACAGGATGTCATAATTCTGTATTTGAAGATATTTCTATTTCTATTTGTCATAATTTTGATCCTTAATATCATAATTTTGACATAGGATATTATAATTCTGCGTTCGAAAATATTTTTATTATAGGATATCATAATTTTAATCATTAATGTAATAATTTTGACACAGGATGTCATAGAATGTCATAATTCTATGTTGGAAAATATTTCTGCTTCAGGATGTCATAATTTTTATCCTTAATATCATAATTTTGACATAGAATGTCATAATTCTGCATTCGAAGATGTTTCTATTTCAGAATATCATAAAAATATTATAAAAATATTAAAAAATATATTTAGAAGATATTTTATTCATAAAATGTTATAATATTAACCTATAATATTGTAAGAAACATCCTTGAATGCAATTTTTATAGAAATTTAAGATGATATTTTATTAAATTAATAAATTTTTCAAACATCTACTATAATATATTTTACATTTTGATAAAAATAGAATATTTGATTTCTAATTATAATAAATAATAAAAAATTTATAATATTTCATTCTTGACAATCTTCTTCCTCGTTTCTCCTGCACTTCTTTTCTTATCATAAATTATTATCTATATATCATGTACTAAAAGAAGACAGATTCTTATAGCAATCGTAGCATAAAGCCTCATCCAACTGATCATTTGCAAAAATTTCTATAAAAGATATACAAAAAAATATTTTAAGTCAAAAAATGCATACAAAAGACATAAGTTATCTATTTTAAGATGTCATACCTATAATAGATGTCATATTTAGAAGGTATTTTACCTATAGATGCCATAAAGTATTCATTTTAATGCACATTAAATTTTATAAAAATACTATAAGATATATTTGAGAGATGTTTTACCTGCAAGATGCCATATTTTTGCTATAGAAATGCTATTAAAATATCAAAAATTATATTTAAAAAATATTTTATCTATAAGATGTCATAATATTAACATATAATATCATAGTTATGATCTAATATATTATAATATTATTAAAACTATTTTAAAAGATGTTTTATATGTAGGTTATAATAATTTTGATTTTAAATATCATAATTTTGATATTAAATGTCATAAAAATACTGAAAGATATATTTGAGAGATATTTTATTTATAAGATGCCATATTTTTGATATAAAAATACTATAAAAATATCAAAAAATATGTTTAAAAAGTATTTTGTGTACAAGATATCATAATATTAACATATAATGTCATAGTTTTGATCTAGTATATTATAATATTATCAAAATTATCTTTAAAAGATCTTTTACATGCAAGATGTCATAATTTTGACTTTAAATATCATAATTTTGACATTAGATGTCATAAAAATGCTGGAAGATATATTTGAAAGGTATTTTATCTATAGGATGTCATATTTTGACATAAAAATATTATAAAAATATCAAAAAATATATTTAGGAGATGTTTTACTTATAAGATTTCATAATATTAACATATAATATCATAGTTGTAATCTAGTATATTATAATATTATCAAAATTATCTTCAAAAGACGTTTTACATATAGGATTGTCATAATTTTGATTTTAAATGTCATGATTTTGACTTTAAATATAATAATTTTGATATTATATGTCATAAAAATGCTGTAAGATATATTTGAGAGATATTTTACATACAAAATATTATATTTTTTATATAAAAATATTTAAAAAATAATAAAAATTATATTTAAAAGATATTTTACTTACAAGATGTCATAATATTAACATATAATATCATAGTTTTGACATAGAATGTTAAAATTATGACATCGAGGATGTTTCTATTCCAAGATGTCATAATTTTGATTCTTAATATTATAATTTTGATATAAAATATTAAAATTATGATATTGGGGATGTTTTTATTCCAAAATATCATAATTTTAATCCTTAATGTCATAATTCTTATACAGGATGTCAAAATTATGATATTCTGAAATAGAAACATCCCCGATGTCATAATTTTGATATTCCATGTTAAAATTATGATACTAAGGATCAAAATTATGACATCTTAAAACAAAAATATCTCTGATGTCATAATTTTGATATTCTATGTCAAAATTATAATATTAAAGATCAAAATTATAATATCCTGAAATAGAAACATCTTCGATGTCATAATTTTGACATTTTGTATCAAAATTATGACATTAAGGATCAAAATTATGATATTTTAGAATAGAAACATCTCTGAATGTAGAATTATGACATCCTGTATTAAAATTATGATATTAAATATCAAAATTATGATATCTTGAAATAAAAAAAATTAAAAAAATATACTTCAGAGATGTTTTAGCTACAGGATATTATAATATTAATCTATAATATCATATTTATGATCTAGCATGTTATAATATTATCAAAACTATCTTCGAAAGGTGTTTTACATGCAGGATATAATAATTTTAATATTGAATGACATAGGATATCATAAAAATATTAAAAAATATATCTATGAGGTATTTTACCTGTAGGATGTCATAATTTTGATATAGAAATGCCATAAAAATATCAAAAGATATATTTGAAAAGTATTTTACCTATAAGATATCATAATTTTAACATATAATATTATATTTGTGATCTAGTATACTATAATATTGTCAAAACTACCTTCGAAAGATATTTTATATATAGAATGTCATAATTTTGAAACAAAATGTCATAATTTTAACGTAATATGTCATAAAAATATCCAAAAAATATACTTAAAAGGTGTTTTATTTATAAGATGCCATAATGTTGACATAAAATTTTACTTGCAGGCGTTTAACTATCAAAGAAGCTGTAGTATTAAAAGAATTTAAAAATTATATATTAAAGAATTTATATATGACATTTTATCTGATAGATGGGATATATTGCTTGGATGGATAATATTATGGCATCTAGATGTTAACCAACAAGATCGAATGCATATTTTTCGCTGCAGACTAAATCTTGGACATCCAGATGCTTAAGCAGAAGCTCAACAAAATAAGAAAAAAAATAGAGAAGAGTAGCATTTAAAATATTTCTGTCAAATAGTAAAAATACTTCGTCTTAGAGGAAAAGAGCATTTTCGTCATGTTAAAGTTAGAAAGCAGAATATAACATACATTAAATGTGCTCAGTGATGAAACGGCAAAATATCTTCATTTTTTTTTATGCCTTCAGATGCCTAGTTAGATAGAAAATAACATCATGTCACACTACGAAAGTGTTATATGGACCAATCGGATGGGGTGGTGCGCTCCATGTTTGATTTTTTATACTGTAGGCAGTGTAGAAAGTATTATCCAGCAAAGAATCGATCAGAATTTGGCCTATTTATAACTCCACTTGTGAAAACATAATATATGTTTAAAATGATCTAAAATCGTACTTGTTTATGGGAGTTGGCTATTGGCCGCTGTATGCATATAGCACGGAATGATCGATGTGGCTTGTGCATGATCACAAGGATGAATAAAAGTGTAAAGATCAAAGGAGAAATGATCCTTTACAATGATTAATGATGCTTAAATGGCATGCAAGCCACAGCATAAGTAACAAACCTCTATCCGAAGGGGTTGGTACCACTACTTGAACAATCTAGTTCATGCTAGACATTGCCTTAAAGGATGATCCAAGAAATTTAAAGAGATCGACATCCCTTTTTGAGCATTTTAAGTCAATCAGAAAAATTGAGTTCCAATTTAGCTTTGGATCGATCAAAATGAGTACACTGTAAACTTACATCCAAACTCGGCTAATAATCAGATTCAATTTTGGATTCAAGTTTTTTGGAGTTTCAATTTAGTAATGACTTTAGTAAGGCTAGCGGCTGCAGTATTTTTTTTTTTTTTCCGCAAAACTGAGAGGAAATTTATCACACTTGTCCTGGACATATAAAATAAAACAATGACAAATTGCGGTGGAAAAGGCATGATATGGAAAGTAATTAGTTGTTAACAAAATCCAAGCATTTTATAAGTAGATTTAAATTTTCTCTACATTCTGTTTGATGCAAAAAGCACTAAGATCCGACGTGGAATGGGATTTTGAAACTAAAATAGCAGTAGGTGGGCGATTAATATATACATATGTACAATACAAACCATATAACCACTTCTCTCTCTCTCTTTATCTATCTATATATATACACACACACGGGCTATTGAATTTTCAAATTTGAGCATTGCTACACTGGGAGCCAAGCTGGGCGACTATTGTGACTATTGTGAGTTTTTCGTTGGAGCTTTGAGATTAGTGCTAGGTATCCTTTTTGGTTGATCATCGGCGATCTGGTAGGGTTGGACAGTCGGCTGCACCAGTGGTAATGGGGAGCAATCCTATGAATCATCAGGGGGTTGCAATGGCGAACGATCGGTCGAAGATGGCATGGAAAAGATAGGGAATGGGTGCTCGGTTTGGATCTCATCAAAATCAGTGCCGATGGTGATTGAAGAGCTAATCCATCGATTTTCGGAGGTGGTCCAACTCCCAGCAGAGGAGGCGTGGGCGGACATGAAGGCATAGATGGCCATAGCTGTGGTGGCCAAGAGCCTTGGGCAGCAAGTGGGGGTGGAGGCGACGATCAAAGATTTTCGATCATGGGCTAGATTCAAGGGGGAGGTGACCAGCTATCTCTTAGAAAGGCCGACGGTGGTGATCGAGAGGCGGTCCTTGGCATCCCATGGGTTGTGGCGGGCCAGGCCTTGGCGGTGGAGCCATAGCGACCGTGATTTCATCTAGCCAAGGGCTCAATCCGATCGGCCCTGGTGTGGGTCTAGCTGCTAGAGCTCCCAGCGGAGCTCTGGGGAGAAGTCGCAATCCAAAGCATTATGGCATTGGCAGGGGAGATGGTCGCACTAGATGATTGCACGACAGAGCGATGGCATTTGGGCTTCGTGCGAGTCTGCGTCAGACTTGACCTTCGATGGCCATTGCAACTAGGGATGGTGATTGACGAACCCAAGGCCCCTCAATGGCAGAGGTTTGTCTATGAAAACCTGGATGGCGTGTGTTTCCAATGCGGCTGTTTTCATGCACCGACGGCATGTCTGGCATGCAAAGAAGGGGGAGCTCTTCGACGGGCCTCGGTGCGGAGAACGTGCTCTGCAATGAAGGGAAGGAGGAGTTGGGGCCATGGCTGGGTCTGACGGTGGCTATCGGGATCGGTGGCTAGTGGTGGAATGGAATAAAAGGGACCGTGTTGAGTTGGGGCCTTTTGGCGGGAACCAGACCAGGTCAACCCGATATGCGGCCAACTCAGGATGGCCCAAACTGAGTTAACCTGGCAGAGGGATCTGACAGTTGGCTGAAGCCAATCAAGGTTGCATGGCATCGATCCCCCCTAGTTCAACGGCTGGTTCGGAGGCAGGACGGGGCATGGAGATCTATGCAAGCACAGTTATGGGTGCGGAGTCGAGTGCAGGTGCGAGTATGAGTGCGGCCCGACCTGCCAGTATCTTCAGCCCGCTGATGGACTGCACGATGGAGGAAAGCCCGTGCATTGCGGGCCTGGCTGTGGCACGAATGAAGGGAATGTGGGTGGACCCTGCCCAGCCCAAGCATGCCCGACCTAGTGAATTTGAAATGGGTCGAGTGCAGGAGAAGCCCAAGAGCAAGAAAAAAGGATCCCTTGAAGGCAAAAAAGAATGGTCCTCTACAATTAGAGCAAAAGGTAAGGCTCCTGTCAATTCGAAGTCTCAGATGGAGGTGGCTATTGCTCCACAGGAGTCGGGGGTCTTCTTATTTTTTGTCAGGACCTTAGGGGATGGAAAATTGAGCATGGCTCCAGAGGATGTTAGGGTTAAAGAGACGGAGCACCCTAAGCAGGAGATGGTGCAGGGCTTAGATCATGATGAGGCGGTGGTCCAATTGAGGCAGACCATCCAGGGAGAGGAAGGGAGACTAGCAGATGGGGGATCGTCAATCGTGGGACCAAAGGATGACACTCAAATGGAGGGGGTCACAGGATTTGACCTATCCTATGCTACTCTTCCCAATGAGATTGCTGATCTAGAACACCCGAGGGATGGAGATGCCCTCCTTTCGAATGACGTTCGGAAGACTTATCCAGCAACACGGTCTTGACATTTGTATCCTGCTTGAGACATGATTATCAGGAAGGAGCCTTGATCGAGCCAGGAGGCGGATTTCGCCATCATAGTGCTCTTATGCCATAGAGTCTAGGGGCTTGGCTGGAGGGATCATGGTGTTGTGGCATCACGGTGGATAAGGATTGATGCTTTCTACGGATGTGAGCAACGGGTTACTTTGGTCATCTCTGAGCAGACAGGAGGTCTTTGGCTACTATCGGGGGTGTATGCGAGCACCGATCGTAGGAAGAGGAGGATCCTTTGGTCCGAGACTGCCAGATTGGTTATGCAGAACCTACCCTCTCTTATTGCTGGAGACTTTAACTGCATTATGGGGCCCCATGAGAAAATGGATGGCAGACAGCATGCTGGTACTATTAATTTCAGAGAGTTCAAAGAATTCATCAATGATCTGAAATTGATTGATCTTGGCTACATTGGCCCCAAATTTACTTGGTGCAACAATCGTCTTGGGGGTGCTAGGATTTGGGAGAGGATTGATCGGACCCTAGGCACCGCTGGATGGCTCCAGCAATTTCCTGGGCACTAGGTGCACCATCTGCCAAGGATCGCTTCGAACCACTATCCGCTTCTTATCACTACAAATGGCCCTCACCTGCCCAGAGCTCTATTCAGATTTGAGAAGTTCTAGACTTTCTATCAGGAATTGTGGGATTTGATTAGGAAGGTGTGGAGGATGCCAATTCATGGAGATGCAAGATATCAAGTGACTCAGAGGCTAGAGTTGGTGCGACGCAGGCTCATCCAATGAAACTAGCTTGAAGTATGCGACATTTTCAGATGACTCGAGAGGATGGAGGTGGACATTATAGAGCTACAGAGGAGAGATGACCAGAAGGGTGGACTCTAGGAGCCAGACTTGCAGGAGCTTCATCACAAGCTTTGTGAGCACCATTCTCTTTTGAGATAGTAGGAGACTCTTTAGAGGGAGAAGTTCAGGGTGCAGTGGATCAGGAAAGAAGATCAAAATATCAGATTCTTTCATCAGTCCATGATGGTCAGGAGATCTTCGAATCATATTAGACTGAGGGATACTGATGGCAATGTCGTGGAGGACAGGGACGAGATTAAAGGCCAGATTCTTTAGTTCTTCAGGTCTCGTTAGACTGCCTCTCTAAATGGAGGTGATCTGCCCTAGGGGTACCGTCCTACTTGCAACATCTCTGATGAGGAGAATGAGGTCCTGTCTTGTCCTATGGTGGTTGATGAGGTGCATGGGGCTCTCTGATCTCTTAGAAAAGATAAAGTCCTAGGGTTGGATGGCTTCCCATCCTTCTTCTTCCATCAATATTAGTCAATCATTGGTGCCGAGATGACTGAGGCTGTGTAGATAGTTTTTGAGGCCAAAGGTATACCGGAGCAATGAAAGAGGATGCTGATCATCCTCATTTCGAAGAGACTTGATGCAATAGCACCTGGGCACTTTAGGCCTATCAACCTCTGCACCATTCTTTATAAGGTGTGTGCGAGGGTTCTGGTTGGTCGCCTAAAGTCGATCATTCTACGCTTGATCAACCAGGAGTATGGGGCATTTCTTAGTATTTGTTGCATCACTGATAATATCCTGCTTATCCGGGAGTTTATGCATGACCTACAGTGGTCTCCTATTCGTCGAAGTTTGATGGCAATCAAACTTGACATGGAGCACACGTACAACCACATGAGTTGGAGGTTTGTGCGGTAGACGCTTCAGGAGTTTGGCTTCTATGGCAAGTAGATGGACTGGATTATAGACTGTGTAGAAAGCCCGAGCTTCACCATCCTAATCAATGGCTCTCCAACCAAGTTCTTTTCCTCAACATGTAGCCTCCATTAAGGGTGCCCTCTCTCTCCATACTTGTTTATCTTATGTGCTGATGCTCTATCTCGTGTTCTTCAGGTGGCAGTCCAGGAGGTGAGCTGGAGCTCTACTAGCTTACCCCTGGGATGCAACTCTTATCTCATCTTCTGTTTGTAGATGACTGTTTGCTCATTGGTCGAGCCTCTCTGCACAATGTAAGATACTTTGCATCCACGTTGGAGGCCTACTGTCGAACCTCCGAACAGTGCATCAATTTGCAGAAGTCTACTATCATCTTCAGCCCAAAGATGAAGGCCTAGGTGAAGCTCGCGATTCTTGACAGGTTGGGGATCCCCGAGCAAATCGGAACTCTGACTTATCTTAGTGTTTCCATCATGGGTCGAAGACTGCAGAGGGCTAATTACATGCATATGGAGCAGAGAATTCAGGAGCGCCTCGATGGTTGGCAAGCCTGCTCCCTTTCTATGATGGGGAGGGTTACACTCGTGAAATCTATTCTGAGCTCTATCCCGGTCTATCTTCTTGCGAATATTATTGTGCCTTGCGCCTACTTCAGAAATCTAGAAAAGTAGTTTCGAAACTTCTTGTGGGGCTCCACATAGGATGGCCACGACCTGCACCTACTCTCTTGGAAAGTTATTTACCAACCTATGCGAGAAGGGGGCTTGGGGATCCAGTCTTTGCTGCTTAGGAGAGAGGTGATGTTTGCCAAGCATGCCATGAGATTCCTCACCCAGCTCGACTGTCTGTGGAGCAGAATGATGAGAGCTCGCTAAGGAGCCTGGAGCTAGGGGCCCCATAGCCATGGTGGTCGTAGTTGCTCATTCATTTGGAGGGGATTCCGACCTACAGTCCTAGTGTGGAGACTCAGCTTAGATGGCTGATTGGCAATGGGACCTTGGTTGATATGAGTCAGGATACTTGGATCTCCAGCCTTCCTCTTTCCTAATGGCTGATATTTGTCAATGCGAAGGTGGGCAATGACGGGCAAGTTCGAGACTTGATCACTGAGGATGGCAAAGGATGGAGGACTCACGACATCATCCGATTATTTGGTGGCCACTTTGCGAACAGAATCTTTGCTATCTCCATCCCCATCTCCATCCACCGAAGTCAAGACTTGAGGGTGTGGGGCTTGTCATGCTGCGCCAGAATCCCTACCAATGAGCTTGTTATGATGTACAGACCTGAGTCAGAGAGGAGGATTGAAGTAGCCTGAATTTGGAGAGCTATTGTCCACCCCAGGATTAGACTCTTCTTATAGAAAGTTGCATGGGGCCGTCTTCCGACTCGGTCCCTTCTCAGAGATAGGGGTATGGATGTGCCAACCGCTTGCTCGAATTGTGGGATGGAGGATGAGATGACAAAGCATGCCCTCCTTCGTTGCCCTAGGGCATGTTTGATCTAGCGGATGGCCAATGGCCCGCATTGGGACATATCATCTAGTTCTTAGCTCTCTTCATTCCTTGGTCCGCTCTGCCATGGCTCGTCTAGGAGGATGGCCTATATTGCCTATCAGATTTGACTTTTAAGGAACAGCTTGATATTTTATGCTGAGGTCATCCCTGCTCATCGGGTGCTAAAGCATGCCTATTTTTTAATGGAGTTCTACCGCTATGATATTGCCGGACAGTTCCTTGATGACTCAAGTTCCTAGGGCCCCCTTGTTACTCCTGCAGCGGTCCGTAGGATGCTTTTCATCTCCTGAGAGCTTCCACCCTCGAACTTCGTCAAGATCAACTTTGATAATAGTGTCAGAAGGATAGCGGTGGTGCGGGCTATGTGATCCGGAATCCTTAAGGAAGGATGCTGGCAGCTGGAGGATCTCCTCTTTTTGAGCCATCTATACTTGGCACGGAGCTTCGGGCCGTCTAGATGGGCATCATATACGCACGACTGAAGTTACGTGCGGAGAGAATCGTTGTGGAGGGTAACTCAGCTACTGTCATTGTCTAGATCTAGAATGCTGCGGAGCAGCCCACGATCCATCTATTGATTCATGATATTCGAGAATCTCTTCGCCATTTCTCTGCGATGACTGTCAGGCATATTTACCGGAAGGTAAACAGCACTGCTAATTGGGTTGCATCCTTCATTGCCGATCACACTGGCGAATGATCATGATATCTTAGTCAAGAGTGTCCTAAAGCTCTATGTGATATGTTATACTTTAATCTTTGGATTACACTCATACAAGAATTATGTAAATGCCCATTTGTATAAAAATGAAAAAAAAAAAGCCACGTAATCTTATAAGAAATCAAATCTTATGTATAAAAATCAACTACGATGTAATAAAAAATTCAATTCAAATCCATACCTAATTATCATAAAATAATTAGTTCAGGTTATGGAAGTTTCGGATATTATTTATATAGGCATTAATTGCTTCCTCAGATGGTATTACCGAGTTTCATACTTGGTGGCATCAATTCGTTTGATCTCCTCCGCTGAATGGCTGGGGTTAGAGTGGCATCAATTCGTTTGATCTCCGCAGAATGACTGGGGTTAGAGCAGCTCCAGCTCCAGGTCTCGAGAAACAAAGAGGAAGAAAAAAATTGCAATGCAAAAATCTGAAAGCATAGGCAATGGCAATGTCAAATTATTTTCATTCTTTCTCGTGTTACAATAATGGCTATTTTCCTCCTCCAAGCCCACGAAAAATTCGAAAGAGTCCCATCAAAAAACCAAATCGTATGATTCTTCTTGAGACGGGAAAATATTGGTGTCATACTTCAATCCAAGTCCTAAACCCAACAAACAATCCAGTATTCTATCCATCTTTTCTGGTCTACCCTGCAATCCCACATCAAATTGGGGCGACGAAAAGAAAGACAAAACAAAATTCGTGTAATGGAAGTCGGTCTCACTCCCAATCCTCATCAGCCAACTGATCATCCTCCTCCTCCTTGGGGGGCCTCACCACCAGCACCACCGCCCCCAGCGCCTCCTTCACCCCCTTCTCCAGTAGCTTATCCCCCCTCACCACCCCCAACTCCCCCTCCGCCACCAGATAGAAGCCGGCCTCCTCTGCCACCTCCCTCCTCCCCCTGTCCGCCACCACCAGCACCGCCTCCTCCATCTCCCACTTCCTGCTCGCCCTCCACGGCAGCACCCTCCCGTCCCCGAACTCCACCGCCACCCCTCCCCCTTCCCCACCGCCGCCACAGGCCCCCACCCGGCAGCACCACCCACCTCCCCCAACCCTTCTCCGCCGCCACCACCCCCAGCTCCCCATCCGCCCTGCACCACCCCGGTGCCGCCGCCACCCCCTCCGCCCCCTCCCCTGCCGGCACACCGGTAGCAGCACCACCGACGTCGCCTCCGCCACCTCCCCGTACATCAGTCGCACCACCGGCACCGTCACCCTTTCGGCCCCTTCGCCTCCCTCGATTCCTTCTCTCCTTCCGCTCGCCGCCTTCTCCATCTCCTCCTCGATCCTCTTCTTGGCCCCCTCCGTCTCCGCCGCCTCCATCGCCCGCTCGAGAGCCGCGATCCGGTCGCCGGCCGAGAGCGCCTCCCGGCTGAGGCGGAAGTGGGTGTAGGCTAGGCAATCGCCCGGGCGGGCGGTGGAGAAGCAGGCCCAGCCGTCGTCCCCGCGGCGGCGGGGAAAGTCCTTGACGGCCCGGGCCAGCTCCTGGGCAGCCTTTTGGTCGAAGCGCTGCTCGACGACGCGCTGGGCGGCGGCGACGCGCTGGGCGGCGTTGAGGAAGCGGAGCTCGTACAAGAGATCGGCGCCGCCGCCGGCGTCGAAGAAGGCGAGGAGGTCGGGGTCGAAGGAGGAGGAGAGGAGGGAGTCACGGACCTGGACGGCGACGACGAGGCGGTTCTGTTCGACGCCGGAGATGCCGGTGACCTCCTCGATGGAGGGCGGGGTGAAGCCGTCGTTGGCGAGGGTGGTGATGAGGGGGGCGTACTCGTGCCAGAGGCCTAGGCGGTTGCGGAGGATGTCGATGCGCTCGGCGGGGCCCAGGGAGCGGTACTTCTGAGGGAGTGGGGAGGGCGGCGGCCGGAAGGGCTGGTAGAGCTCGCCGGGAGGTGATGGAGGGGGTGGGGAGGAGGGGATCTTGGTGGCGGAGATGGGTCGAGCACTTTTCATCCTCTGTTGATGATGAGGACGGTGGAGTTGGAGCCGATGATGGTGGTGGATGTGGAAGAAGGAGTTTGTGGGTTTGGGAGAGGTGACTGACAGCATGGCCATGGTGTGTGTGTGTGTGTGTGTGTGAGAGAGAGAGAGAGAGAGAGAGAGAGAGAGAGAGAGGAGTTGGGGAGGAAAGAAGGGAAGGTTTGAGAGGCGGAGGTGGGAATGGTCTTATCTGTTTCTCGTGTTGCGATGAGCGTCTGTTTTTGGTTTTGTGTTGGCTTCCATCTTTGCCGATCTTACAAGCTAGGATATTTTTGGGATTGGGCTTAAGCCTGTGGGCTGCATTTGACTAGGGCACCTGGATTTGTTAAACTGGTGCTTGTTTAAAAATCATATCGGCTTTTTTTCTTTTAATTTTTACTAAAGGCAAACAGATCTTATAAATCTAGTATTAGTACATCCAATAAAATTAGAGAACGAAATATCTCTAAATCCTCTTAGAATAGCCGAATCATCAATCCATGGTACATCTATCAAATGCCGGGTCACAAAGGAGGCAACACAATCTACTGCATTGTTCACCTTGCAATAGGCATGCTTGACAACTAAGGAGGTGTAGCCTAATAAAATCCTCGGGATATCTCACTTCATCAAAAAAAAGGGTTGGGGAACTTGGTTGTCTAGACCAAGGTTCTCTTGAAGGTAAATCTAGCAGAATGCATCCTATCTTTAAACACCTAGCTATTCATGGCTAGTCGAATTCTACTAATCTATATATAAGCTACTCGAGGCATAAGAAAATCATCCTTCAAACACCTCTATATAGCCTAAAGAAAGTTTTGGACCGGTGCCTCCTCCTTGGTGAATGCCGAAAGAGCATCAATGAGACTCTAAACCTACACAATCCTCAAATACTGAAAAAGCACATGCACGACCATCTCAATGTCACCCTCACAACATGAGCAAGTTGATAGGATATCCATCCTCCTTCCTTAGCACCTCTCTAGTTGGCAAATGTCATGCCCCTTAGCCCCCTTCTAAAGAAAAAGATTGACTCTTGGATGCATCCAAAGTCTCCAAATCCAAACAGCTTTCAATCTCATAGGCGGCTCCCTTCTGTAGAGATGGTAGAGGTCCTTGGAAGAAGGCTTGGTGCCTCAAGTGGACATCCAAACCTCACATCATGGCACTCTTGGATGGGAATTGGTGAGGCCAAAATCGGCTCCACCAGCTAATCTCAAAACAAATGGGTCACCAAGTGGTGTTCCATCTCCACTCTCTAGTGGAGAAGAGGTCACACACCCAACCAACCTCTTATCTCTTCCAAACTAACTAGGTTCAGCCACCGATTGAGTGGGAGATCAGAAATCCAAGCATTTGATGGAACATCCACCATCCATCCATCACCAATAAGTTTTTTTTTTTTTTTTTTTTAAGGGGATGAAAATACCTAGTCTTTGCTTCTTAGATACAAGGTTATTAGTACGACCTCTAATACTACCCCCTTGCTTTACCAACTCAATTAGTCCAAGTATCCTATAAGATTATTAAGTGGGTCTATTTTTTGAACCCATTGAGGTTGAATCAAACAACATATATGTATGGTTGGACCTCAACAAATTCTTTGAAAATATTCCTCAATTTTAGTCCAGTTTCACTTACACTCTTTAAACTTTAAAAAGTATCAAACTAGCTCTTCAAGTTTTCAAGATATTCCAAAGTGGTTTTATCATTTACTTACCAATAAATAATTTTAGCTTGCCATTTTTAATGAATAAAAATGCCCCTCACTCCCGACAAGAAAGGGGTAGAGGTAGAGGAAGCCGCTATCAAGAAAGAAGTTAGGGTCATAGAGGTCAATGTGGATGGGGAGGGCGACGTTAAAGGCCTCATGGATAAGATTAGAGGAGGAGGAGCAGGGATAAGGAGGAAGAGGAGAAAGGGGAGGAGGTGGAAGGAGAGCATCAACAAGAAAAGGATAGAGATAGAGGAAGCCGTTGTGGAGAGGAAAGGCTTATTGGCAAGCTTAAAAGAGGAAGAGGATGAAAAAGAGAAGTGAATGAGGATGAAGAGAAGGAAAAATTAGGGTTTACTAGTAAGGAAGGGATAAAGATGGAGGGTATCATCATGGAGGGGGAGGGCTCATGGATGAGCTTGGAGGAAGAGGATGAGGAGAAGTAGTGGGTGGAAGGAAGGGAAGGAGGGAAGAGAAGGGTTGTCGGTGAGAAATAGATGGAGATAGAGGAAGAAATTATGAAGAGAGAGTTCATGGACAGGCTTGAAGGAGGAGGATGAGGAGTAGGTAAGGAGGAAGAGGAGGGAGGAGGGAGCATCGGTGAGGAAGGGGTAGAGGTGGAGAGAGCAGCTATAGAGAAAGAAGGCTCATGGACATGCTTGAAGGAGGAGGATGAGAAAGAAAAGAAACTAAAGAAAAAATAGAGAAGGGGAAAGGAGGATTCACCAACAAAGAAAGAGTAATGGTAGAAGAAGACACCGTAGAGAAGAAAGGCTCATAGGTAGGCTTGGAGGAGAAGAACAATGAAGAGAAGAAAGGAATGAAGAGGAAGGAGAGGGAAGGAGGAGAGAGAATGAGTAACATCAACGATAGTGGAGGAGAGCAATCAGAGAGGAGGGAGAAAGGTTTATTTATTTTATAAAATGATATAATATAATGGTTATATGATATCATTTCATTCACAAAGGTAAACGGCAAAGTTTTAAATTCCTCCATTTCTCTCTTCTTTTTATTTTCTCTATTTCTTTCTTTCTTTTTCTTTTTTCCTTTATGTCTTTTCTTTGTTTTCTTCACTCTTTCTTTTTTTTTCTTCTCTCTTTTTTTTCATTTTTCTTCTTCTTTTTGTTCGTTTTTTCTCTTTTCTTTATCTTTTCTTAATTTTTTTATTTTTTTATTCTTCTTTCCCTGCATATATGCATCTTGAATCCATCTCGATCCCATTTTCTTATGGAAATGATATAGGACAGTCGAGACATCCTCTGTCTCACTGGGATATAAAGCTTTGATAAATGGTAAGATCATTTTGAAACATTTCAAAAATTTGAATGACTAATTTAAATTTTTTAAAATCAAATAATATAAATAAAATTAAATTAAAGTTAAGAAGGTGCCTTATAATTTATTTATTTATTATTTTTTTTTCTTTTTTGCAAAACAAAGAAAGGTAAGCTTTATTGAGGTATAAAAAAAGTACAATCATAAAGGGATTACAAGACAGAGGAGTAAATATAATATTATAATGCTAAATAAATATAAAAAGCACTGCATAAAAAGATAAACAAAATAAAAGAACGGTTGAACCAAGCCAACCATAAGGTCCAAAACCTTAAATACAATAGGGTAGATTTGCAATACCTAAGATACTGTAGGCTTATTTGGTTGTCTAAGCCCAAAATCCTATAGAATTTATGAAATTAGGCCAACACAACTAGAAATTAGTCTAGACTAAACTTATTTAGATAAAAATAAATATGGGCTTTTGGAGCGGGCTGGCCCGAAGACCTCAGTATATCTTTTTTTCTTTCTATAGGATTTGGACGGTTTGCTCCAAAGATCCTGATTTTTTTTCTAAATAAGTCTAGCTAAGGACAATTTTTTTTTATCGTTCTAGCTTAATCCATGTTGGTCCAGACAGCCAAACAAGCCTAAAGAATAAAGAAATCACTGAATTAAAGTAAGATAAGCATGAGAAACCCATGATACAATAGCAACATATAATAGGCCTCCTTGAGTAGAATGGGAAATACTTTCTACACCGCAGGCGGTGTAGCTTCGTGGATACTGTCTATGGTAATTCGTTCTCGCATGAAGCTGAAGCAAAAAATTTTTTTTTTTTGAGTACCGCATGCGAGCCTCTTGTGAGAGCGAATCATCGTGGGCGGTCTCTATGAAGTTACGCCATCCGTGGTGTAAAAAATATTTCTCGAGTAGAATATTGTAAAGACTACGGTATTGCATTCTTGGAAAAATAGCATGGTACTAGTGTCTATTTAATAAAGTTGATTGAAGTTATTACTAGTTATCGATTCTTGTGTCTGTCTGGCAATATTTTAGATGGATGCTGGAAATCTTGTCAATTCTCTTAAAAAAAAAAGAGCCAAGATTAATCAATTATTCACATCCATCCATTTTCATTCCTCCATTCGAATAACTGTTGAAGGCATCTTGTTAATAAGAAAGCCAAGACCTTTTCAATCTTACATGATGTACATGAGATGTAGGCTTAGTCATGGGAACAATGGATTTCTTCTATTGCAGTTATAGGATTGCTGGGTCACTTCCATTGACATTATCCGGATGGATGGTGGCAGATTTTTATAATTGTAATCTGTTCTCATGGAGATTAAAAAGGCCTGGAGCCTGTACCGGTGAAATCCATGATGATTTTGATCGGTTGCTCTCTCTCCCGTCTCATATGACCCTTAATTAAGAGAGCGACAAGCTGATTTGGAAGTTGGAAAACAAAAATTACTCCTCTACGGCCTCTTTCTATAATTTCATAAACTCAAGAGGCACTCTTTGGAAACTTTATGGTCCACTTGAAATTAAATGTTTTTTATGGCTTTGCTGGAGGGAAAAAAAAAAAGAAAAAAGATTAAATACCAAATATCTTATTAAGAAAAAAATAGGAAGAGATTTGGGTAGGCGTCCATTGTGTAACCATGGAGCAGAATCGATTGACCATCTATTTTCCACTTGTGACTTCTTTACATTTTGGGAAACCATCCGTCCCTTGGTGTGCTCCATCCTCAATCATCCTTCGAAGATTTATGCTTAGCCTGGAGGAATAGATCATTCCCTAAACAAGTGCAGCCTATAACTTCTCTACAGTTTGGAAAACCATCCGTCCCTTGGTGTGCTCCATCCTCAATCTTCCTTCGAATATTTATTCTTAGTCTGGAGGAACAGATCATTCAGTGCAGCGTAGTTACTCTTATGCTTTTTGCGGCACATGGGCTTGCTGCTCTGAAAGGAATGCAAGAATTTTCCTCAACAAGAGATCCTCAATCTTATCCACGGCTCTGAAGGGCCTCACGTTGTTTAGTGGATGGTCCTCGCCAAGCTGTTTCAAGCTGCTCTCGGAATTCAGAAAAGTATGGAGAAAAATATAGAGCCTTATCTCTTTGCTGCAGGATGCTTAAGTGATATTTTCTACATTCCTCATGTTGGGTCTAAAATCTTCATAGATGCTTTGACTACATTGGTGGATTTTCGCACGTGTTTTTGCTGCTGGGTGCTGATCATGTTCTGCACGTTTTAGTTCACCTACTATTACTGCTAATCTATGGGTCTTCTTCTTTCATTGGGATTTTGGAATTGTCTGCTCTGTTTCATTATTCATTGTATGCAACCCTTATTGTGGTGAAGTTGTGGGTCTGCCGAGTTATACAAGCTCTTCTTCCAGCAGTCTCCAATTAGAGAGATGGCTGCATTGCATTTCTTGATACACAAGGCCCATCATCCCTGCTGGTCTGTGTCATCGAGCATCTTAATATTTTGATCTCGACCGATTGATGGAAGGCAGCTTGGTGGTCTGGTAGATGCAATCATGTTCGAAGAGGCTTTTATCCTTTTATTTGTCCTCGAATCCTTCTCGTAATGTCTGAACTTCTTGTTTTGGGTACTAGAGACTTTTGAACCCGCTCCCTTGTTCTCACCTGTACTTTTATTGTTCCCATCCAATAAAATCAGAGTGGCTATCACCTCTTTTTCAATCAAAAAGACATTATTCGGATGGAATAAGGTAGGCATTTTTATTATTGCAAAATACTCATTTGGTTATATCTTTTCTATTTTGATTCCATCGGTTCATATTGTAGATCTCTATTAGTTTCCTTGTACCATGGTATCACGATGATTATGGCAGCTGAGCTTTGGAATTAACTGCTGGTATATCTACCTGGGGCTTTGTCTGTTTATGTTAAGCAGGATTTCTTTATATTTCCTGTGGTCATGCAATTATAGGTATTCCTTTTGGGCTCTAAATTTATAAACTTCTGTTGCTCTGTTCGGGAGAGATTGGCTGAATTCCTAAACTCTGGAATCTTGACTATATATTCTCAATGGTTGCTTAGAACTATCTTGAATGGGTCGTAGATTCCTCTGGAAATTTTGTCAGTTGTTGAGCAGGGCACACTGTTTCATTCGAAAAGCTGTTAGTATCTGGTCGTCGAGAAATCAGAAGACTTGTTATGCTCTGCAGCTATTTGGAGGCCATGGCATTCGAATTATATCAGCTAGTTTTATTCTTTATAGCGTTCGACAGGTTTTTTTTCTTAATATATGGTCTGATGATAGTTATACATCCTTTAATGTGGAAGCTTATCTATCTTATGTATATACATGTAGCGGTGTTCCTTTTTTATATGCAATTCTCAGACTGTAAATCTCCTTCGTTTTGGAATCAAGCTTAATGCTCCTGTTTCTACCAAAAAAATAAAGAAAGCCGCATGGAAGGCTTCAACGTGGAGTTCTTCCAAAGTCATGTGAGAATTGGTTAACAGGGACAACTCCGTGTGAACAAGATGTCTATATTTTCTATCTAATCCATCTTATTGGGACGACGGATATGGATGGGTCGATGCTCGGACCTATTTATATCAATCCAGGACTTGTTTAAAGTGACTTGATTGCATGTTTATTAGGCAAGTCAAATCTTAAAGTAGACTGTATTTTTTTTAATTAATGGATCAATAAATTGATATACATGGCCTTTATTTGTACTAGTAAGGTCCATTGTTGCATAATTTAGATCACATTCCTTTCTTAGTTGAAAAAAGATGCAACTTTTTCAAAATAGATATTATTATTGAAAATAATAATAAAAATACTAAAATCCTACATGGCGGCATGAATCTCAGCTTTTATATCAACTTTTTCTTCAGCTACCTTACTTTAATCTTCTCAGATTGAGAGATATGTGTTTGATTTATTTAAATCTAAAATGATGGAATTTGAACCATGCACTACTCATTTTATTTGTGCCTTATATCATAACGCTTGAAAAGTTATTCAATTTTTTTTTTTTTAAAAAAAAGCACCTCAATTAAGCATTGTATAAATAAATCATGTTCTCTAAAAGTCTAGCATATGATTTAGCTTCTTAATGTAGTAAATCTTACTCGTAGACTCTGATCAATTCTTATCGTCATGGTCAAAATAGCATACATTAAGTTGGATGATCCTCTTGGAACAGTAGGGAAGCGTGATGATGGAGGAGCAATGACAACCAGTGGGCTTTAAGTTAGCTAGGGGTGATAATAGGCTAATGCTAGGGGTGAATCAAGCAGAGAGAAGTTTGGAGCCAAGATCAGATTAAGCTCCATTTTAATTCGTACGTCATGACTTAAGCGCTAGCTCAAGTCTAAAACCTGTTGAGTCAAGACCCAAACCCAACCGAAAGTTGGCCCAACCAGTGGGCTTTAAGTTGGCCCGAGCTCATTTCATTTATTTTCACCGTATCCACCAACTTTTTGTTTTTGCCAACACAACATTTATTATGCTTTTTTAAGAAAAATTGGAAACAGAACTTCTATTTTTATTTTTTTAAAATTTTTTATAATAAAAAATATATATGGTTCCTTCAATATCTTTTTTAAAAGAAAATAAAAGCAAAAGGCTACGATGAAAGTAGAAAGCATGAAGTAGAATAGGGATTAAGAGAATAGGGAGTAGTGGAGGAGGTAAATTAGGGACAATGTGACGGAAGATGCCCGAATAGAAGCATACTTTATTGAACGGATGGATGCAATAAATGGATAGATACCATCTTATTCGGTGGAATGAACAAACGAATAAATGGCAATGGAAGACGAATGCTGAGAATAAATGAATAGACATAGAAAACGAAAATATGAATAAATGACGGTGGAATATGGACGTCGGGAATGAAATAAGATACATAAAAAAGATGGTGAGACTAAGGAGGATGGTGGCAAGATGGCATAAGAAGTCTCCAAGAGATGGGCAATCATGATGATGAGAAAGACAACAAAGTCGTCGAAGAGACGGTTTAGTAGCGCCGAAATTAGGAGGTTGGGCGAAGGGTTTGAGAGAGGTAATTTTTTTTTTTAAAGAAAGTAAAAATTATTCACTCCAATTTTTTCAATAATAATAATTATTATTTAAAAAAAAATAAATAAAATAATTAAATATTTTTTCTATATCAGACACCGTGTTTTTATCTATAAAGCCAAAAATAATAACAAAGGGGCCTAAAAGTTCATCTCCCCAAATCATTCTGCGAGAAAGGAATTATTTAAGAATCAATTTTTTAATAAAATTTGATGAAAAGTAATATATAGAGGAGATATTATTGATTAGAATTATTTTACCACATCTATCTTGGTCTATTTGATAAGAAGCCACTTACCATCATATTATCTATTATTGAAAAAAGATGCACTATTATTCAACTTTGATTGAAAATTTTGAATGAAAAAATTTTCATTATTCTTTATGATTAGCTGGCTGACAATTATTGTTGTTTTAAATTAAAAAAAAAATGTGATAGCTTTTTATTGGAGCTTGTACTATTATAGAAGAGTGTATCTTAAAAATACTGTTCAAAGAGTTGTAAGTTAATTCCTATAGATATCTATCTTCAAGGAAAAATTGATATTTTTCATCAATTATAAATTTTATATTCGATCCAGAAAATATAATTAAGGATTGTTCTATGGATCACCATCTACTTCGGAGATGCCTTCTATATTTTTCAAATCTAAAAGTTCAATATTTTCTCATGAATTAGTAAATCAACAAAATTTTATATTGTATAAAATAAAAAACAATGGGTTAATTTTTAAAAATTTCATTTCGATTATTTGATTAGTTAGCTAAGCTCAAGTTAATTTATAATTCTTTGGGCTTCGATTAAAGTTGGAATTGGGCGAGGTTGGATTATGCCATATCCCTACCTAAACCCGATCTAAAATAAATTTTCCGGCTTTGCACGAAGCTTAGGCATCATTTTTGGCAAAAAGTTGGCCCGTGCTCGATTAGGCCAATCCGACACCGGATAAAGAGGAAGGATCCCAATTGAGCCAATCCTTTGTCTCTTCTTCCGTCGGCTCTTGCTCCCCTTCCTCTTCCCCCTTCGGGTACCCCTCCATTGGCCTCTCCCAAGTTCTCTGCTACTCCCATTATTTTCCTTTTAGCTATATGTCCTCATCCCTTGCCTTTGATGAGCCCAGCATTGCCGAGTCAATTAAGCACAAGCTCGCTGTCTCTAGATGATCTGCCAATGCCTCTCCTAATCTTCAAATGATCGTAATCTCCACCGACCCTTTTTCTAATCTCTATCTTTAAACAATCCGTGAATGTCTCCTTCTCTGAGGATGACTCCATCTCCGGACGATCCATTTCAATCTCCATCTCCCGATCTCCTCCCCCAGAGATTCCTCTGCTGATGTCTCCGTCCTTAGATGATCCACAATGGTGGTGTCGAAAGGCTGGAAAAGAAAGAGGAGGAGGAGGGAGAGGAGAATCGAGCGGATTGAGGAGCAGATCTATAATCGGGCTTGGACCGACCAATGATACACTTGAACCTAGCTGAAGAGAAGAATGGCTACATATGCGAGAAACTCGGCCTGATTTTGTTCAGATCCAACCCATAGCCTGATTCGAAGTAGGGCTAGCCCATTTACAGCCTTAGATTCCATCGCCGTGGAACAAAGATAGTAGTTTAATACATCGTCATACAAAATTGTGACATTTGTTCAAGGCCGGTACACGCGTATGGTGAACTGGATTTGTGAAATATCGGAGAATTTTGGGTAAGGAAAATATTAAAATTACCAAACTATTCGGTCTACCCGGAGGTAAAAAAATCCCGCAAACCCTTCCAAATATCCCCACGCCTGTAAGTTTGGCGCCAGAAACCGCCAAAATCCAATCCCAACCTCGTCCTCCGCCATTTCTTTCCCGCCAAATTCCACTGATAGGCTAGAAAACGAAGCCCCTTTCCTCTTCCTCAATCCAATCTCCTCTGTCTCTCTCTCTCTCTCTCCCCCCTTCTCCCCCGCCCCCCCCACCCAAACTCTCTGTCTGGATTCCTCCGTGCCGTTATGCCGGTTGCCGCTGGAATCCTGGGGCTGGAAGCCCCTGATGCCAGAATCCTTCTTGCCGAGGAGATCCAGAGCATCCGATCGATTCTTGGGCCTGATACACCCGAAGACGACATCATTCGGGCCCTTACCGTCGCCGGAAACAACGCCAATGGCGCCATTAACATCATCCTCGACATCCCCGAGTCGCCCACCGCGTCCAATCCCGTGAAGCAAGAGATGGCTCCCGAAGTTCCCACAGAAAATGACAATGTAAGTAGTTTAGATTCCAAGAACAGTATTAAAAAGGAATTGGGTTCTGGAAATGACGATGTTTTGATGTCTGAGGTTAGAGTTAAAAAGGATGAACTTGATTTGGATGTCAAAAATTATGATATTTTGACGAACGAAAGAATGGTTAAAAAGGAAGAGTCTGATACGGATGTTGATAAAAAGACTGTGATTTTGGTTGAAAAGGAGGAATCTGATAAGGATTTCAAAAAAGATGAGATTTCGGGGAACGAGAGAACAGTTACAAAGGAGGAATCTGGCGACAATTTCACCAAAGATGATATTTTGATGAACGAGAGGAGAGTTAAAAAGGAGGAACCTGATCTCAGTTTCGATAGAGGTGTGATTCCAATGGCTACGAAGAAGTCCTATGGTGATGATTTCCCTGGCCTGGCACAAGCCCATTTCTCTCCTTACCTCAATCCACGGCCGATTTCAGCTATAAGGCCAGCTGCGGTCACCGACCGTAGGCTTCAAGTGGTCCTAGCTCCTGATCCTGCTGAGATTGGAGAGTTCCCAGAGGAGCCGGATTGGTTCCTTGTGGGGAAGACCTATGTGACAGGGCTTTCAACATGCCGTGGGAGAAGGCGGTTGGATGCTGGTGAGATTGTTCATTTCTCTTTTCCAGATACGCAGAAGATGATCGAGAGACACTGGGGGGTGAGTGCAAAGACAAGAGCTGCGATCTCCGAGATTGTGCGCTTCTCGACTAAGCGATGTGGGGAGGTTTGTTAGCAAGCTCCTAACTCTTAAACTACATTCTATATCATTATGGTCATGATGTTCTGGAAATGCATGTTAGGATCTTCTTTCTGGAACTTATGACCTTTTGTGATGTATCATTTTCTAGAGAATGTTATCTGGTTCTGATGCTTGGGCTTGAAATGATGTTGATTGCAATCTCGCTGAAATTTTTAATAAAGATATTGATGGGCTTTTACTTCTTATAAATTTCCCAAAATACTAACAATATCGGTATTATTTTAATATATATTAAAGAATTTTTCCTATTCATAAATCTTTTACCACACACATTCTCTATTCATAACAGCTACATATTACTAGGCTGGTTAATATGTAATTTGACATCATTTACTCCTCTCTCTCTCTCTCTCTCTCTCTCTCTATCTATCTATCTATCTATCTATCTATCTATCTTTGTAGGGATAAAGGGGTAGTTTCATGGAATTTTAAAACATTTTAAAATGGTATAATTGCTGTCAGCACCTTGCTGATAGTTGTGGAGTCTAAAACAGGTTTGAACCCTTGACTTTTTGAATAGATAATACCCATCTTAACTACTTAAACACATAATTAGTTATCACTTCTAATGGTTACAGATTCATATATTGTGCTATTTGAGGGAACATGAGAAGACAAACTTTATTAAATGAACTTTATTCCATTCTTTTTGATTTTTATAAAAAGTTTCACTTTTTAAATTATCAGAAAATAATAATTTCCATACATTTTATATATAATGATTTTTTTTAGAAATTGTTGAATCATGATTATTTATACTGCAATAAAAGAGAAGTGTAAAAATATAGGTCCTGTGATTAGAAAGTAGTATTTAAAGTAACATCATATATGATTTATAAATTATATCCAATTTTTTTTAATTTTAGTTTTTTAAATAACTTTTAATTTTAACCCTGTTTGATCAATTAGCCAGGTGGTTGCAGTGGTGAACCAAAGAAGCTATTCCCCACACATCACCTTGTAGGCTTGTACCCACCCCATCCCACCCAAGTCGGAGCCCAAGCCCCTGGGTAAACTGAGCCATTGCTTAATAAACCAAGGCTTAATACAATTGAGGGTTGATGTGAGGGTCTATGCCCTTTAGAATTGAACCCTTACCTTGTAATTAATGACAGATCTTTTTATTCGAAACACTTCTATGGCTCCATGATGATAAAATGGAAAATTAATTGCAATTACTGTGTTAGTTCTGATTTACTTTAAAATATATCCATTTAGGAAAACCTATTTATGCACCTCTTTCAATTCTTAAATTGACATGATTCTAATACAGGAAGTCCTTGAAAAATTAATATTTAATTATTATCTTTGCTAAGGTTAGGGGCTTCTAGGTAATTTCATAATGACCAAGTGTGAACTATGTAAAATGTGCTAAGTTTAAGCAATAATAGTGAGTGAATACTGATTTAGCTCAAAAACATTGGACCCTAGCATCATCTAATTTAGGAAATGAGAGGGATGCATGAATAGATTTTCTTTGATGGGGATCCATGTTAAAATAAATTAACTAATATGTGGCATCGAAGCAATATTTTTACTTACTATCATGGAGTTGTCAAAAAAAAAAAAATCATGAGAAGGGATATGTAGGCAGTTAATCTATCTCAGTTGCTCCTCTCAAAAAGCCATCTTGTAAGCCCAATTACTATCATGGAGCTATATAAGAATTTTCAATGAGAAAAGACCTTTCCATATTATTGTCCCAATTATCATATTTATTGAACCTGGACTAGAAAACAACCTGGCCAAAAGGTAGGGTCACCCAATCACTCTTGCAACCTCTGGATCAATGGTCGGAACCAAACTATTTTTGAAATTTAAAATAAAACATCCAGAAAATAGTTAATACAAATAACATATGCATGAGTGTTGGTGCACTTTTAATTTTTAATATTACTCTTTAGATCATATTGGTATGCATTCTACATAGCTATTTAGTCCAGCAAAAATAAAGAATAACCCTAAATCATCTATTTTTCAAAAATTAGATATACAGAATTCATTGATATTTTTGGTTATCTAAATGGCAAAGTTAGAAAAATATCAAATGAATAAAACAAAGTATGTTTTTCTTTCACATTGTATAAAAGGAATAACTGCATTTTTTTTTTTTTTTAAATGGAGAGAATTGATTATTGACATAGAATAAGTTGCTTAAAATAACTACTATATATTTATTTAATTTGATAATTCCATATAGTTTATGTTTTTGTGGTTCAGTGTTCTTGAGCTATACTTATAGCCAAGGGTTCGAATTTGTTTTAGAACAAGTTTTAGTAGGAGGTGGGTGGGGAGTAAATATATGAGACCACACCTTCATGATGGGACGTGTTTCCTTCTGATAGGCAAGCAAAAGAGGGATGGGATGAACAAAGAGTGGAGAGAATAAATATGGTAAGAGCTATTTTTCCATTAAAATCGTGTGAGTCGACACCTTAACTACTTTTTCTGCTAAAGTTTCCACTCTAAATAAATTGTGTTTGTTTCCCTAATTACAAAAATGCCATCACAAGTGAGTGGGGTAAAGGAAAATTAACAATTGGGTAAAGGTAAAATACTTTAGTCACAAGAGTATGACCTTATACTAAAATGTTCTTAGCTGTTGATGGTTTTGTTCAGATTGGGAAGCTTCCAACAGAGTGGAGTAGATGCCTCATCCCACTTGTGAATTCATCTAAGGTTAAGGTTCAAGGGCGATTTGTAATTCCACAAGTAGAGATTCATTTGATGCAAGAGATTATATTATATGTCAGGTAATCTATTAACACACTGGAACATACTGTTTACAAGTTGTTGCAGATGGCATGAGCTTGCTTCATGCATACGCTTGCACACACTTGCTTCATAGGTTGTTTTTGTTTGGGCTAATTTCTTGCATGTGTTTTCTTCCACTTCTTTCCTACAGCTTTTACATCCACAGTTCGATTTTTACGGAGGGAGACAAATCCTCTTGGAGGCTAGTAGCTCCTTCACACTTGGATTCTACCGTCCATCCTCTTCCTGCTATGTTCAAACTATTGAAGATAAAGCCATTTAAAAAGGTAGTTATTTTTTAGTTGGTTGTTTTCCTTTAAGATTTAATAAACTTTTTGGTCTTTACAACACTGAATTGAACAATAATTGATGTGTTTTCTTTACATGATCAGGCTGAGTTTACTCCAGAGGAGCTTGATACCAGAAAGCGATCACTGAACCTAAAAGTAAGCTTTAATTATTGTCAACTGCTCACACCAGCTTTGTTTCATGTATCTGATTATGTGTGTATCATTGTCAGTTGTAACTATTTAAACAAAAGATGCCAACAGAACCTATTCAGTTTAAATGTGAATTTATTTAGTTACTGCATCACTGGCCTAAATAACTATGTGAGTATGTACAAGGCATTGCCCATGCTTGCTTGAAGCTCTGATGTGCTTGCCTTCACCTCTGAAAATAATTCTCTGCATTTTTATATCTGTATGACTGTCTCACAGTGTGCATATTATGATCTAAAGCTAATATTCTTATATTAAAATGAACCAGGATGGTGATGATGATGATGGCTCCACCCAAATGGTGGGTCTTGCAAAACGAAGGAGAGGAGGCCAAACTTACCCCGAACAGAGCAAAGATGAACAAGCAATCTCAGAGTCAGCTTTGAATAAGCTTGTTGGTGCTGCAGATGTGTACAACTTAGAGGTAACATTATTCTTCAAACTGCTAGCAGCCTTATTTTCTGTACTTAGCAGTACATGAAAAAGTGTTGATGCAATATATTCATAACCTTTGTCTGTTGTTTCTAACAAACTTTATCGAAAATGACTGTTAGTGTTAATTTGTGATGGATTTTGACAGGAAGCAGAACCCCCTAGCACACTTGTTACTGAACTACGGCCTTACCAGAAACAAGCCCTATACTGGATGTCAGAATTGGAGAAGGGAATTGATGTTGAGCAGGCAGCAAAAACTCTCCATCCATGCTGGGAGGCTTACAAAATTGCTGACAAGTATGCACACAAATATTAGTTTCCTTAGGAACTGCTATCATATAGATAATATGATGTTTGAATGAAAATGTTTGTTCATTCTAATTTTGAGTATTTGTTCTTTTTCAGGAGAGCAACTGCAGTCTATATTAATGTTTTCTCTGGTGAAGCTACAACTCAATTTCCAAGCACTGCAAAGATGGCAAGAGGCGGAGTAAGTCTATTATTTTTAAAGTATTCTCTTTCTGTTTCCTTACACAACATTCCAAAAGCCTTGCACTGTATTACATTATTTGCTTAGATGTCTGAAACAGATTAGTAGCCTTGTCTATAATACAAGTTGTGCCATGCTAGCTGTAGCAAGCTCATTAAAAACTTAGCAACAGCGACAACATGCTGTAGATATGGGTTAATTTTGTTGTTTAAGTACCATCTTGTCTCCAGCGAGTAGCTTCTCTTTGTATTTGGTTCTCTTTTAATACCTAGGTTTTTACGTGGATTGCCAATTGCTGAGATGATTATTTAATTGAGGTTAGAATGTGCACTAAACTTTGGGGAACTTTCTTCCACTGTAGATATTAGCAGATGCAATGGGTCTTGGGAAGACTGTCATGACAATTGCTCTGATACTTGCAAAACCAAATGGAGAAAGCTCAGATGACCAAGACATGGCGATGGAGTGCAATAAAGTTTCTGAGGAAGAAATAAAGAGAGTTGCAAAAACCAAAACACTCCCTAATGTAAAAGGAGGTACCCTTATTGTCTGTCCAATGGCACTATTGGGTCAATGGAAGGTGAGCTTTCTCATTATCAATGCTTGCAATAGTTTTTTTGTTCTTTTTAATGATTTGACTGTTGTCATATGAAAAAGTGCATGTGGCATTAATTGTAGCAACTAGCATAACTTGTCCCATTTATTTCAAATGGAACAACCATACCATGTGACATATATCACTATCATTCTCAAGTGGTTTTCTTTGACATTCAGGAAAATTGTGAAGTTGGACTGATATTTGACTTTCTCCGATCATTCTTGCTTTGAAATATTCACAACCTTTTAATTAAAAAAATCTCAGGATGAACTGGAAGCCCATTCAAAGTCTGGGGCACTTTCTGTCTTTGTACACTATGGGGGTGACAAAACCAATGATCCCAAAGTGATTTTGGAACATCATGTGGTCTTAACAACATATGGAGTCTTAGCAGCAGCTTGTAAATCTGTAAGAACATTGACTGTTCTTTTTTCTTGCTTTTCTTCTTATACTTTCTCTCATTGTTCTAAGGTTGTAAATTATAATTGAAAAATGTTGTTTCTTTTATCCAGGACTCAGAAAAAGAAAGCATTTTTCACAAAACAGACTGGTACAGAGTGGTACTGGATGAAGCACACATAATCAAATCTTCAAAAACCAGAGTTGCTCAATCAGCCTTTGCATTAACCTCACACTGTAGGTGGTGCCTAACAGGTACCCCTCTTCAGGTCAGTTTCTTCATTTTTTGCTAGATCACTTTACCAAATCATGCTGTCTGATCTACACTTTACATGTTGTAAATAGAAACAGGGTGGACCTCCACCTTTTTCCCCAAGAACAAAAAGGATGACCGACCCTTAAGAATTATTTTTATGTAATTGATTCAAGCAGTGCTATATAAGTTTTCAGTTAGATCTCCAAATGGACCATTTCAGAAATGTGAAACAACTTGTGTGTTTTATTGACAAGAGTTTTTATGGTTTGCCATTGCAGAATAATTTGGAAGACCTCTATAGTCTCCTTTGCTTCTTACATGTTGAGCCATGGTGCAACTGGGCTTGGTATGTAGAAAAGATGTAATACTTTAGATTTCCCACACTAGGTGATTAAAACTCGATATTTCTCGATGATTTGAAATGTGCTTGTTCACTCAATATCTACCTTTATGTTTTACCTAAGCAATAATATATTTAGTTGGTACTTTTGATACATTTCACAAACCATATGAAACTATTAAGTGTAAGGTTCATAGTCTGATCTATGATGTAGCAATGCTGCATAAAATTATGTTCTGTTTTTCTGATATTCTTGGTTATCTGCAAAAGTTCTCTCCTATTGATGTGTAATTCTTTTGCTTTCTTTCAGGTGGCATAAATTGATTCAAAGACCTTATGAGAATGGTGATGAAAGAGGTTTGAGATTAGTTAAATCCATTTTGAGGCCATTAATGCTAAGGAGAACAAAGGATACAAAAGATAAAGATGGAAGGTTAGTCTTAACATTTTGTGTTTGTTTTTTGAGATAAAAAATAATTGCTTATGAATAGATGGTCTGAGTGCAGCTGCACAGAATTACTCTCCATTATCACTCACGGCATCTTGAGATGTCACCCTATTTGCATCAGTTCTGATTAGTTTGAGAATGTTGATTTCAGGCCCATTCTTGTTCTCCCTCCTGCCAATATCCAAATTGTGGAATGTGAACAATCTGAAGCTGAGCATGATTTCTATGATGCCTTATTCAAGAAATCAAAGGTAGATTTGCACTACACTTAAGTTAATTGTCATACTGGAAAGTCAATGCTCGGAGTCTACATCTGGTATCTACTAGTTATTTAAGTAGAAATATTGTGGTTGTTAGAACTCATGTCTTTTTATTGTAGTTTTTCGCTAAACGGAGGCTTTATTATAGTTAAACCTGGGGCCTACTTTTCTATAAAAAAATGGATTTCCATCTCTGTTTTAACACCATCATCTCCTGCATCTTGCTCAACATGTATTCAATATTTTATGAGATGGTTCCATGATACGTCCCCAGTTTTTCTATAGTAAATATATATTTTTTTCCCTGATCACAAAGGTTTTCACTCTTGCTCCCCTGAATGTTATCTATGTCCGACAGGTCAGATTTGACCAGTTTGTTGCACAAGGCAAAGTTCTTCACAACTATGCTTCCATTCTGGAGCTACTCCTTCGCTTGAGACAGTGCTGCAATCATCCCTTTCTTGTTATGAGGTTGAACTGTTGCAGTTTCTATTATATCCCAAAAGCAATAAGTAAAGGGTTCCCAACTGCATTGCATAAATCCATCTGATTTACTTTGTGCTCACTTGCTTTTGCAGCCGAGGGGATACTCAGCAGTATGCAGACCTAAACAAGCTTGCCCGTCGCTTTCTTGAAGGAACACAGTCCACCCCTTCTGCAGTACCCACTCGTGCCTTCGTAGAAGAAGTTGTCGAGGGCATCCGTCGGGGTGATGTGACTGAGTGCCCAATCTGCCTCGAATCGGCATCAGATGACCCGGTGCTCACTCCATGCGCCCACCGGATGTGCAGGGAGTGCCTCCTGTCAAGTTGGAGGACTCCGTCAGGCGGGCCTTGCCCAATATGCCGGAACCCCCTGACTAGGGCTGATCTTATTACGTGCCCAACTGACAGCCGTTTCCAGGTTGATGTGGAAAGGAACTGGAAGGAGTCATCGAAGATCATGAAGCTCCTCCACTGCCTTGAGAGCATCAGGAGGGCAGGTGAGAAGAGCATCATTTTTAGCCAGTGGACTGGGTTCTTGGATCTATTGGAGATTCCTTTGAGGAGGAGAAGAATTGAATTCTTAAGGTTTGATGGAAAGCTGGCACAGAAGAGCAGAGAGAGGGTCTTGAAGGAGTTCGGTGAGAGCAGAGACAAGCTGGTGAGACCTAGCCGTTGCTTTGCCCCTTTTTTAAACAGTAGTTGGTAGTGACGAGTTTGTTTTCACAGTTAGCCATTCCCTTCCATTCTCATTTGTCTATAAAATCCCTATAAGAAGATTCTTTTTGGTTAAAATCAGGTATTATTGATGTCACTGAAGGCTGGGGGAGTAGGATTGAATCTAACTGCAGCTTCTAATGTCTTTCTGATGGTAATACTCCAACATCTCTACCCTTGCAACCATTATTATAATCTATATCTTAATCTCTTTAAAAACCTCATTATATATTTATTTGTTAACTTTTTCCTTCCTAATATAGGATCCATGGTGGAATCCTGCAGTTGAGGAGCAAGCAATCATGAGGATCCATCGGATTGGACAGAAACTGCAGGTTCAAGTGAGGAGGTTCATTGTTAAGGTATGAACTATGAACAATGTGTTCAAATTAGTATTTGGATTCATTAATAATTCATTGTGTTCATATGAGAATGATGCATGGCATAACGTGATGATTATTGTCTCAGGATACTGTTGAGGAGCGGATGCAGCAGGTGCAGGCAAGAAAGCAAAGGATGATTGCTGGAGCTCTCACTGATGAGGAAGTCAGGAGTGCCCGAATCGAGGAGCTCAAGATGCTTTTTAGATAAAAATTTTCAGTTATATAGAAAACAAATATGTATAGTTCTTTTTGGCGTGCCTATGAGTATTGGCCAATATAATCAAAAATTAAGTGGTGGTTAGTTGGTTTTCTGATAAAATATAGGATGGATGGTTTTTGTTGATGTTTCCCATCCAATTTTTGTTGTGGTGCCTACAAGGCACTCCTTTTGTAAGTCCCCTTCAATATGCTTAAGCTTGCAAAGCCCTTCTCCTGCACTCTCTTGTGCTGGTCTGGATTTTATCTGGTCTTCAAAGTAGAACATCCCTTATCTAAATGGGGCAGTGAAGGATGGCTTACATAAGACTTAAAAGAGTATTCCTGCGGATGGACAGAAATAAGACATTCCGAATGAATTGTCAAATCATTAGAATGACCAACTTAATCTTGGAGTGTTCTGCCGGATTCTGCTCCAGGCTCATACAACATTCCTCTCACAGCACTGAGTTGGGAGTCAGTCATTTGCTTAGGCATCTTTGGTTTATGCTAAGTATTAACTTCAGACTGAGAGATTCTCTCCCAGTCGGTCATTTCAGCAACTTTCACACGAGTGAACTTAATAATATGACGTCTATCCAAGCATTTCAAAGTGATGATTTCTGCCAGGGTGGGTGAGACGAGCTCTTACCTATTTCTAGTACATTTTATAATCAAACTGGTTCATGTCAGCTTATTTATTTTACGTTGCACTTCTCATGACCAACCCAAATTAAGGATTCTGTTCAAAAAGGTTTTGAGCTAATTTCCACTGTTTATGTCTCGATATTACTTGTGAGATGCATGTTTCCAAATGTAAATTATATTTTTTTAAATTATAATATCATAATAAAGCTTCTGTTAGTAAACAAAATAATAATTAAATGCATACATTATGTTTTTTTATTTATTTTTCTAATTAGAGCTGAACTAAGTTGAGCTTGAGCGAATCAAGCCCAACCCTGGCTTGTTCATTTAATACATGAGAAGGATGCGGGTGGCTGCCGTTACTTAGATTCTTAAGATGCACAAAGAAGGGGCCGAGCTTGAGGTGCTCCGTTGTCAAGACGGTGAGGTCCCCTCTCCGTAGATTTAGATTAAGAGACGAGGAGAAGGCGCTGGTAGGTACAGCGTACGAAGAAAAACTGTAGACAAAAGTAGCTGTGGTGTAGCGTTGCGTTTCCTCATTTTTTTCCTGCGGTGTAGCGTTGCGTTTCCTCATTTTTTTCCTCCGTGGGGGGGTGTAGCGTTGCGTTTCCTCATTTTTTTCCTCCGTGGTGGGGGGGTGTAGCGTTGCGTTTCCTCATTTTTTTCCTCCGTGGTCCCCCCACGGAGGCGCGCCTGGTGTTTGGTTACTCCTCGTTTCCTGACACCACCACTTCGGCGAGTCGTCGTGGTCTTTTCTGATCTTTGATCTGAGTAGACGAGAAACAAGAATCCCTTCCCTGCCACGCTTTGCTTCCCAGGCCACGGAGATTTTCTCACGGAAAAAAGAAAAAGGGGAAAGATATACCCCTCTCGTCTTGGCGGTCTGCCTCTTTTCTCGTATCTAGGGCACCCCTTTCCTCTCGACCGCCGCCTCTCATTCAGGTCCGTCCTCTCTCTCTCTCTCTCTCTTCCCCATCCATACCCACGTGCGCACCCTCACGCCTTGCTTACGCTGGAGACCGCGCAACTTGTTCGTCAAAATTCCCCATCCAAACACCTTCCGCTGGAACGCCAAACTCTACACCTGTCGGGCTTCCAGCGCCCCCCGATGGTCCGAAGCCCTTTACCTCTTCCACCACATGTAGCACTCCTTCCCCCACCATCTCACCGGGGCCTTCACTTCACGCACTGCCCTCAAAGCCTGTGCCGCCCTCTCCGTGTTTGGTACTGGGAAAGCCGTCCATGGCCTTGATGTCAAAACCTACTGTGCCAACTCCGATATGTTTGTGGGTGCGCGGCACTCAGCTGGATGTATCCAAGATTTCCTTGTTGTTGATTCGATTAAATAGGTAGTATTGTAGTTGCAATTTCTATTTGCAACCTTCCAAACAGAAAAAAAAAAAAAAAAAGGTTGGGCGGGGGGGGGGGGGTGAAGAAGAAGTGCAGCAATTGCATTTATCCAAACAAGCAAATTTTAACTGCATGCAACTAGTTGTTGTAATTCCGCTTGTATGCATCTTCTGTTATAGCGTCTCCAATTGCGAGGAACCAAAGTGCCTGTAAATTTAAAAGAAACAAAGAAGAAAAAGAAGGATCCGCTACGTCTATAAGTTTCTCCTGCCATTTATCCTGCTTTTTCTGTGATCCAGTCGTTCACTTCTGTTCAATTCATCCCGTTGACTGTTAGTATTTTGCAGGTGGTGCAAGACATGGAGCAGTGGATGCATCAAATTGAACAATGGGTTCGTCAGCAGCCAGTAGAGCAGCTCTATGCTGCTTTTGCTGTTCTCGTTGTGACTATTGCTTTCTTTGCCATCCGTAAGTTCAACCAACACTAAGCTCACTGTTTTGATCATCTTTATTTTTCCCCCAGATCTGGTAACTGGTTGGAAAACTGGGTATATGGGAAGACAATCTTTGGCTGATCTTTTTTATCATCTACTAACAAGATGAGTTAAAGCTGGCTTAGGATCATTTGCAACACTACCTCTTGAATTAAGCTTGAATATCTGTAATCGTTTTGCAAATTTATTTACCCTGAAACGATCTTAGTATGTCAAAACAGGACTCTTGTACTAAGGTGTTACTAGAATGAAACCACTAGGTCTGGCAGTTGCATATGCTTACCTTGCGAAATTTCACTGAAAGAATGATGAATATTTGAGCAAGGAATGTTAACCAAGCGACAAGTAGTAAATTCAGGTGGAGTCACAGGAGTTGATGATGCCGAAGTTTTTCTTTGGAAATTATTGTCAGAGTCCATAGCAGATGAGATCATGCTTCAAACATTTTGTAACTTGTTGCTTAGTTAGATAAAATTATAACAAATTCAGGAATAAATGTTCCCTGTACAAGTCACACGTCATCCTTCACATATGAGAGATGGAGGATCAAAAAGACCAAATAGACTTCCTCAAGGTTGAGGAGGTATAAAAAGAGGAACCCAGTTTAAAAAGGCTGAGAGTGATTCTTAGGCCTCTTCAGATAGAATAGTAGTAGTACTGAAGATGGCTAACCATAAGATCCATTGGTGTTAGATAACTACATAGGCTACTTTATTTTCTTTGATAAATTACAAAAGTTAATTCTTTGATTGAACTAATCTTGTGACAATACTTTAACATGAAGAAAACCTGAGGGCTGAAGAACAATCATGGGAAGCTAGGACTGCCCAGCAGACAAAATGACGCATTAAGGCTTATCAAAAGCCAATGCTTGAGACTTTAAAATTTTAACCTATTTCTAGCCAAACCAAGCAATGATACCCCCCCCCCCCCCCAAAAAAAAAAAAAAAAAATCAATGTAAACAAAGTGAGGTAGGTGGTTAAAATTATGATATAATCTATATTTCTAGTTTCAAGAAATGTTTGAGCTTAGGACTGTAGTGGTGCATCTCAATTATAACCTTTCTTAACATGCTCTTTATGCAAAAAAAGATGTGTGGTAGAAAAAGACTTTCAAATCAACATTGAGATTTACAACAGCTTGGTTTCATTAATGAGTCATTCATATCCTTTAAAAGATCTAGTTATCTGAGAACCACTTTTTTAACATTCCAGGCCTTCTTTATTTGGAGGTTAAAGTTTCTCCATGCTCATCTTAATGAGCTTTCAGTTACCTACCTTTTAGGTTTCTTTAAATACTATAAGCTGTTTCACATTACTGAGATGTTTCAATTTTCAACTTTGGATGTATTAAAATTATCTTTTCTACAGTTTGTGCTTGGGTGGCGTATGTTCAAGCCTGACTAAATGCTGCCTAAATTTCAAATACAACAACTTTATAATCCATAACTCACATGTTTATTAGTCATCGGTTTTTGATGGTGTTTTCTAACTTAAAGGCTAAATATTTGCAAGTGAACTTTGACACATAGGTTTTGGGTGATATATGGTCATGATAGAATGCAGGGTCAATGTCAATAATAACAGAGTGATTTTGAATTGATGAAGAAAATTGAAAAAAAAACTGGATTGCAAGTCATGCTTCTTAGGATCTGCTGCAAATGGTTCTTAACTCTTGAGAAAGAAGAAACCTAAGTTTTCTAAAATCTGAAGTATGTGAAGGGTGAAAGAGCCTTGTTAGAGTATCGGAATATGGTGGATCTTCCCTATAATTCATTGTAGAAATAATTGGTTTACTGAATATTGAATTTTTCCTAACCTTACTTCTTTTTTTTTTTTTAATGCTTTAATGTCACAGTCCGACTATTGAAGCCTGCCAAGTCTAATACCATAGTGCTTGCTGGATTAAGTGGCAGTGGAAAAACAGTTCTCTTTTACCAGGTAATGCTCTCTCTCTCTCTCTCTCTCTCTCTCTCTCTCTCTCTCTCTTAGTGGAGGTAGGTGGAGGAGTCATGCTTAATTTTTTAATGCTTTTGATTTTATAGTGAAGCTGGAATTGCATAAAAGGTATATATGTTCCATCTATTGTCGTACTTTGACGAATGAAAATAAAGAACACATTACAGATTACATAAGCCATTGATAAGATGTTGATATCTCCTGCTCTTCTGCAATTGAAAGTGATTCTTAGTACTGAATTCTATAATTTCATTCATTATGCTGAGCGAAACTACACATCAAGAAGGTTACTGATGAGAAATTTTGAATTACCACAAAGCATGGAATAACAGAATTACAAATTCAGTTGCTCAATGTGGGCCTTTATCTTGGTACTCTATATAACTCCATAAACAATCACTAGAAGAAGGAAAGACCTGGTAATATGCTTGTCTAATGCTTTCTCGGTTCATGCCAACTCTTAGGATTGATTGAGGATGGATTTCTCATAAAGTTCAGGTGTAAGTAAACATTATTCCAGATCTTGAATTTACATAAAGGCAACGTTCAAACTAGCGTGGTGCACAGATGTACTAAAATTGAGGATTGTGCCAATAAAGGGTGTAAATGGACGTGCATGGATATGGCTGATATGCCCTTAGGATGGCCTTTTTTGGGTTACTTTTTGGATTACATAATCTTTGGGTATAGATTTTGAGGTTCAGGGACCCAAAAATCTTCGATTTTGATTCTTGATTCATCCTTTAATGTATGAATCCCATGATCAAGCAACATTTAATTTTAACTTGACAAAAATCCCTCTGATCTCTTTCAATTAAACATAAACTTTCACTCAGATTTTTGAAGAAATAAGGAAAAAAGGGAGGAGGGAGAAGATTAGCTTGCTAAGGTGATCTTCTAGTCCCCCCAAAAAAATCAAAGACCAAGCTTGGTTCTTGCAGGTCAATCTCCCTAGGCAGTTTTACCTTTGCCCTCACTTTGTTCCCACTGTCATATTGTGGAGAATGATTGCAGAATAGGCTGTTTTAGTCATTGTGAAATCACCGAGGTTGGTTTGAGTGGTCTGGGTGTAGTTAAGACGTATTTGCCTAAACTGATAACCCTTTGTATCACCAAGCAGTTAGTACAGTGCATATTGATGGGTACATGTTGTATCCATCAGTGTTACTCCTTTAAAATTAGTCAAATAAAAAGAATTTTACTTGAAGTTAGTTAAGTCACTGAATTCAAACAAAAGTTACATTCGGAAAGAGTTTGCAGATAATTTTGCATGAACCATAGAAGCAAGTAAAAACTCTAATTACTAATCGATACATGCCCAAAAGAGGCTAATGGAGGTTTTATAAACTGGAGTTAAGAAAATATGAAAATAAGATGGAACCGAGAAGGTTACGACAAAAATATGGGGAAGGCTCATAACTAAATAGCATGGGTACGAGTACTAGAAACTTTGGTAAACATAGAAAACAAGGAGTTGAATAGAAGGAAATGGATGAACAAGGAGAAGAAAGAGAAAGGGCAATTTTAAGAATGTTGGAGTCTGGCCTATGTTTCTAGCTGATAGAAACTGAAACATTATGACCAATATTGGTAGTTTTGCTAGTTTTTGGATAAAGCTAGATGAAACTCACATATTCTATTGGCCATATTAATGTAAAGAATTCACTAGAAATGATAAAAGAAATGTAACAATTTTAGCTTGGTTACTAATTTTGTGAGAATTTATCCATTTTGCTTGTCTGATACTTGAGAAATCACTAATCATATTTTTCTTAACATGGAAGCAAACATGTTGATATGCATATTCAAGGATCTTTAATAAACAATAATATGTAGCTCATAATAAAGGTCTATAAATTATAAAAGAATTGAACTTAAAGGTCATCGATTTAAAATCTTGGCCACCAACACCACCTTTAGGTCGTCGATTTAAATTCTTATCCATGAATTAGGTGGTTTCTGTGCCCATATGTTTTGTATTAATGTCTGCAGAGGAGTTGGGGGTAAACTCAGACAGGTGAATTCTTAGAACATATGACTAATATGGATTGGCATTAAGTGGAGGGCAAGATACCATCTACTCGTATTTGATAGCCTTTTGGACCCTTCCCCACTATAATAATAACAATGGTATTCTAAATAATCACCAAGACTCTGGTAATAAATTCTCCCTATATTATTCTCATGAATGCAAGTTTATTTTTCTCTTTTGTGTTGCTTCTGATTTATAATTTTGGAGCAATTAAACTTGACAACACCATGAACATTAATATGACTAATGTTATTAACTCTAGTAGTAATGGTAATGGTCCATGCTCTGGTCGGGCCACCCCTTCCCCAGTCTTAACAGAGCATTTTGGTTGGGCTTCACATTGGGCTTAAGCTCAGAAACTCTTACAAGGGTGAGACCCATGCTTGCAGTTGAGCTCGGGTTATGGCTAGATGGGCTAACAATGCAACAGGCAGACATGCTTGGACAGGTGGGTCACCATGTGGTACTAGCTTGGAAGCCTTCTCAATGGAGGTGGTGAAGTTGCCAGGATGCCCACTTGGAGCTTCTCGAGGTGGCGACTATGACAGAGGGACATTTTGGTGATAGGTGGAAGAGAAGAGCACTGGTGTTGTTGGAGAGGAAATTGAGGGTGAGGACTACTGCCATGAATAAGGTCTATAGGAGGAAAGAGAGGAGTCGAGTGCCACTGTTGGGTTTTGAGGATGATGGAGAAAAGGGGGTGCATCATATGAAGTAGTAGTAGTAACTGAACAGGTGCACCGTGGCAGTGGGTTGGGGATGCTCTAGAACTGGATTGGCTGATGGCAGCTCTTGTTATCATCATTAAAATCAAGAGGAGAAAGAGCTTGAAGAGGCCTGAGGTGCTTTTGTAGTTGGAGAAGTGGGAAAGGGAGTTAGGTTTTGTGTTAGATACTTAACTAATGCTAAATTAATATGGCCATCCAGAAGTTGTTGTTATAATTTTAGGATTCATTGTAAAAGTAATTATCTAAATCTTGGTAACTTTGTCTTTGGCTTGGGTGAAGGTTGCTTGAACCAGGCTCAAAACTCATTTGCGCCCTGAGATTTAAGCCTGGAGCTGATCAAACATGTAAAATTTAAGCCCAAAGCCTGACCCAAAGCTAGCTTTGCCTAACGAGCATTGGGCCATCCATGTCCATTTCCAGCGCTAAACTCGTGTCATTCCCATTATAAGCAGGACCACTATCATGTGTACCATTTGCATGATCCTTGTTGTCATCGTTGGGGCTGTCAACTTATTTTAGAATGCTGGCTTTCTAACCATTTGCTTTTGATAACTGGTAGCTTGGCTATCGCTCCCCACCGGCTTCTCGGAAATCAACTTTGATTACGCCAAAAAAAAAAATTAATGAAGTTTTTCTTCCCCATAGGAAAGGAACTCAATGTTATTTGTTAATAAGAAAACGGAACCTAGAAAATATGAGTTTTCTATTTTTAGTCCATATTGGATCATTGAATTTGAGTTTTTGTTTTTGAATTAATAAAAAATGCTTGAGAAAAGAGTTCAGGGCAAATTTTGAAGTAAAATCAAGATTGATTATGCCCCATTGTCTAATGTAATTGGCATAAAACCAATGTCATGCCCTAATTCTGTTGCATCCTTCCTAGCTGTGCTAGTAAAGCTTGAGAATGTTGCATACCATGTAGTCTGAATAAAATATACTTCAGCACTTCAATTGCGGATATATAACTGGGGCACTTCAATTGCACATGTATAACTGGATTGTATACTAATCATGTCACTTTGTTCAGGGAATGAAATATGATAACATGTTTGTGTATCCTAATTTTAATTTTATCATCTTCACCTCTTTGGTTTGGTTTGTCTTAACAAAATGGATAATCAGATCTATCATTTTATCCTTCAATCTACATTCTGACTACCTTGTTGTCTGTATGGTAGCTCCGTGATGGCTCTCCGCATCAAGGTACTGTTACATCAATGGAACCAAATGAGGGTACTTTTATGCTGCATTCTGAAATGGAAAAGGTAGCAATCTAACCAATTCTATATTCATAATAAAGCCATAATATAAATATAGTGCAGCTTTATATTTGTTTAACCAGAAAATGAAGGGAGCCTGATATACTTGTTATATATAATGCTGATTACACTCCCATCTCCTGTGTGTAGAAGGGCAAACTGAAACCCATCCATTTGGTTGATGTTCCTGGGCATTCACGGCTTAGACCCAAACTTGATGAATTCTTGCCTCATGCAGCTGGCCTCATTTTCGTTGTGGATGCTTTAGATTTCTTACCGAACTGTCGAGCAGCTGCTGAGTAATTCACTAACCTTTCTGCTGATACAGGGTTATTTATTCCATCTTATTTAAGCAGATAGCTATAGGCATCTTAAACTGATGCTGGTTGTAATAATTGTAATTCCTGCTAAAGAAGTGCTATACTCCGAGCGGGTGACATAAGGGTTCTTCAATGGCCTGTTTTAATCTTTATGTGCTCATGGCCATTGGGCTAGTTTAAGAACTACTTATCATTGGATTCTTCATTCTATAACTAAGTAATTACTTTCTCATGTATTGTTATTTTTTGCAAGGTATCTGTATGATATTCTGACTAAAGCAAGCATAGTGAAGAGGAAAGTTGCCATTTTGATTTTATGCAACAAGACAGATAAAGTGACAGCACACTCCAAGGAATTCATCAGGAAACAATTAGAGAAGGAAATGTAAGATCCTAAATTTTCCTCATTCATTAGAAGCTATCATTCACCATAATTTTATGAAGTGCATTATGTTTGAGAAAAGTCCATGTAGTTAATACTGCAAGCATTTTATGATGCATCAGTGATTTTTTTAGAGGTATCTTTCTAACTTTGTGGTGTTTTCTTAGACTAAAGAGAAAAAATTGGTGTTTTTTTATAATTATTTCTGGTAGTAGGTTTTATTTTGGCCACCCGCCTCAACATTGGAATTTAATGAAAAATTGCAGCACAAGCTAAAGAAAAGATCAGACGCATGAAATTTAAACAGCACCTGGAGTAAAGGTATAATGGAGCTGAATGTGGGAGCCTGGTTTGGTCAAGCTCGAATTAAAATTTTTTATGAAGATATTAATGAGTGTCTTAGTTAGTATGCACTTGTATTACTGAGCAATGCTAACCACAAAAACATGCATTGTCCCAACTTTTGGTCAATGCTATTAGTTCTTTGTACTTCTTGTTTGCAAAACACTGCATTATTCTATTAATGTGTGCTTTTCACAAACCTTTCCTTATTGTATCCATAGTAACTCTGCTGCCAATTATTTTAATTCATATAACATTGTCCATAGTAACTCTGCTGCCAATTATTTTAATTCATATAACATTGTAAACCGAACACCTGAAAATTTTAAACTTCTCAATAGTTTATATGGTAAAAATTCCCAAAATACATGAAGCAAATTACTATGATTTGATTGGATATGGATCAGATACCAGCATATCCATATCCATATTTGTTTTGTTTGATGAATACAAATACGGATATGGATATTTTTCGGATGCAAAAATTTATATCTATATTTATTTTAAATGGATATAGATACAATTCGGATAATGAAAGTATGGATATAATTACGGATATGAGTTTGATAATTAAATTTTATGACTACAGAATCAAAGATATTACTAAATAGATGATAAATCAAGTTAATAACATATTTATGTGGTTATATATTTTTTTTAAAAATTAATATATACTATATTAAATTATATAGGATTACATGTAGATTTGGATATTCAGATACAGATCGGATGGTTGTCTATTTATATCCATATCCATTTTTCTTTGGTGGATATGGATACGGATACGGATACGGATATTAGTTGAATCCTCAAATTTCTATTAATATTCGAATTAATTTGGATTCGAAAATGGATCTGGACGGATAATACCCATACCACTTTTAGCCGTATTTGACAATCAGTACAGGTAATATCTTTTGCTTGTTTCTGTAATGAAAACTTGGAAGGAGAAAAGAGAAAGATAAAGGATCCAACAGATTTATTCAAGGGCTTATGATGTCATCTTTTTAATCAGAATCAGGTTATTATGGTTTTGTTCATCCTCTTGCCTCCATAATGACTAGCTTATGATGTGTGACTGGACCTTCTCGTGATAATGTTTCTCAAACTTTGTGTGTTAATAACTACTCTCGCAGTTGGAGACTTTAAGATGTTTCTTACACATTTGACATACTCTTGAAAGTTAGTAAATAATTGTTCTACTTAATTTAAACTTCACCCTTGCTTTCATGTACCCAATCAATTCATCGTCTCTGGCAATATTATATTGTCACTTATCATACTTTCTTCCATGGGAATTCCTTGAATAAACTAGTCATTTTCCCAGAAGTTGCTTCTTCTCCCCCATAACATGCTGTGTGGAGAATTATTTAGTGGGAAATAAGTGTGCTAACCAGTCATGATAAACCATCACCGTCCATAAGTTTAAATGATTGTGCTACCCTTGGTTCATTAAGTGATGGCCCTCTCTGCAGATCAGGCAAGGTCACACCTTGATTGAGGGGCCTTGACTCATGAATCATTACTGGGTGTTGAAGATAGAAGTACTGCCTTACTAACTCATTTAATCTTCAGGCTTGCAATGCTATTTTCTAACAGAATGCAGTGCGATGCAAACATAAAAAGATGTGAGCTAATTTAACGAGCATGATAAACTGACATCAGTGATTGCTGAATGCTGGAGAGGATCACTACACAGCTGACAAAAAACATGATGCAGTCACCTACGATGAGGGGGTGCCCTTTTATCTTTTAGTGATGACATAATCTGTCTGATTTTCCTCTTACTATTAGCTGTGTAAATGTTTAGGCTTTTTTTTTTTGCCTAGTTTGCAATTCTCTCTGAATATAGTCTTGCCTCAACGTAGCTACCGCATCTTAGCAAAATGTGTTTCTCGAGTAGCTTTTTGTGTCAGAACAAATGGATGCTGGAATATTGCACTTCCATGATTCAATAGGGGCTTCATTTTTTTTGCAGAGACAAGCTTCGTACATCAAGAAATGCCCTGTCCACTGCTGATATTGCCAATGAATATACGCTTGGGGTGCCTGGAGAGGCATTTTCCTTCTCTCAATGCCGAAACAAGGTGACGATAGCAGACGCATCTGGTTTGACCGGTGAGGTCTCTCAGGTGGAGCAGTTCATCAGAGAGCATGTGAAGCCCTAGCAATTGGTTTTTTGGGCTTTTTCTTTTTCGAACCTGCGGAATTGATGGTTTAAAGAAAAAAGGTTTTGCTGGTTTCATGATTACTGTTGATTGCATGCTCTTGCCTTCTCATGCGTCTTTCTTTAAATGTTGAGACCGCTCTTGTCACATTTGATTTGCTATAACTAGCGACGATGACTTGTTATTCAGAAAACGAAGAACTAGGAAAGTGAGAACATGCTGTGTGATGTCATAATTCATAAACCATTCAAGCTGTTCGGTGAGTGCTGCTTCTTGTGATTTATGGAGATTAGGTTTTGCCTAGTATTATTTAACAGATACAGGTATCTTCATATTTGCTTCAGTATCTTGTACCACAGAATTGGGCAGTTGTGTTTTTTGGGTGCGTGCACGTCTGGTAAATGTGATCATTTATCTCAAAAGTATTTACAAGCGCAATATCTTGGCTACAGGGAGATAGAACCATATAATCTAACTTGGTAAAGGTCGATGTACTTGTCGGTTTGTCTCAAAGACCTCGGATTTAGTTGCCAATTGAAAAGAAAGAAGCGCGGACCAAACCATTCGCGGCAGTGTATATATATATATAATGCACACGTACATGCACGGACACCAAACAATTAGTAACGGATATCACGAAAAGGGCACCCTGGTGGTTTATCAGGGAAGCACTTCGCGCCATTTTGGCCGTCGGATTCTCTTGCACCCAGCTTTCTCTCTCTGCAGTATTGGCATATCCCTTAGGCAAGGGAAAGAACCCGGGTTTCACGATATTACTCGCCGACGCTGCTTTCCAGCCTCGTTTCAGATGGCAGGAATTGGAAGTCTCTATCAGCAGAGCTTTATCGGGCGGTCCTTCGCGTAATTTTTTATTTTTGGCCTCAAACAAGCCAATTTAATACCCATTATCTCCGGCAGTTTGAAGCGTCAAACTTTTACATTGAACCATCCGGAGAGTGTGATCTTCTTGGTACTGGTCTCAGATCAAATTTAATGAAAGATTGGGTCGGATCGGATCGAATGCATGATCAAATTTTTTTATCCAATGAATCATTCAGGTCAGATTGTGTTCATGTATAATCCATCCTTAATTCATGAAAGATGAATTTGATTTAGATTTCAATCGGTTTTGAATTGGATCATGGGTAAAATTAACTAATAAGCAACAACTATAGCTATTCAATCGATTCTTATGAGTGTAGTTGAAATTGATCTCACAAGTTGACCATCCAATGATATTCATGACATAAAATAATTTTTGGAGTGATCATTAACATGTAATAATTATATTTAAGAAAAAATACTAAGATGTATCTCATATACATATAAAAGGCAAATGGATGTGACTTTGCAAGGTTGGTTGGAGAATACAATCAGAAGTGAAATTTCTATTTCCTACTTATCCTCTAAATTTCTTAAGTTAGAAATGTTGTGTAGTTTTAATGTGAAGGATTTCTTATGGAGGTGGAAAGGAAAGAAAATAATATTTGTTGGAGACTTCATTAGCTTGAACTAATAAGTGCCACTCAATTATGCATATGGATGTAATAGCCCAATCCAACATGGCTTGGCCCAGCTGTAAGTCATGGCCTAAGAAGAATCACATGGATTTTAATGTAGACAAAGAAAAAAAGAGAGGAGATGGGAAGAAGACTCTCGATGGGAGTTTTCTTTCTCTCGATTTCATTGGAAGAGATCGACTCTAAGAAGAGGATCGGAAGCCCGACTTCACTCTTATTTAGGGGCACCCAAACCCCTTATGCTTTCCCACCAGAAATAACTGCGACCACCACCATTTTGCTCCCTCTTTTCCTCTTAGAAGACCACCGATTGGGCTTGCTATGATTGCCGGAATTGCAGCAAATTCATTGCCGAAGTTGAGGTAATTATCACTGACCCATCTTCCTTACCCTTTCTCTACTAGAGGGCCATTGATCTTATTGGATGGTTCCCAGAAAATCCACCAATAATAGAACCCCTGTTTTATTTCTCTTCTCCCATCTTTGTCTTATTTCTAGCATCATCATCGTCATTGATCAACGGATCGGGGACCCATGGCTCCACCGCCATCGGCTGCACCGCTCGATCCTGGTTTCAAGCAAGAATCCCTTGACTTGGGAAAAGATGAAGGGGATTCAAAATCTCCTATTCTTGTTTTTCTAGGAACCCATAAGAAAGAAAAAAAAAAGCAGAGAAGAAAGAAAAAAGAAAGAAAAAAAAAAGGAAAAGAAAAGACAAGAAGAGAGAGGATCTCTCTCTTTTCCTTCTCCCTCTCTCTCTCTTCCAGTTTTGAGTTTGAATCCCCACCGTTCTCTCTATAGAATCTGATTTTCTCTTTCTAAAAGATTTATTTTTTCTCTATTAGGATTCTTGGATTTTAGAAAAAAAAAGAAAGCAAAATTTTTTTTCTCTCTCCTCTCCCCTTCTCTCTCTTCTTGTTCTCTTCACTTTCTCTCTCTAATTTTTTTCTAAAATTCTCTCTCTAGTTTGCTTGTGTTTCTTCATAATTTTTCTTTCCTAAAATTTTTTAGATTTTTAAAAAGATTGATGATAATTTTGAATAACCTTAATGAATGGGGTCCTGACCTATGATTGTCGGATAATGTAGCGGCACTTATTTTAGCCAGACTAGATGCTTTAATTTTTATCATCCATGATTTTATTGAATTATCTGTGAAATAGTTTTATCATGATTTAATTTAAATTATCTTAATTTATTTGATCGGATTGTCGGACCATATCGCCTGATTAGTCTTAATTCATCTTTATAGTTTTTCTCTCTCCTCTAACTTTATCTCTCAACTTGATTTGTGAACACAATAAAAGATTTCTGATCCTACTACTTTGAATATGATTTGAGCTAGATAAATAGACTCTGAATTATCTATCACCTAGTCTAATCTTGATCGATGAGGTTAGGATGATCAGACTAATATGAATTATTGGATATGACTACTATCAATCTATTTTTTAGATTAATTGTATCTTTTTTAATTATTAAAATTGATCATGTATAAGATTGTAGATGTCTGATAGTGGGGTACTGTGATATGATCTATAAATTAAAGATTTTAGAATGAAATTACAAGAATAATATGGCTTTATTGGAATGTGTATGGGGTAAATAATATTGTTTCACCTTTTCTAGATTTATCAGTAATTTATAATATATATTTTTTAATTTAATTTATAAAATGATGCATGAATTTGATGAATAATATTTTATCATTGAAAGTATTTTATTTTTAAAATATTATGATAAAGCATGATTAAAAGTATTGATCTTATTATATATTATACTTGATTAATTTTGATACCATATGACTATATGCATTCTTATTGAACTGAAATAAGAAACATAAATTATGAAAAAAATTATAAATTAAAATGATTTGAACTCTCAGCCTAACTATATGAAGGATCCTATCAATAGGGGCTAATATGTTGGTAAAGATTTAGTTTTAAGGATCTATATTGCCAGCAGACCAACGATAAACCATCAGTAGATCAGCAATTTTGAAGAACTTTGCTGCTAGATAATTCGCAACTCACCATAAGATAATACATGGTGTTATGATCCTGCCGTAGGGATAATGTGGTCATAGCTCATGGCTGATAAGAATAATTGATAAGAATTTAATGATTTGAAAAAAAATTGAACTCTTGAAAGAAACTTGAAAAGATTGAATTTAGCATGATAATATTTTAAAAATAATGCATAATCAAAATTGATTTTGAACTAATAAACTCTATATACTTATTTTTTATAATTATTAATATATTTTATTGCCTGATAAAATCTAGTTGAAATGATCATTGCTTACTCTACTATTTAGCTCATTATCTCTATTTTATTATTTTTTACAGATCTTAAGAAATGAGATAATATAGGAGTATGTATGGGAGAGTGATTAGAGATAGATAGGATGATTAGAAGCAGAACATCGATACTCTTATTTTAGATAGAAATTTTATTGAACCTTATATAAGGTTTTCTGAACATTATTGAATTTTATGGGATATTAAAATTAGATTTTAATTAGTTAAATTTTGGGTTTAAATTATTAATTAATTATTCTATTGTTGCTTTATGATAGCATGATGAGATGCTTTGCATGCTTGTAGGAAGAGTTTTCTATGAGTGTGCGATGGTTGCCATGACTCCTGACTCACGATCTTGGATTGGAGGCATGATAATTAAAGTGGTATCAAAGAATAAATGGATGAAACATAAGTCATAGAATCAAACATTGACGAGTATAAGTAGGTAGACATTAGGGATATCAAGATATAGATCTAAAATGACTGCAGAGTAGTCTTCATGATTTTTTACTAAGCCTTATGTTTAAGAATGAAAAGATTACTCAGAAATATATGATGGATAATTTATAGATCATGCTATGATTAGTTGGATTTTTATCAAAAGTGATTGCAAAAGGATTGATCATAAAAATCTCATTGCACATTGCAATTTTTTAATTTGATTTTTAGTTGTTCAAGTAAATTGTAAGCTCAAATTTGATATGGGAGTAATACTATAATATTGCTTTCAATTTTGAAGTTAATAATATGGTAAATGTTTGGACTAAGAAGATCTTTAATGATATTTGATTGAAATATTAGTTTATATTGGAATAGTAGATCATATATGAAGCTTGCATGTAGAAATAAAAAAATAGTTAGAGACATTGCAAAGAAGTTTGTTTCTTATTGAGAAAATTGATTATGAGATTGTAGAGTATTCATTTGGTAGAATCTTTAATTGTTATCTTTAGATCTAAATAGTAGATCTTATTTATGTCATTTGGAGACTATATGTATGTATGAAATTTCAATTCAAGGTTTGGATTTATAAATTGGCCGAGGGATGTTCTGCTATTGATGTTGAGGTTTCTAGGAAATTCTTGATTGTTATCTTTGGATCAAGATAAAATATCCTAATTATATTTATTCGAGATGTCGTGACACATGTGAAATTGTAATTTAAAAATTTGGATTTATGAATTGATTATGAAGTTCTTTTGCCCTAGTTACTGAGGCTCTTAAAAAAAAAACTCTAGAATGGCATGGTGATTTGGTTTTAAAATGTTTGCATGATTATTATAGAAGGATTTTGATAGATATTAAAGATTTCAATAGAAAAAAAATTAGAAGAGATGATTGAGTCAGTTTTACTAGGCAAAGTATCAGAAGATTTTCTTATCGATTTTAGTTATAGAATTTTGATTTAAAATTATCTAATTGAATTGATGATATGAGAATTAAAATTTGATTCATATTAGACTATAATAGATTTATGTGATAGAAAGTTCATCTTTGACTTATATGATAGTTTTAAATGTATCCCTGACCGATTTAGATGGATGAGTTCAATATGTATTGAGGACAAGATTTAAAAGTTCTTTTGACCTACTTAGAAATTTCAAATCTTTTTAACATATAATAGTATATTTTGATCAATGCTATTTCATATATTCAAAAGATTTTTTGATGGTTTAGATCAAAGTGCGTAGCGGAAGCTTGGTGATTTAGATTATTTGAGTTAGTCAGCAATATTGATTCTTTGAGTTAAAAATCTAAGATAGATGATATGATTTGATATTCCTTATAGAGAAATTCATTGATAATAAAAAGATAATATTTTTGATCTTAGATTACTTTGGTGTTGCTATGTGATTTTTATGCGTAAGTCTCCACTTTACCATGATAAAGAAATTTTTAGCATCCCGAGTTATGATGAGTGGACTATTGATTCTTGATCTTGGATTTAAAATATTAAAAATTTATACTCTTTTATATAATTGAAAGAATATGAGATTGTTCTTGCTGAGAGCAGATTAGAGTTTGAACATGATCTTGTGATAGATTAATTAAAGAGTAGTTGATGTTCTTGGTGAGAAATTTAATATCCTTATCTAGAATTGAGAGACTAATTTTGATAACCAAAAATAATGATTTTGATTCTAATCAATATTGGTGGTATTGATATTTTTCTTATAAAATAATTTAATGATGAAGCTGCATTGAGAATTAAAATATCAAAAGTTCGAGGATGAGATTAGAATTGTAAATTTGTAACTCATGAAAGCATGAATGAAAAAAAAATAGGATTCTTGATTGATTGGAATGTGTATGATTCATGTTAGTATGTTCTCCTATCCTATGATGGGTTTTTTTTCGATAATCAATAAAAATAATCAAGTCATGAGTATAGAACTTTATTCTTATAAGAAATAGGATCATGAGAGTAAAACTTTAAAGTTTGAAAACCTTCTATAGAAAATTTTGGGATAAAATTTTTTTTAGGGGGGGAAGAATGTAATAGCCTAACTCAACATGGCTTGGCCTTGCTATAAATCATGGCCCAAGAAGAATCGCATGGATTTTAGTGCGGATAAAGAAAAAAAGAAAGAGAAGATGGGAAAAAGACTCTCGATGGTAGTCTTCTTTCTCCCGATTCCATCATAAGAGATCGACTCCAAGAAGAGGACTGGAAGCCCGACTCTACTCTTATTTAGGGGCACCCAAATTTCTTTTGCTTCCCCGCCAGAAATCACCGTGATCACTGTTGTTTTCCTCCCTCTTTTTCTCTTAGAATGCCAATTGGGCTTGCTATGATCACCGGAATTATAGCAAACTCGTTGCCGGAGTTGAGATAATTATTGTTGACCTTTTTTCCTTACCCTTTCTCAACTAGAGGGCCATTGATCTTGTCGGATGGTTCTCGAAAAATCCACCAACAGTAGAATCCTTGTTTTATTTCTCTTCCCATCTTTGCCTTATTTTTGGTGTCGTCGTCACCGTTGATCAATGGATCAGGGACCTATGGCTCTGTTGCCGTGGGCTATACCGCTCGATCTTGGTTTCAAGCAAGAATCCCTTGACTTGGGGGAAGATGAAGGGAATTCAAAATCCCCTATCCCTATTTTCCTAAGAACCCACGGGAAAGAAAAAAAAAAGTAGAGAAGAAAGAAAAAAAAAAGAAAAAAAGAGAAAAAAAGAAAAAGAAAATAAAAGAAGAGAGAGAATCTCTCTCTTCCCCCTCTTTCTCTCTCCCTCTTCTAATTTTGAGTTTGAATCCCCATCATTCTCTCTCGAATCTAATTTTCTATTTCTAAAAGATTTATTCTCTCTATTAAGATTTTTGGATTTTAGAAAAAGAGAAAAAAAAGGGAAGAAAGCAAAAAAAGAGAGAGAGAAGATTTTCTCTCTCCTCTCTCCTTCTATCTCTTCTTTTTCTCTCTACTTTCTCTCTACTTTCTCTCTTTAAATTTTTCTTTCTCTAAAATTATCTTTAGACTACTAGTGTCTTTTCATAATTTCTCTCTCTTAAAGTTTTTTAGATTTTTGAAAAGATTGATGATAATTTTGAATAATCTTAGTGAAGGGGGTCCTAATCTATAATTTTCGGACAATATATCGATATCCATCTTAGCCAGACCAGATGCTTTATTTTTATTACCCATGATTTTATTAAATTATCTATGGAATAAATTCATCATGATTTGATTTAAACTATCTTAATTTGATTGATCGAATTGTCGAACCATATCACCTAATTAGTTTTGATTTATCTTCATAATTTTTTTCTCCTCTGATTTTATCTCTCCACTTGATTTGTGAACATAATAAAAGATTTTTTATTCTATTACTTCGAATTTGATTTGATTTAAATAAATAGATCCTAAATTATCTATCTCGTAGTCTAATCTTGATCGATGAGATTAGAATGATTGGACCAATCTGAACCATTGAATATGACTACTGTCAATCTATTTTTTTAGATTAATCATATCCTTTCTAATTATTGAAATTAACCTATATAGAATTGTAGATGTCTGATAGTGGGATATTGTAATATGATCTATAAATTAAAGATTTTGAAAAAAAATTGCAAGAATGATATGAATTTATTAGAATGCATACAAGATAAGTAATGTTTCACATTTTCTAAATTTATCGATAATTTATAATATATTTTTTGGACTTGATTTATGAAATGATGCATGAATTTGATGAATGATATTTTGTTATTAAAAGTATCTTATTTTTGAAATATTATAATAAAGTATGATTGAAAGTATTGATCTTATTATATATTACACTCGATTGATTTTGATACCATATGATTATATGCATTTTTAACGAACTAAAATAAGAAACATAAATTATGAAAAGAATTATAAATTAAAATGATTTAAACTCTCAACTCGACTATATGGAGAACTCCGCTAATAGGGGCTAATAAATTGGCAAAGATTTAGTCCTGAGGATCTATGTCGCCAGTAGACCAGCGACAAACCGTCAGCAGACCAGCAGCTCTGAAGGACTTCGCTGCTAGATGATTCACAACTCACCATAAGATGATATACAGTATTATGACTATGCCGTAAGGATAATATGGTCATAGCTCATGGTTGATGAGAATGATTGATAAGAATTTGATGATTTAAAAAAAATTGAATTCTTGAAAGAAACTTGAAAAGTTTGAATTTGACATGATAATATTTTGAAAATAATGCATAATTGAAATTGATTTTGAACTGATGAATTCTATATACTTAAATTCTATAAGTATTGATGTATTTTATTGCCTAATAAAATCTAGTTGAAGTAATCATTACTTACTGGGCTGTTTAGCTCATTATCCCTATTTTATTTTTTTTTTACAGATCTTGAGAAATAAGATAATGTAGGAGTATGTACAGGAGAGTGATTAGAAACAGACAGAATAATTAGAAGTAAAACATCGATATTTTTATTTTAGATAGAAATTTTGTTGAAGCTGATGTGAGATCTTCTGAACATTGTTGAATTTTATAGGATATTGAAATTAGATTTAATTAGTTAAATTTTGAATTTAAATTTTTAATTAATTATTTTACTGTTGCTTTATGATAGTATGATGAGATGCTTTGCATATTTATGGGGAGAGTTTTCAATGAGTGTGCGGCGATTGCCATGACCTTTAACGCGCAATCTCGGATTGGAAATATAACAGTGAAAAAAGAAGAAGATAATGTTGTATAGATGGACAGTCCACTGCAATTGTGTCCAATCCATACTAGCATATAATGAGTTTGGATCTAATCTAATCGTTAAGCATAAGATCCATATAAACTTAAAAATTTAAGTGAATCAGATCGGATTGGGTTGGGTTAAAATTTAGTAAATATAGATTTAAAAAATAGAATGGGTCTAATTTTAGAACTCAACCTAGATCCATGGATCTTTTTAAATAGTTTGGGTCGGGTCTCCATGGGTTGAGTCGGATCGAGTCATGGGTCAATCAGACCCATGGTCCAACCCATTTACAGCCTAGTCTATCTCTATGTCGGACATAGAGAACAAATCATTCCTTAGAGTTAAATAATATCATGACTTCCTAATCATAGCCGGAGGAAGCTGCTCATGCGCAATCAGGATATAGAAATATCTCCCCTCCCACACTAGATAATCATATTTACTTGGATCGTCATTAGCCCTTTCTTATGTTAATCCTCTACTGCGATGATCACTTGTTTCTCTCGTGCAACTATTCAGCTCAAGTTCCCACACTAGATAATCATATTTACCTGTGCAACTATTCAGCTCAAGTCTGATAATATTTTCTTGATCAATGAATCGTCATGAGCCATGTAAGTCCCGAGCCACGGTATCCATCGTGACTCGAATTTGGATCGTTTGGTTGAAAGCTAAGCCCGTTGCCACCACCGTGGTGGTTAATTCCACATGGATTAAAAGAGTCCGTTCGCACTTACAGCTGGGATAGGAGGGCGTCGTGATGACTTGTATTTGGCACATGAGGAAAGAACACCTAAAGCTCTTGCCAACTGTTACCAAGACTACATTATTAGACTGACTTCAGATATCTCTCCTTAATTTTTGTGTATTTTATTTTCTAATTTTTAAATAGTTTATTCGATTAACTGGAAGAAAAAAAAAAAGAAAACAACTAAGGCTTACGGATTAACCTGGCGGTCCTTTTTATTTTATTTTTTTGTTGGGTTAAGAAACCGCCGTCCTCTGTTTACACTAATGCGAGTCAAAACGACGTCGGCCGGCAAGGGGGCCCAATTTAACCGCCGCCACATGGTCAACATGGGACGGTCCGACGACGGCCAACCGTGCCGCAGAAGACTTCTCACCTCGCACGGTCGCACCCCGGTTCAGTGCAATCTTTTTTTCTTTTGGGCAAAGCCGGATGAATTAGTTAATCCTCCACGTCCGGTGGACACGCGTCGCCGCATGGAAGCCCCCTTCGTCGACGGCACGTCCCTGTTTTTAATGGAGACTGAGAGCTGTCGCTTACCGGTCAAATACCGGAGGTAGTTCATTGAGAGAGAGAGAGAGAGAGAGCGCACGGTTTCTCCAGGGATAAATATGCGGGGATTTCATAGTAAACAAAGGCCAGGAACAAAGAGAAGCAACTTCCCATTTTATTCTAAAGATAGGACTTTATAGATCTATCTGCGTTTTTGTCATGGAAAAATCAAAGTCTTAGAGAAAGGATCCCAATCTTTTTTTTAAAAAAAATCTATTTCCTTTATTCCATTCTTTTTGGTTCTTCTTTTTCTACTTTATTCATCACCTGTCCCCATGGAGCTCCTTATAGATCAAGTCATGAAGCAAAGTAGTTTAGCAAAATAAAGTCAGGCCTTTTTTTGGATATGAGACTCATTGCTTTTAGAGGAATGGACTGCTAGATTATCTCGTGAAGCGTATGGTGAAAGCAAGCTTGGTCATTCCTTTATAATCAAGTCATGAAATAAATTAGTTTAGAAAAATAAGGTTGGGCCTTTTGAATAGAAGATCTATTGCTTATAAGGGAATGCATTACTAGATTATCTGCAAGGAATCTTGGTTGCTAATTAAGATCTTTCTTTAATTCAAGGTCGCCTGTGATTTATTTGCATAACCTGATTACTACACTGGTGCTCTTTGCTATTGCACTCTTCATTTTTTGCTCTGCCTTGCAACAACTCTTTAAGAGTGCTCTTACAACAAAAAATGAACTAAGATTTATCAAAAAATACATGAGCTGGTATAAAGATGCTTAACTGAAGATGAGAAAGGTTGTCATGTTATATCAGCTAGATTTTCTTATTGGCATCACTTTCCTTGAGAGCTCGGGCTGGGGAGGCCTCTTATGTTCAAAAAGGAAAAAAATAAAATTATTCATGTTAAATATGAAATAGAATCTTTAAAAAGTTATATATACTGCAAAAGCAATTTGTTTTTGAATATATTGGACCTTTATGTGCCTACCTTCATTTAAATGCATACACGAATTTTAATCTTTGCAGGCACATTAGTAATGGATGCCTGTAAAAAATAAATTTATGGATGATAAGAAATATCCTTACAAATAGTCATACAGGTAGATATACTGATCCAATAAAATTAAAATTGTGTATTTTCTTGCCAAAAAATAATATTTTTTCCTGCAACTTCAAAATTAAGCAAACCTTTTCTGATTTATCTCATTGGGAATTTTTCCGTGCATTTATTTGATCAAGTTTCTTATTTTCCCCTTTCTCTCGAGAGCAGTCCACTTCTTTTGTCATGCTTCCACCATAAACTGCACCCACTGCAATATGGTAATTACAATCACTTGACTAAAAATAAACAAATCCAGTCAATGCTACCGATCCAATCATTGGATTTCAGATCCGATACCAAAGGCAATACCAGTTTTGATTAACAAATTTTCTGGGTATTTTTCCCAGCAGCTCCCTTAGGAAGCACTCTAACCCGACCTCACTCCCATGTGAAACACCACCTCCCTTTTTTTTTTTTTTTGCTTTTCCTTTTTTCGCCAAACCAAGCATCCTTTAGAAGTCGCGTTGCAGCATGACATGTGCCAGCCTTGAATGAGTCCGTGCAAAACAAAAGAGATCTCATCCTGAGCTACAAAACCACTCCACCTAAATTCAGCATGCTCAAAATCTAGTATCTTCATCAAAATCTAGTGATTCCATTGCAGACTAACCAAATTTATTATATTAATTGTGCGTTAGCAAACAGACCTTCATCAGCATTTTTTCACTAGATATCCTATTGGAACCATTTCCTTTTAAGATATAACAGAACAGCACTATAAGAAACTGAAATTATCGAATAAGTCAACAACTCTGATAGTAACTAGTCCCATCACATGGTCCAGCAACTGGTATCTGGGACGCATGACCTTACCACCGTCCAAGGAATCCCATCCATTAGTTCGAACCCTCTCTGTTCCAGTGCATCGGCAACTAGATCCTTCGGTCATTCACCCAACACTGTCCATAAATGAACAATTAATTCAGTGAAAATCACACACCATGGGTGGATTGAATCACCTGTTTCGATCACATACATACCGTCAAATTGATGGTTGGCTTTTTCTTAAGAAAATGATGGTTGGTTGAAAAACTAGGCCTCCAATAATTACATGGAACATGATCGAGCACCTATCTGGATCTCTTATGGTGTGGATTGCACCCAGAATACCCTGCAGTGCTCCGTGGCTACTACCAAAAGATTGATCACTGTCAAACAAAACATCCTTACATGTTCTATATAATGCGTCGCAGTTGATGGCTATCCGTCTTTCAATGACAGCCACGGAGCACTGCTCAGCACTCTGTGATTTGGACACCTAGCCCATCTCTTCCCCAGTTACGCACTCCCCAGAAGCGACAATCCTCAAGACTCACCAATCCTCAAGACTTATCTCCAAACTTTACTATTTTGGGAAGCGAAAGTAACGCTTCCACAAGCGAAGACCGTCTAGCACGTTATATTTAGATCTCTGCTCAAAAAATTATTCAGCATCTCTTTTTTTTATTTTCCTTCAATAAACCGAGAAGAAGGAGAGAGCGTCACAGATAAAAAAAAGAAGACAGGTCGAGCAAGTTGCGTCCACTCGTCCCATGCCTTCCACACTTATTCCCCCCTTCCCTTCCGTTACCTTCTCTTATCCTCCCCTTCACTCAATACCTGCATAAAAATCCCTCCCCCTATCCCCGTCCTCCTCCCCAATATTTCATTCCTCCCTATTCTTATTCCAAGCGTACGTCCACAAGTCCCCGGTATATATGTCGACGGAGGAGCCGAGGAAGCGGGGCGGTAAGTTGTGCCGGCAGAGGAGCAGGCTCCAAATGCACGCGCCGAGATCGATCCAGGTAGGCCCCACGCCGGCGAGCCTGGCGGAGTGGAGGGTGGCGATCCCCCTCCTATCGCCGCTGGACATCTCGACGATCCCCCTGACTGCGGAGGCCGAGGCGGCGCCACCCACGGAGGAGGAGGGACGGTCGCCGGACGGCGAGAAGAAGGAGGAGGTGAGCCGCCGGTGGACGGCCTGGCAGCATCCGGCGGCCCCGTTCTACTACGAGCCGGTGCCCGGAAACGAGCCAGCCTTCGTCGTGCCGCGCTGCACGTGACGTGTCCCACCGGGTTTTGCAACGTAGGGAGAGCTAATCTGTAACTTTTTGTGCTGTTCGATTTTTCCCTGTTTTTCTTTTTTTTTTTTTTCCTTCCATTTTCTTGCTTTTTATTTTGGTGGTGAGATTTTTCATGAAATTAACTTGTAATTATTAATGCTACTGTTGAAATTAATTATTATCTTAGCATTGTTAGTTAATGTGCTTACAGTAGCGAAGAATTGTCGACCAGAGGATGGGTAGGATTGACTTAACATGTGGTCCCGAGAGGAGGTTGTCATCACGAGATTAATCAAGTAGAGGAATTTGTTGGCTACCGACGGAATCAACCGGCGGTGGAGTGGTCGGCAGGGGAAGATGCGACCCGAACCCAGTATATATGACTGGTCTTTTATTTCTTCTAGGAAAACAATTATTTAGCTTAGGCTGTTTAGGTTCACGAGCCTCTAGATCATGCGTGGTGCATCAAAGATGCTTTCCAGCATCTTTTTTGAATGGAGTGCTCTCAAACATCATGACATCACCCCGCATTCCTCTCTCTCTCTCTCTCTCTCTCTCTCACGCACAAAAAGGGTGCAGTGCCAAAAGCATCAGGTAGAGGGGAAGAAAGCCATCTTCTCCTCACGATTCGAATCATGGCATCTTTCAAGTCGAGAAATTTCGCTTGAGCCATATCACAAATGATTAAAATCCTCTGCCACCCTGATGATGGGCTTATCATATCACGACCACAAATCATATACGGCTGTGATTGAAGGACAGGTCCTCTCTGATGCATACCGGAATGGAAAAGAATCCCAAACCGTATCCCAAATGAATTGATATTATTTTTCTGTTGACGTTGGACAGGATGATATAGAATAGAAAATAAGGATTAGCCTTTTTTTTAATTTAAAAATAAAAAAAGACAAGCTATGTCAGATAGGTGCTGGGATGTAGTTTCACTAGATTCATCAAATTATGATAATTGCTGTCAATATAACATTGATTATGGATGATGATAGTTCGGATATAGATTGAATTGATCGATATCCATATCCATCTCGATCTCGATATATAAAAAAAACATACTTGTTGACGCAGAAATTGGTCGTCGCCGGAGTCCGTCGGAGTTGACGCCGATGAGGTCGCCGTCGGAGACCTGCAAAACAAAGTCTGGCTCGGAGCCGATGGGGGGTGGCTCCGGCAAGACCCTCCGACGCTCAAGTCAGTTTCCGTCAATAGGAATGGAATGCTCGGTAGAGTATAGAGGAAGAGAAAAGGGTTTCCAGAACCTGGGCTAAGGGTATCCGAAGGGTCCTTTTTATAGAGGGAGCTTGTTGTAACCGCCTTGATTAATGAGCGTCGTAACTGTCCTGATTAATGTCGGTCGTTATTGCTGATCGTTATTGCCGATCGTTATTGTCGATAAATGCCGATCGTTATTATCGTGTAACCGTAGCGAGATTGCCTGCAGTAATCCATCATAAGGAGTTCGGCCATTGAGAAGCTCGTCCACTGAAGAAGTCTGTAGGAAGCCCGGCTTCCTTAGAAGCTCGGTCATTAGAGAAATTCGCGCGGAGTCCGACTTCCGTATAAGTCCGATCGCTGGAGGGTTCCGTAAGGAGTCCGGCTTCCTTAGAAGCTCGACCCAAGAGGAAGCTTTGGGGGGAGTTCGGCTCCTGCAGGCGCCTGGCTGTAACGACGCGGAGACAGTTCAGCTTTTGCAGGAGTCTGACTGAAGCTCGGCGATTGAGTAATCAGAAGTAGTTCGGCAGCTAAGTAGTTCGGCCCGCTGCCGACTGCTGAGGAGTTCGAACGCTGGTTGTCCAAAGGAGCTTGACCGGTCGAAAGAATGGTCGCTTGAAGAGTTCGGCCGTTGGGAGTATGAAGCTCGGCCGCTTGAGAGTTCGATCGGTTTGAAGGACTTCGGCTGAGGTCCGGCCGCTGAGAAGTTCGGCCGGATGTAGGAGTTCGACTAACACGCGTCCGCTGAGGCTCTTCCATGGCTATTGACTGCATCAGGCTGGACGCCGAACTTGACTTTGGCAGAAGTGGGATTTATCCCCAACACTAGCCCCCACTTTCGAGTTCGAAACTCGAAGGAAGGGAGTGCAGACAAGACGACTGTCGAAGTTTTCTTCCGGGCTTCGTATCGGTCCATGTCGAAGTTCGAGGGAGATTTCATCTCTGGCTAAAGTCGATGCTGAAGTTAAGGCTCCCTAGCCGAGGTTGATTCGGTCAAAAATCCTACCTCCCACCGAGATCGAAGTCGGCACTCTTCAGCCGAGGTCAGCCTCGTTGCTCGGGGGAGACCTTATTTAATCGAGGTTGATAGGATCGCTCGAAGGAGATCTTATCTCCTCTGGCTGAGGTTGATGCGGGTGCTCGCGTTAGGATGAGGTCCTCCTTCTGTTCCTAATGGGCTGTGGGGGCACATGCGGACCGTCGTTCGAGTCTCTCCCTCCATCTCGTCTAAAGTGAACGAGGCCTTCGATTTTGCTCGCGTTAGAACGAGGTCTTCCTCCTGTTCCTAATGGGCTGTGGGGGCACATGCGGACCGTCGTCCGAGCCTCTCCCCCCGTCTCGTCTAAGGTGAACGAGGTCTTCGACTTTGCTTCGCATTAGGACGAGGTCTTCCTCCTGTTCCTAACGGGCTGTGGGGGCACATGCGAGCCTCTCCCCCCGTCTCGTCTAAGGTGAACGAGGCCTTCGACTTTGCTCGCGTTAGGATGAGGTCTTCCTTCTGTTTCTAACGGGCTGTGGGGGCACATGCGGACCGTCGTCCGAGCCTCTCCCCCCGTCTCGTTTAAGGTGAACGAGGCCTTCGATTTTGCTCGCGTTAGGATGAGGTCTTCCTCCTATTCCTAACGGACTGTGGGGGCACATGCGAGCCTCTCCCCCATCTCGTCTAAGGTGAACGAGGCCTTCGACTTTGCTCGCGTTAGGACGAGGTCTTCCTCCTGTTCCTAACGGGCTGTGGGGGCACATGCGGACCGTCGTCCAAGCCTCTCCCTCCATCTCGTCCTTTGTGAACGAGACCTTCAATTTTGGTAAGGCCTTATTTCCTGCAGCCGACATAGGGGAGACCTCGTCTCCTACAGCCGAGGTTTAGAGGTCTTTGACCTGCTCGCGTTAGGACGAGGTTTTCCTCCTGTTCCTAACGCGGCGACTATTGGCTGCTCCTTCGCTATCATCGTACAGTTTTTGCATCCAGAAACAATATTATCGGAAGGAAAGAATTTTACCGAAGGAAAGTTACGGGCAGCATGTTCTCGTTTCAGGGTCGTCGGGGTGTTCTTCCTCTGAGCTCCCTCGGGTAGTAAGTCCCGTCCAGACGACATTCTCTTTGCTTGGACGCTGGGAGGTGATGAATCACCGATGTATCCAGCCCTTCCCCGGGGTATCGTTGATGACGCCGCAAGGCGGCCGACCTTATAGTTTCTCGCTATGGCAGCGCTCTTAGCTGATCTTCTCCTGCTTTAGGCTGGCGTTGAAGGAATTTACCCCACTGAGCTCTTCAATCTCGTCTTGGAGCTGAATGTATTCCTCAGTGTCGTGGTCGTGGTCGCGACGGTAGGGGCATTACTTGCTTCGATCGCGCACGTTTGGGGAGGCCATAGTCCTTGAGGTCTTGACGGCTGGCTCTTAACTTCGCTAAGAATTCGAGTTAGAGTAGCGGGGCATGGTTGCGGAACCTTTCGGAAGGAGGACTTCTTCGCACCCTTCTGTCGGGGCTTCCTTCGTGTTGAGCTCGAGAAGTTCGGGCCTTGCTTATGCTGGTGAGGTCGTGAGCGCGGCCTCCCTGCGAAATCGAGAGAAGTTCATGATCCTCTGTCGGGGCTTCCCCGATGACGAGCTCGAGGTGGTTCGACCTTGCTTGCGCGGAGCTTCAATCCGCTTTCCGACGAAATCTTCCGCGGGAGAACTTCATGCTTCTTTGTCCGGATTTCCTTGCTTGCAGGGAGGGGGTCGGCTTTGCTTGCCCGAACTTTATTGCACCTTCCGTGAATTCTTTGCAGGGGCTTCCTTGGTGACGTAATCCAGGGGAGTTCGGCCTCGCTCGCCCTGGGGCGATCTCGAGCGCGGTCGAACTTCATCTCAACTCCCGTGAAATCCTTCTAAGGATTTCGTCGATGATGAGCTCGAGGGGGGTTCGGCCTTACTTGAAACGAACTTCATTCCGATGATGTGCGGCAGAGTTCGGCCTCACTTATTCCGAACTTCATTCCGTGGGAGAACTTTGTTCCGCCCTTGCTTGCGCCGAACTTCACTTGATGGTGAGCTTCGAAGGAAAGTTCGGCCTCACTTGTGCCGAACTTCATTCCAATGATGAGCTTCTGAGAAAAGTTCGACCTTGCTTATGCCGAACTTTATTCTGATGAGGAGCTGCGGAGTTCGGCCTCACTTATGCCGAACTTCATTCCGCGGGAGAACTTAAGCGGCCGAGCTTCAGTCCGCTTCCTTTTTTCGACGGATCTATCTAGCCTGCCGATTAGCCGCTTGCCGCTGACTTCGTCGTCCTTAGCCTCGAAAGCCTCCTCTGCCCGGGCATAACTTTTGGCTCGAGCCAGCATGTCGGCAAAGTCCCTGGGAGGCTTCTTTTTCAGGGAGAACAATAGATCGTTCTTCTGAAGGCCGCTTTTGAGAGCGGCCATGGCGACTGACTGGTCCATCTCCCGGACCTCTAGCGCAGCAGTATTAAATTAGGAAATGAAAGCCCGGATGGATTCCTCCTCTTTCTGCCTGATGGCCATTAGGGAGTTCGAACTTCGGCGTGGGCGTCGACTACTGACGAAATGGGCCGCAAATTATTGACTCATTTGATCGAATGATAGGATGGTACTCGGCTTGAGCGTCGAGTACCAGTTCCTAGCGGCTCCTTTAAGGGTAGAGGGGAAAGCCCGGCACAAGATGGCGTCTGGCGCTTCATGGAACAGCATCGTCGTCCGGAAGGCTTCCAAGTGGTCGACTGGGTCGGTGGTCCCATCTTAGCTCTCGAACTGTGGGAGCTTGAAGTTCGGCGGGATCGATTCCTACATGATTTTCTACGAGAAAGGAGGGTCGGTTTGGATCTCATTACCGTATGAGGAGGGAGCATGGCAGAGTTCTTCGATTCGTCGGCTCATTTTTAAGAGCCTTCGATCCAGAAGATCTTCACGGTCTCTTATCTCCAAAGTCTTCCTGCTGTAGGTGCAAAGCTTCTCCCTGGAATGAGCTACGGTCCGAACAAGAGCTCTCCTTCCGTTGCCTTCCTTTTTCGGAGATTGGAGGTCGGGTAGCCCATGTCGATTGCCTCTGGGCTGGACCACACGGCTTTGGAGAATCCTGCACCGGTTGAACTGGCACGACGGCCTGCTGGTGCATGGCCTGCACCGCCTGAACTGCCTCAGTGAGGCCACGAACCTGCTGGACGAGCAGGTTGAACTGTTCAGCGTCTACCACGGCCATGGATCGATCCTGGACCGTCGGGGCCGGAGCGGTAGCGGACGGACCCGGACGGGATCGGGCCGCAGAGTCTGCCGATCGTCGGGCTGCAGAATGAGCCTGGGTCACCGGGGCTGGAGCAGGAGCGGACAGACTCGAACGGGATTGGGCTGCGGAGGCCGCCGATCTTCGGGTGGAGGCTCTCCTGAGGGGCATCTTTTCCCGTTGGAAGAAAATTTGAATTAAGAGGAAGAGAGATTTCTCGAGCACTCCTTTAAGAACAAAGGCACACCGACTTCCTTTAAGAGAAAAATCTTTGTCGGTAATTCCCTCATTCTAGCGCCAATCTGTTGACGCAGAAATTGATCGTCGTCGGAGTCCGCCGGAGTTGACGTCGATGAGGTCACCGCCGGGGACCTACAAAATAAAGTCTGGCTCGGAGCCAATGGGGGGTGGCTCCGGCAAGACCCTCCGACGCTCAATTCAGTTTTTGTCAACAGGAATGGAATGCTCGGTAGAGTATAGAGGAAGAGAAAAGGATTTTCAGAACTTGGGCTAAGGGTATCCGGAGGGTCCTTTTTATAGAGGGAGCTTGTTGTAACCGCCTTGATTAATGAGCGTCGTAACTGTCCTGATTAATGTCGGTCGTTATTGCTGATCATTATTATCGATAGTTATTGTCGATAAATACCGATCGTTATTGCCGATCGTTATTGTCGTGTAATCGTAGTGAGATCGTCTGCAGTAATCCATCATAAGGAGTTCGACCATTGAGAAGCTCATCCACTGAAGAAGTCTGTAGGGAGCCCAACTTTCTTAGAAGCTCGATCGTTGGAGAAATCCGTGCGGAGTCCGACTTTCGTATAAGCCCGATCACTGAAGGGTTCCGTAAGGAGTCCGGCTTCCTTAGAAGCTCGACCCGAGAGGAAGCTTTGGGGGGAGTTCGGCTCCTGCAGGCGCCTGACTGTAACGACACGGAGATAGTTCAGCTTTTGCAGGAGTCTGACTGAAGCTCGGTGATTGAGTAATCAGAAGTAGTTCGGCAGCTAAGTAGTTCGGCAGCTAAGTATATACATATATATATATATATATATATGTATGTATGTATGTATGTATGTATGTATGTATGATGTATGTATGTATGTATGTATGTGTGTGTGTGTGTGTGTGTGTATATATATATATATATATATATGTATGTATGTATATGTGTATATATATATATATATGTACGTATGTATGTATGTATGTATGTATGTATGTATGTATATATCTATATATATATGTATGTATGTATGTATGTATGTATGTATGTGTATCTACATACATATATATATATGTATATACATATATATATATATATGTATATACATATATATATGTATATATATACATACATATATATACATATATATATATATTGTTGGTGCAAAAACTCGTCGTCGTCGGAGGTCGTCGGAGTCGAGGCCGCTGAGGTCGCCGTCGGGGACCTGCAAAACAAAGTTCCGTCCAGAACCGGTGGGGGGGTGGCTCCGGCAGGACCCTCCGACGGTCAAGTCAGTTTTCGGCCAACAGGAATGGAGTGCTCGGGTTGAGTTTCGGAGCTTAGAGATGAGGAGAAGAGCTTAGGGATCAGAGAGCTTAGCCTTGGCGTATCTGGAGGGTCCTTTGTAGGCGGAGCTTAGTTGATGGCGACAGCCATACCGTCGCATGAAGTTTGGTACGGAGAGGATGGCGTCGTCAGACGGTCGGTGATGGCCATACTGGCAAGTCGTGGGCCGCGTGGAGTTTGGTACGGAGAGGAAGGCATCGTCAGGGAGTGGCGTTGCCGGAGGTGGTAGCCATGTCGTCTGGTTTCATCGTCTGTCGTAGACTGATAGCGACAATTCATCTCATAGGAGAGTCCGGCAGAAGGAAAGGCTGGGGGAGTTCAGCTGGCTGAAGGATCGACCATCTACAGAGTTCGACTGGCTGAAGGGGAAGCCTTTCGGAAAACCGATAAGTTTTTTTGCTTTTTCATTGGGCGCCAGGACGCCATCTGTGTCGGGCTTTCCCTCTACCCTTAAAGGAGCCGCCTAGAAACTGTATCTCGGTAGCTCAAGCCGAGTGACCATCCTATTCATTCGAGTCAAATGAGTCAAAGTTTTGCGGCCCATTCGTCAGTAGTCGGCACGCCAGAAGCTTCGATCTCCGCTAATGGCGCATCAGGCAGAAAAGGGGAATCCATCCGGGTCTTTCATTTTATGTTAATAAGTTTACTGTATCTGCGCTAGGAGGTCAGGGAGACTGGATCAGTCGATCGCCATGACGCCGCCTCAAAGCGGCCTTCAGAAGAACAATCTAATTGTCCCCTGAAAAAGTTACTCCCAGAGATTTTGCCGAAATGTTGGCCCGGCCAAAAGTTATGCCCGCGTGCAATGAGGAGGCTTTGAAGCTAAGGATAGTGAAATCGGTGGTAACAGCTGATCGACAGTTGGATAGGACCCTCCGAAGAAGAAAGCGAATTGAAGCTCGGCCATGTCAGGACTCCCCTTAGTCGCGAGCAAGTTCGGATTCCCCCTCAAGCTCGGGAAGCGGGAAGCTCTGACGGAATGACGCGCCGGAAGTTTCTCCTCAATGTGAAGTTCTCCTCAGCGTCGAAGTTCTCCCCGTCTTTACGACGATTTCACAACATACACCCACCCTAAAACACCCGAAGATCAGTTTCTGATGGGAGTCCGGAACGGCTTCAAGCCAGAAAGAATGCGCTCTCACATCCTACAAAGCATGAAATCCCAACAAGGTTCGCCTCTACATCGCGATCACGGTCATGACACGGAGGAGTACATTCAACTCCAGGACGAGATCGAAGAGCTCGTCAGGCGAGGCAGACTAAGCCGGGTTTCTTCGAAGGCGGCCTGAGGGGGTGGAGATCGATCGAGAATGCTAACGCCAAGCAGGAAAAACAACAAGAAAGACGGCCACCCGTTGGCATCATCAACACTATCTTAGGGGGATCTCAGCAAAAGAAAACCAGGCAGGCTTGAAGGATCGATGAAGAAAAAGGAAGATTTTGGAGGCCTATTAGTCTTCACCGAGGAGGGATGGCCAGGGAATCCAACTCCGCCATAAGACCGGTTGTAGTTTCGTTGAATATTGCTGATTACGATGGTACGGCCGCATCTCGTGATAATGAAGCTCGGTTGATGTATTGTTCTTACGGTGCCTTCTTGAAAATTTCCCTACCTGATGATCGATTGAGCTCGGTGAATTCTCCGCTAGTTGAATTTACCTGGCAACACCGTACCAGTCGAAGGTATCATAACTTTGACCATAACAGCAGGGCAGTACCCAAAGCAGGCCAAAGCTCAGGTCGACTTCCAGCGTAAAGACGCCGTCCGCCTATAATCGCTATCCTTGGTCGACCTGATTTAAATGCCCTCGGGCAATTTTGTCGATTATTACTTTAAAGATTGAAATTCCTTACAACTATGGGGTTGAGAAGTCAGGGAAGGACCAGACCCTTAGCAAGTATTGTTACTCAAATCGCCTTGTATAAGGAGATCAGCCCGACTCCTGTCTGGTTGACGGACCGGATGTCCGTTGAGACCTCGCTGAAATACGAGCTGAGCCTGCAGAGGACCTGTCTCTTGTGTCATTAAATGATGGAAAATTAGACCATATGGTGTAGATCGGCCTCCAACCTGGCAACCGGAGGTTCGGGAGAAACTCGTCGTCTTTTCTCAGAAGGAAACGCACGTCTTCGCTGGACTCAGCAGATATTGCCAGGAATCGAGCGAGGTCATGGAACATCGGCTGGCCGTTGACTCGAAAACACCGGTCGGTAAGAGAAAAACTACGCCAACATGCCCTGGAGAGTAGAAAGCGATCGCTGAAGAGGTAGATAAACTCCTTTCAAAGCAGTCTAATCGGGAAGTTCATTACCCGACTTGAGTTTCGACGTGGTTCTTGTCAAGGAAATGAACAACAAGATGGAGGATGTGTGTCGACTGTCAAAAAGCTAAAACAAGGCTGTCCAAAGGATAGTTACCCCTTACCAGATCGATCAGTTGGTAGATGCAACCCGGGTCATGAGCTCCTCAGCTTTAATGGACGCCTTTTCTGGTTATAACCAAGATACGATTTATGGCGCCTTGAAGATGAAGAAAATAGCCTTCATCACTAGCCGAGGTCTTTACTGCTATAAGGTCATGCCTTTGGCTCAAGAATGCGGAGCAACATACCAATGTAGTCAACAAAATTTTCAAGAGCAGATCCGGCCGGCAACAATGGAGTATACCCGTGGATGATATGTCGTCAAAAAGCCGAGCTTTAAGCCCCGACCATCTGGGACCTTGAAGACCTTCAATGCATTGAGGAAGCATAAGATGAGACTGAACCCTACCAAATGCCCTTTGGCTAACCTCTGGAAAATTCTTGGGTTCATGGTGTCGAACGTGGAATTGAGGCAAACCCCCTGGAAAATCGAGCTATTCAAGAAATGACCACTCCAAAGAATGATAAGAAGTTCAGCGCTTGGCCGGAAGGGTAGGCCATCCCATTAAAATCGCTTCGTCTTCGAGGTTGGACGAACGTTGCTTGCCCCTTTCTTCAGATGTTTCTCAGGCGACCCAAAGGACTTCAGCTGGACGCAGAGTAGTCACAAGCATTGAGGAACTTCAAATAATCCATCGGCACGGCCCCCTCTGCTGCAAAACTTTACCTGGGGAAAGAGTTGTTTTTGTATTTAGCTGTCTCCTCGGTGGCCCTTGGCGGGTGGTTCTCGTTAGGGAAGAAGCCAAAAACACAATGCCCGATTATTACTTGAGCCGTCCTAAGGGACGCAGAGACCAGATACTCCCGGATAGAAAATTATCTTACTATCTCGTAATTACCGTCAGAAGGTTCGACCTTACTTTCAGGAAGCACCACCTAACGGTCCTCACGGACCAACCAATAAAAGTAGTTCTCCATCGAGCAGACGCTTCCGAAAGAATGCAAAATGGGCAATGGAGCTCACGGAGTTTGACATCAAACTATCAGCCAGGCCATCAATTCAAAGCCTAGGTACTGGCGGATTTTGTATTTAGAATGCACTATTCCGGACGAAGTCGAACTGAATCAAGCAAGACAAATACAGAGGTGAGATCGAGCCTTGACGAAGTCAAACCATCACAGCCAAACTTTCCAAAGGAAGGGCCGACCTCTCTGAAGGCTTCTGGATTTCTACAGTTGGATGGTTCTCCAACTCCATTGGAGCTGGTACAGGGGTAGTCTTGGTCAGCTCGAGGGATTGTTGCCGAGTTTGCGCTGCACTTCGAGTTTTTTCGCTACCAACAATGAAGCCGAATATGAAGCACTGGATTATGGGATTAAGAATAGCAAAGGAGCTAAAAGTTAAGATCAGCTTTCAGTCTACAGTGATTTTTGATTTAGTGGTTCGGTCAGGTTGACGCAACTTAGAAAGCAAGAGAAAGAGCATGTCAAGGATACTTTCGGAAAGGAAGAGTTTTTAACCCGGCCTTTGATAATTTGTCATTCAAAACATATCCCAAGGATAGAAAATGCGAAAGCCGAATTTTCTCTCCAAATGTCACTTCGGCCCAGCCGAACTACCAAGAAGTGTTTTCAGAAACTCTGAAGTACCCAACCATGAAGACCTCAGATGGTCCTACAGATGAATTCGAGCCCAGCTGGATTGGACCACTGGTCACCTACCTTAAAGAGGGGTTCTCCTCATGACCGGAAAAAGAAGCTGAAAACTCAAATCGGCCTCCCGTTACGGTCTTATACGAAGGCCAGTTGTACAAGAAAGGGTCGTACTCCCTTTCAATTGTTGAGATGTTCTTCGACCCTTCAAGGAAAGCTAATATTTGTACTATGGATGTGCACGAAGAACTTTGCAGAAGCCATTGTAGGAGCAAGATCTTTATCCTAAAGCTACTTCGGTAAGGGTAATTTTGGCCGACCTGATTTCGCGATTCTGTGGAATACGTTAATAGGTTGCGATCCTGCCAGAAAAATGCTAGTGTGCAGAGGGACGGCCGGCATCCGGACTCACTTCGCTTAATTCACCCTGGCCGTTTTGCACAATTGGGGAATGGAATACTCGACCCCTTCACGACATCGTCGGAACAACGGAAGTTCTCTTAGGTCGCGTTGACTACTTTACCAGGGGTCGAATTGAACCACTCACGAAAATTACCGAGGCCAAAGTACAGGACTTTTTTGGAAGTTCACTGTTTGTCGGTTTGGCCTGCCCCGAACCCTTATAACGAACAATGGGCGACAATTCGCCGGGACTAGGTTCGCAGAGTTTTGTGAAGAATTAAACACTCTCCCAGCGCTTCACTTTCTGTGGGTCAATCCGCAGACCAATGGGGGAAGCTGAGGTAACCAACCGGACCTGCTACAGGGATCAAAATGAGGCTAGATAGGCAAAAGGGGGCATGGGTAGACGAATTCTACCATATCCTCTGGGCGTACCGAACTACTCAAGAGAGTGCCGATGAAAACACCACCCTTCGCTTTGCCTTCGGTACTGAGGCAGTCATATTCCAGTTGAACTACCAGCCCTCCCTTACCGCACGAGTTTGAGGTCTTATCAATGATACAGCATCAAAACCCTCTACAAAACCTTAAGTCAACCTCGGACTTTCTAGGAGAAAAAGAGGAGAAGCTCGCATCGGAATGTCAGCCTTTAAACAGAAGGTGGAAATCTAGGTACTATTAAACTCTAGGGTTTAAAATTAAGACGTTCAGAGTTAGGAGACTTAGTGCTCCGACGAGCTGCCTATCCACTCAGCCTCAAAGATCAAAGAATAAGCTCGCTTCCAAATTGGGAGTTACCGTACAAGGTAACGTAAAAAGTACATCTTCGACCGAAAGCCTAATATCTCTTGAAAAGGAGACTACGTAGGGATAATGCTTCACATCGTGGAACCATGGAACTCAGAATAATCTGAGAATGTATTCATCAATTGTATATTTTTTTGTTCTACGTTTTTGGGTTTTTGGCATAAATAGATGATAAATCGTGGAGAATGTGCAATGAGAAAAAGATGAGTTTAAAAACAGCCCGTTTGAGGGAATACAGGAGGAAAGCCTATATCTAACGTGTGAAGCATAAATTAGTCGAAGACCTCGTTAATCATCTTAGACGAGATGGAGGTGAGTAAAGAAGCCTCAGACGACGGTCCGCATGTGCCCCCAACATGCCAGTTAGAAATACAGTTGAAGTGGATAGACCTCGTCTCATAACGGCTAAGCATATTGTCGTAAAGACCTCATTCACCATAGATCAGAGTATGGGAGAAGCTCAAGAGCGAACGGTCCGCTAATTAGGTGCCACCCATATATAAGCCCGTTAGAGAACATGGAGGAAGACCTTCAATCCTTATACGACGAGCAAATAGTCGTAAAGACTCGTTCACCTAGCGGGGGGGAAGGGGGGGGGTGGGAGGTAGGACTGGGGGGGGGTGGAGAAGGGGTGGGAGGTAAATAGGAGTGAGGAAAGATAAACATGCAACAATATATATATCGTAACGACGGTCCGCATGTGCCCCAACACGCACCGTTTAGGATAAACAGGAGGAAGACCTCGTCCTTATCAGCGTAGACAAGTCGTTAAGACCTCGGTTATTCACCTTTAGACGAGTATATAAGCGAGGAGTAAATAGCAATCGACGAACGGATCCGAATTGTGCCCAACACAGGCCCATTAGAAAAAGGTAGAAGACCTCGTGCCTAATATACAGCGAGCAAAGTATCGAAAGACCACTCGTTCACACTTAGACGAGATGGGGGATAAGTATCGGACGACGTGTACCGCATTGAGACCCCACAAGCCCGTTAGGAAACTAGGAGGAAGACCTCGTCCTATGCGGCATCTTTACATCATTACCTCAGCCAAAGGAATATGAAATCTCCCCCGAACTTCGACATGGATCAATACGATGCCCAGAAGAAAATAAAACTTTTGTAGTCGACCAACTTATACGCATCTTTCCCTTCCTAATCAAATATGGTCGATAAACTCGGTTAAGTGGGTGGGGGCCTAGTGATATGACGGGATAAATCTACGCTCCTGCCAAAAGTTTAATAGTTCGATATCCAGTTGCACTGATTTATTAGGTCATATGTTCAAGTATTAACAGTTTAAACATTCAACGGAACGCTGATCCACATATGCTATTAACTGATATACATCAATTTAACAATACCGACCGGAAGTCATTTCACTCAGCGGCTTAAGCCTCAGTCCGAAGTCTTTCAACCATATCCGAACTATCAAGCGACCGTGAGCTTTCGAACTCTATAGTCGGTTATAACGAACCTCCTTCATATAGCGGCCACATTAACATACTGATATTACCCGAGCGACCCTTTTAGTGGATTTAATGTTACCGAAGCGGGCCGGGGCTTCGGCCGAGACCCCCGACGGCCGAAGCTTGTTTCAATTACCCTCTTAGCGGCCCAAGAGACTTCTTTAACGTTAACTCCTATCTTTACAGCGGTACATCGAACTCCCTAATAGCGCCTAGGCTCCGTGACCGAACTCCTAATTGGTAAACTTCCAGCGTCCAGGCTTCAGCCATTAGACCCTTGCGGGAGTTCCGAACTTCCCAAACCTCCTCTCGGGCCGAGTTTCTACGGTATAAGCCGACTCCCTATAGACTTCTTTTACAATGGTAATGAAGCTTTCTCAAATGGTATCCGAACTTCTTATGATGGATTCCTGCAGGCAATCAATCTCGCTACGGTTACACAACAGTATAACGATCGACAATAACGTAAGTAGATTTATCAAGCAAAATATTTACAGATCGACATATCAGCAAATAACGATCGACAATAACGACCGGATTGATCAGGACGGTTACAATAAGCTTTCTCTAATTAAAAAAGAAGACCCTCTGGATACTTTAACAATAGTTCTAGAAAAACCTCTTTTCTTCTTCTTCATATCTATCGATGCACCTCAAAAATCATTCCTGGTTGAAGAACTAACCCTTGAGCGTCGGAGTGTCTCCAGAGCACACCCTACCGGTTTTAGAACCGAGCGAGTAATATTGTTTTGCAGGTTCCCCGCGGCAGACCTCTTCGGCCTCAACATCCGCGATCGACAAGTTTTGCGTCAAACTTAAAAATATATAATAAAATAATGTAATTGTACAATATATATATAATCTATATATATATAGTATGAAATATATTATAATACAATACATATACATACTAATACATTAACACACACACACACACACAACACACACACACAATATATAATATTAATATTAATATATTATGTTATAACTAGTGTATACAAACAAATACTAATTATACTATGTTGTGATGTTGATGTTAGTACATATACATATTGATGTGAACGTATGTATAGTATGTACTATAATAATACTAAGTGATATACCCAATAATAATTACATAATAAACAAACCAAATTAATAATATATTATATATATACATATATATTACATACATATATATATTAAATACATATAATAATATATTATTACATACAGTAATTAGTATAAATAAATTATCGGTATATATATATATATACATATATAATATTTATATTATATATATATATATCATATCATATATATATGTATAATATATAATATATTATTATATATATGAGTATATGTATGTATATATATGTATATTATGTATACTATAGTATGATGATGTATGTATAT